>OX465097.1:43439272-43894486 GCA_949987625.1 Chalcis sispes | reverse complement strand
GAGACAGAGAGAGACAGAGAGAGAGACAGAGGGAGACAGCCAGAGACAGAGACAGAGACAGAGAGAGAGAGACAGAGACAGAGACAGAGACAGAGACAGAGACAGAGAGAGAGAGACACAGAGAGAGAGAGACAGAGAGAGACAGAGCGAGAGACAGAGAGAGAGACACACAGAGAGAGAGACAGAGAGAGAGAGACAGAGAGAGAGACACAGAGAGAGAGACAAAGAGAGAGAGACAGAGAGAGAGAGACAGAGCGAGAGAGAGACAGAGAGAGAGACAGAGAGAGACAGAGAGAGACAGAGAGAGAGACAGAGAGAGAGAGACAGAGAGACAGACAGAGAGAGAGACAGAGAGAGGGACAGAGAGAGACAGAGAGAGAGAGAGAGGACTCTTCCACCTCGATCAACACAAAGAATAAGGAGTAAGTTTACTTTACAAAAGTTGGTTTTCTACTTTTTTTTTACTATCTTTATTTACATCCTCCTACAGAGTTTTTGGCCGACAAGCGGCCAATTACTCTGATTCAAGTTACATTTTTGTTAGGTCGTCGTCCAGAGAGAGGGAGAGAGAGAGAGAGAGAGAGAGAGAGGACTCTTTCACCCTGACCAACACAAAGAATAAAGAGTAAGTTTACTTTTCAAAAATTGGTTTTCTACTTTTTTTCACTATCTCTATTTACATCCTATTACAGAGTTTTTGGCCGAAAAGCGGCCGATTACTCTGATCCAAGTTACATTTTTGTTAGGTCCTCGTCCAGAGTAGGGCTCGAGCCTGCTTCCGATTTAGAAAGAGAGGCTCTTGTAACTGCTCACTCCTGCACTTCACACCACTCCTAAAAACTTTTTTGAATCATCTTTGCCACCCCGAGCCCATAAGCTTCACTGCTTAGGCTCGAAACGGCAAAAATTGCAGTGTAGACTGATAATCAGTCTAAGAGTAGCGTATCGACGTTACAGTCCGACACAAATCCTGATTGGATGTTAGAGAATCACCCTCAAAACCCACAAAAGGTAAATGTTTGTGCTGGTATTTTAATGATTTTCTTACAGGCCATTTCTTTATCGATGGTAATCTCACTGCTGATAGATATGAAGAATTGCTTAGAGATCAAATTACACTAAGAGTAAGAGGTTAGCAGGTGATGATTTTAATAAAAAATGGTCTCAGCAGGACGGAGCAGCCGCTCATTATAGTCGGCTTGTTCGGACATATTTAAATGACCAGTTTCCTCATAGATGGATTGAAAGAGAAAGTGAAATCGAGTGGCCTGCTAGATTTCCTGATTTAACGCCTCTTGATTATTTTCTATGGGGTTATTTAAAGTGTAAAGTATAAGCAACTCAATCACAAAATTTAGATGAGTTGCGGGATCGGATACTCCAAGAGGCTGCGTCAATTAACAGACAATTGATACGTAATGATCTTGCACATTTTTACAATTCAATAGCTTTTTGCCAAAAAGCTGAAGGTTTACAGTTTGAACATCTACACTAAATTGTAAGTTTTGATAGAAAATGTGAGAGACTGGGGGACTCACGGAAATCAAGCACCCCAAGGAAAACATATTTTACTACGTCCACACCTTTGTTCTTAGATAATGCTAAGAGTAAATAAAACTCAAAATTAAAATGATCTTAGAGGACATCGTCAAGGTTACGCGAACAATCATTATTTCATAAACCTTGATTGACCTTGACCATTATCCGAAATACCCCACCTTAGGAAATACACAGCCATTTCGGGACTTTTGTGACACCCTGTACATGTATATATATGTATATATATATATAAAAAATAATGTTTTGGTCAATAGAAGCAACCCACTTGAAAGATTGTAGCAGATAAAGAAAATATTACTGCATTGTGCAACACTGAAGCGCTTATCCACGCGCAAAAACACAACTGGAAAAACATCTATTCAAAAAAACATACCAAAAAATTGAATAAATACTATAAAACGTTTTGAACAGAATCGCTTAACAACGAAGGCCAAGAGGCCTAAGAAATTTAATTACAAAAATCAGTTGAAAGCTCTTTTCTTCATGGCAGTCGAGGATTGAGGGTATAGCGGAATGTTTCTTCATCACTTACTGTTTAATGATGGTTGAGTTTTCGATGATATAACACATCGTTTAATAAGTCTCGAGACTAACCCAGAGATGGTGCTAGTAGAACCAAACTGGCCACGTTTCCATAGAGTGCGAACCTTTATATAAAACGTGTAAAAATTTCACGTCGATCGGATCACAGACAGCAGAGTTATCCAGATTAGAGTAAAGTCACTTTGTAATTTGTTTAAAAAATGGAAAAAAGCGAGTTTCGCGTGTTGATAAAACATTGTTTTAATGGGTAAAAACACCGTAGAAGCCCAGCAATGGCTTGAAAAACATTACCTGAACTCCTCTTCATCCAAACCAACGATTTGTCGTTGGTGTGCTGAGTTTAAACGTAGTCGTACGGACACAAACGATGCGGAACGTTCGGGTAGGCCATTGAAAGCCGTTACACAGGAAAATGTGAGTGAAGTGTTAAAAATTGTAATGAAAAATCGCAAAGTGAAGGTCCGTGAGATTGCAGAAATGACATAGATTTCATCTGGAAGCGTATTTACAATCCTTCATGAAAAATTGAGCATGAAAAAAGTTTTTTCTAAGTGAGTGCCGCGATTGCTTTCAGTGGAACAAGAACAGCAACGAGTCGACGATTCAGAGAGCTGTTTATCGCTATTTACTCGCAATAAAAAGGATTTCCTGCGTCGATACGTGACCATGGATGAAACATGGAAACATCATTTCACTCCGGAGTCGAATCGGCAATCATCTGAGTGGCGCATGGCTGGCGAAAGCCGCCCAAAGCGTCCAAAAACGCAGCAGTCTGCTGGCAAAGTCATGGCGTCTGTTTTTTGGGATACACATGGCGTGATTTTTATTGACTACCTAGAAAAAGGTAAATCGATCAACAGTGATTATTATATTGACTTGTTGGTACGTTTAAAGGAGGAGATCGCAGCAAAACGACCGCACATGAAGAAGAAAAAAATCCTTTTTCACCAAGACAATGCACCATGCCACAAGTCCATGAAAACAATGGCGAAATTGAACGAATTGGGCTTTGATTTGCTTCCCCACCCCCCCCCCCCCTTATTCGCCAGATTTAGCCTTCAGCGACTACTGTCTCTTTGCGGATCTCAAAAAAATGCTCCAGGGAAAAAAATTTGGCTCGAATGAGGAGGTCATTGCCGAAAGTGAAGCCTATTTTGAAGCAAACGATAAATCCGTCTATAAACATGGTATAGAAATGTTGGAAAGGTGTTGGAAAGATTGTATCACTTTAAAAGGAGATTATATTGATGAATAAAAATAATTTTTGAAAAAAAATATTGTTTTCGTTGTTAGTCTCGGGACTTATTGAACGATGTGTTAATGTACAAGCAAGATTCTTTCTCACTTGGCCTAGCTTATGGCTCAATGCTCAAATTAGTTGGTAAACGATGGATTTGTATGGCAAGCTTACTATTCGACTAATTGATAGTTGATGCAATGTCCTAAGTATTTTTTAAATTACTTTTCATTCTAAGCTATTTTTATACTGGCCTGACTAAGGTCGACTTCAATTATTAACTTCGAAATGTACAGAACTTCATTTTTTTAAGTAAAAATGCAATAACAATTAAATAAATAATATCTTATAATTATAACAATATACATCTAGCAATTATTCTGAATGCGTTAAAAATTCTCACTTGATGACGCTTCAGTCATATAGTGGAGAAAAAATGGATTGAATTGAAATTCGAGCTATCATAAAAGACTGTGTTTTAAGGGCTTAACCGCAACAGACTTAAAAAAAAGAAATTAGATTTCACAGTATACGATACTTCTCCTTAGTTTTCAACAACAAAAAAGTAAAATTTAAACATGTGTGTAAATTCATTCAAAATGATAAACGCTCTGGACGCTCAAAAACTGCTGTGACCAATTAATTCATAAACAAAATCCAAAACGCTATATTAAATGATCAAAGATTTAATAAACGCGAGCCAGCTAATATTGCGAACTTTCGACAGATCGAATCGACTACATTTTACTATACACGATGTTTTAGGTGTGAGAATGTTTACCGCTTGATGAAAGCCACATTTGTTACCCTTTTGAGGCCCGGAATGACGTATACATGCGTCAGAAAATAAACTATTGAAAGATACATTCTTTAAAACATATAAATACGTGGGTGAATCGAATATAAACAGTAATTTAGCTAATCTGCTTAGCACGCACCTCCGAACTAGATGATATAGTATGGCGGTTGTTGGTTCGTTTATAAGGAGTGGGGGAACCAGCTTAGCTAGCAGCCACGCTTGGTTCTGTCCTCACTATAGCCATCACTGAGCAAGAGGTACATCCGTCTGTCGCGCAACGCGTCATTATAGAGTTTTTAATCAATGAAGGCGTTAAACCGTCGAAAACTCTTACTCGTTTGAAGGCACAGTTTGGGGACACTATATTGTTTCAGAATCGAGTGTATACGTAGGCCAGGGAATTTAAGGGTGGGTGAGAACGTGTTAAAAATGAAAGCCATGATCGACGTCCAAGGACAAGTCTTACACATGACAACATTCATGCCGTTCGAGAGCTTATTGAATGTGATCGGCGGTTAACTGTTTTAGAAATCTCGTCAAGAGTGGGTATCAGCTATAGAAGTGCTTAATCCATTATCATTGATCATCTTGACTTCAGAAAAATTAGTGCTTGATGGGTTCCGAGGTTCTTAACCAGGAATCAAAAACAGGTTAGATCGGAGATCACTGAGAGACTTCTGAATTGATTCCGACAAAAAGAGAAGGATTCTTTGAGACGCATTGTCACATGTGATAAGACGTGGGTCCACTATTATACCCCCGAATCGAAAATGGCGAGTAAGGTGTGGCGAAAGAAGGATGAAGGCTATCCAGTGAAGGCCAAAACTCGCCTCTCAGCCAGAAAAGTGCTTACAAAGTTTTTTTTTTGACTCAATGAAAGTTTTACTCATTAATTTTGTTCACGATCAACAAACAATGAATGCGGCCTACTATTGCCAGTTGTTACAGTCAGTGAGAACCTTCTACCGAAACAGAAGACGAGGTATGCCCATTAGAGAGGTCATCCTTCTCCATGACAACGCTAAGCCGCACACCGCGGCTTTGACGACGGATTAACTGAAAAAAGACGAGGAGCACGTGCGCAATAAGCTGACAACTCGTCTTAAAACATTTTATGAACAAGCAATATTCAAGCTTCCAAAACGGTGGCAAAAGTGTATAGACAACGCAGAAGACTGTATTGAAAAATGTTGATGATATGGTTTGTGTGTAATATTATTCAATAAATGTATAAAAAAAAATTACCGTTCATATTTAATTTGCCCTCGTATAAAAATTATTGTTAGTAATTATTAGTAATAAGAATTACATAACACATCGTTCAATAAGTTCCGAGACTAACAACGAAAACAACATTTTTTTTCAAAAATCATTTTTATTTATTAATATAATCTCCTTTTAGAGTGATACAATCTTTCCAACGCCTTTCCAACATTTCGATACCATGTTTATAGAAGGATTTATCGTTTGCTTCAAAATAGACTTTAGTTTCGGCAATGACCTCCTCATTTGAGCCAAATTTTTTTCCCTGGAGCATTTTTTTGAGATCAGCAAAGAGCTAGTAGTCGCTGAAGGCTAAATCTGGCGAATACGGGGGGTGGGGAAGCAAATTAAAGCCCGATTCGTTCAATTTCGCCATTGTTTTCATGGACTTGTGGCACGGTGCATTGTCTTGGTGAAAAAGGATTTTTTTCTTCTTCATGTGCAGTCGTTTTGCTGCGATCTCCTTCTTCAAACGTACCAACAAGTCAAAATAATAATCACTGTTGATCGATTTACCTTTTTCCAGGTAGTCAATAAAAATCACGCCATGTGTATCCCAAAAAACAGACGCCATGACTTTGCCAGCAGACTGCTGCGTTTTTGGACGCTTTGGGCGGCTTTCGCCAGCCATGCGCCACTCAGATGATTGCCGATTCGACTCCGGAGTAAAATGATGTATCCATGTTTTATCCATGGTCACGTATCGACGCAGGAAATCCTTTTTATTGCGAGTAAATAGTGATAAACAGCTCTCTGAATCGTCGACTCGTTGCTGTTCTTGTTCCACTGAAAGCAATCGCGGCACCCACTTGGAAAATACCTGTTTCATGCTCAATTATTCATAAAGGATTGTAAATACGCTTCCAGATGATATCTGTGTCATTTCTGCAATCTCACGGACCTTCACTTTGCGATTTTTCATTACAATTTCAAACACTTCACTCACATTTTCCTGTGTAACGGCTTCCAATGGCTTACCC
Organism: Chalcis sispes; assembly: GCA_949987625.1. Taxonomy (NCBI): domain Eukaryota; kingdom Metazoa; phylum Arthropoda; class Insecta; order Hymenoptera; family Chalcididae; genus Chalcis; species Chalcis sispes. The sequence continues at coordinate 43,888,104 of OX465097.1, read as the reverse complement.
AAACGTTCCGCATCGTTTGTGTCCGTACGACTACGTTTAAACTCAGCATACCAACGACAAATCGTTGGTTTGGATGGAGAGGAGTCCAGGTAATGTTTTTCAAGCCATTGCTGGGCTTCTACGGTGTTTTTACCCATTAAAAAACAATGTTTTATCAACACGCGAAACTCGCTTTTTTCTATTTTTCAAACAAATTACAAAGTAACTTTACTCTAACCTCGATAACTCTGCTGTCTGTGATCCAATCGACGTGAAATTTTTACACGTTTTATGTAAAGGTTTGCACTCTATGGAAACGTGGCCAGTTTGGCACTACTAGCACCATCTCTGGGTTAGTCTCGGGACTTATGGAACGATGTGTTACATACATATTATGATATTTTTAAAATTCAAAAATGACGAACTAAATATTGCTGCCTGTTCCGCTCAATTTTGACACACACATACCCACATTTACACACACTCACGTACTCACACACGTGCGCGCACATGTATACATACGTACTCGATATACGCAACTCATAAATATAATACATGAAATCGGAAAGTCGCCACGTCCACGTCATTGATTCTGGGTAATGCTAAGAGCAAATATTTTCATCATTTGAAATACTCAGAATTTTCAATATTTTAAAGATGAAACAGTTCCAATTTTACAATTTTGACCCCGAAATCATAATCAGAGATCCAAGAAACCCTTATATGTACCTTTACATGTATATACAATTTTCCTTTTTAATTTAAAAAAATTTAACACAAAATATTGCAGTTCCAGGACGAAAGGACATAATATGCGTCCAGGTCTGGTTCATAAATATTCAGTCTTAGTTTGGGTCTAAGTTGGGGACCCAAGAAACCCTTATATGTACCTTTACATGCATATACAATTTTCCTTTTTAATTTAAAAAAATTTAACATAAAATATTGCAGTTCCAGGACGAAAGGACACAATATGCGTCCAGGTCTGGTTCATAAATATTCAGTCTTAGTTTGGGTCTAAGTTGGGGACCTTTAACTATTTTTTCATACAAATCATGAGTTTTGAAAACCAAGTTTTTTCTCAAACCAAGTTTCAAACTCAACACCAAGTTTTTTCGAAGTGTTATTATGTACAACAGATGAAACATAGATTTATTATTATACGCTAAAGACAAAGGCTACGTTTTTTACGGTTAGAAGCGATACTACCGGTGTTGCGCAAATACGTTATAGCGCCGAATTCAAATTGTTTTGCGCAGTCGCGAGCGGTTTAGATTAACACCAATATGATCACTTCAAATGGTGAAGAGCGAAGCTCAACAGTCCAAACTGTGAGTGAAATCAGGTGAAAGTGCGCCAAAAAAAGCTAAAACGATTCCAACTGCAGAAAAAATTATGTCTGAGATTTTCTGGAATCCTGCTTATTTGGATTAATTTGCTTTATTATTTGTGACTTTATAACTCAATTTGAGATTTTTACTTGTAACACGTGACTCGTCGAGGTTAGGCCACCTGCCATGCTGTGTGAGTTAAAGCTCGCGGCATAAATACACGCAGTGCCATCGATTAAGCAATCGATAGCGCTGCGCGGGAAAAAGCGCGACGCGAGACGGGCAAGAGGGGATCCTTCTTCTCTTCTTGCCCGCCAAGCAGTGAGGACGTACGCTAAGAGAAAACCGCCAAGTACCGACGCTATCAATCGAGTTGTCGAAGGAAAAGTCAATCGAGTTCAGGCAGACCAGCGGATATAATAAAAGTGGCCACTTGACAGCTAGATTTATTCTATAAATAATCGCGACCGCGCGACTATTTATAGTATTATTCGTGCGAGCGGTAAGTGAGAGCTAACCTCTCACTCACACACACACACACACAAACATATACATATATATATATATATATATATATATATAGTAGTGTGTGTATGTGTTTGTGCGTAAGCGTGTGCGAGACTACACGTGCGTAGTCTCACGGTTGGCCGCGAGAGGCCGCGAGAGGCCGCGTTCAACCGTCAGCCAGCCCGCCAAAAGTAAAGGCCGGCGCACATGCCTGAAACCAGCCCGCGAGTATTAAGACTGGTACATAAGCCTTGCTGCGTAAATAAATCAAGGCTAGTGGACGGTGCGCACGTGCAGTTCGCGCCTCGTAGGAAAGTATTGCTCTACGGGCAATATTAATTGCTATCCTCGGTAGGAAGCCTCTACGCGGTGAATAATAGATTTTTGAACTAAATTTAATAAATCGTAGTAATAAATAAGTCTTCTTGCAAAAAGGGTGCGCATTATTTACCTTTTTCCTTTCTAGCATTCCTGTCCCGAATACCGCCGCCTCCGTGAGCGTGCCAACCTACTGTTGGCACGCAAACTGAGTAACTGAGCCCGGCAGAAGCAGCACCGGCAGCGGGGCCTCAGGGCAAGGCCCCTCACACGTGATCGAAAGCAGGATCCGAGGAGGATCCTGCGTCGTATACGGACCGGCACTGCATCAGAGTGCCTTTGCGCGACGGCTAACGTCCGTCGGCACTCAAAGCCGCATTGAGGGACTTAGCGGCCTGACAGGCTTGAAACCAGCGGCTGCAGCAGTGCGCACGTGCCTTCCGATAAGACCCCGTCACACAAAAAATTAAAATATTCAAAAATAAAAAAAGTTCACACTCAATAATATTAGTATTATAATAAGCTTAATTTCTGTTTTTAACCGAAATATTGGATGTCATACTTTTCTAATTTCTAATTCATCATAAATGTATTTTAAAGTCAAAGTTTTTACTCCATTTCAATGCAAAAAACATCAGCACAAATAAATTTTGAATAGAAAATTTTTTTTTTTTTTATTAATATAAGTTTTTTAATTTGCAATTTGCTAAATTTTTATATTATTTATTCTAGAAGTGTTAATTTCACATCAAAAATGATTATTTTAAAATTTTTTGAAGATCGATTTTGAAGTAAATAAAAACCGAAAAATACTTGAAATAGAATTGATTTAAGACTTAATAAATTAAGAATAATACTTGACATAACAAAATCAACATCAAGTTTATAATCATTAGAATAATTTAACAAAAAGCCAAAAATCAGTATTATATGCAACTCGATATAGTCAAATTTTCAATTTTATGAATTTTAGTCAATTTAATAAAATTTACTTTATTGCATACGCTTTTTATTTTTATAATGCATATTTTCTTATATTTTTAAAACATTTATAATGTACTTACTTCATTGTCCGTTAGCATCGATTTATCTAATAAACTTGTTTGTACAGGCACCAATGTAACCGTATCGAATGTTAAAAATTCTCGATTTAATCGAGAATATTTGGTTTCCGCTTTCGTAACCAATTCTATGTTTTCAAGACGTATACCAAATTTATCATTTTCGTAATAACCTGGTTCTGTAACAAAAATTTTAAATTTACTTCAATAAATAATTCAATTCAATTCTATATTTTTTGCAAATCTTATGAATCGTAGTAAAACACTATGTTACTGATTTGCACAAAAATAGAAGGTATTTCAAAAAGTATCAGACTTTCTATGATTTATCAAAATGTTTATTTTCGTAAAAAGTGTTTGATGCTAAAGTTTTTGAGTTTCTTCATGGTATTCAATAGTGACTTTAACTTTAATCTTTGACCTATCTTTAAGGCTCATTACAAGGTTAACATTCGAATTTCAAAGGAATTCTTTATTTTTGATATCGGCTATTTTCTCAGTAGTTTGCTTGGTTATGACAGTTGATAAAACCACATAGCTGCTGCAACATCGCTATCTAGTCGACATTGGATTCGTTATGTAAGAAATGCCAATCAGCTTATTCACATATCAGTATCAATAGTGTGCTTGCAAATGAGACCAATCGCTTATTTAGTGAAAGATTTTGATGTTCTCCTAATATTGAAAGATTCATTCTCAAATTATAGACATAATCCTAGATGGAACTCATCAACTTTCTGTAAATTATCCTATTATTTTACTATTGTACGCTAATAATTTAACTGATTATTAGCAAAAAATAAATTATTCATTTTTGGTGGAATAAAATTGAAATATTTTGAAATTATCTGTATGGAGATTCGCCTACAACAATAAATAATAGAAGATTAAATTTATGATAGCAAAGTATGTGACAAGGCACCACGTCGTAGCAAAATAGCTATGTGCGCCCTGTGTGCCTCGCACAATAAAAAAATAAAAGAATTAATTTAATTATTACACTTGCTCCCTCGCTCTCTCTCTCTCTCCCTCGCTCTCTCTCTCTCTCTCTCTCTCTCTCTCTCTCTCTCTCTCTCTCTCTCTCTCTCTCTTCCTCGCACTCCTTCACCCCCGGCTACTTCACTCACGACGCTCACTCTAATCAAAGAGGAACAAACTAAGTTTAACCGCGGGATTTATGTCTACCGTCCTCGCGGGAGCGCGCAGCAAAACTGACTGTCCCGCTCACTCTCTTCCCTTCCCTCGCGGCTCCCCAAAATTCCTCGCCGATCGTCGCCGCAAGTTCGAAAATCGCGTGATTTACAAACGTTGCCGGCTTTTAGAAAAATCTGCATTTTCGCGGCTGAACAAACTTACACAAGCGGGCAACCTGGAGACGGTTGCGCAAGAATGTAAACATTTACATTCTTCGTCGACGACCGATGACGGACTCTCCGTCACAAAGCCCCCCCTGAACTCTACCTTCTCGTAGGAGGGAAAGTTCAGTACAAGTCGTCGACGATAGCACCCCTCTTTTTTGGACGGCCGCGAGGATCTTTCCCTAGTCAAAAAAAAAACTTACCTCATCCCCACCGGCGACTCTCGTGGTGGGCGATAGTGTTCATTACCACGGCTTTGACCACCAAATTCCTGACCTCTCAGGAGACGTCTCTCGAACTGTCCATCAACCAGAGCCAGTCCTCCACCGACTCTATGTGACCCTTGGCTTGAGGAAAGGACGGCTCAGCAGCCGCCGAGCGGTTGACCGATGCCGCCGTAGGATGCCACGGTCGAGGGGTCGCGGGGCTAGCTTGCACCGAGGCCTCAGCGCGAGCAGAGATTGCCGGTGGCGGAGTAGGCGACACCGTTTCCTCGGAGGGGACCCTTCTCTCCTTGGCTTGCCACTTCTTTTCTGCCTCCCGGTTCACCCGAATACGAGCCTCTACGTCCGTCTCAATGGCCGCCTTCACCTCTACCTCAGAGGCCGAGGAAGAAACTCCGAGCGCTTGCGCTCGCCGACGCTCCTCAGCCACTATCCTGCGGCTGATGTAAGCGGCCGCTCCGCCAAATGTTACGGTGGCTGGAGATGTCGACGCGGTGGGCGCGACAGGGCTGCGCCTCTTGCGGTGATCCCGGCGGCGCTGGGTGGAAGTGCACTTCGGCGTCTTCTTATCCTGGGCGACCTCCGGCTCATTTTACCCCTCCCCCTCCCTTTCACTACCGGGGCTTGCTGGGGCTCCACGAGAGCCGCCCTCTGTGACTCGTGCAAAGGTTCAGCAATCCTTAAGCCATGTGTCCTCCTCCAGGTCCGATAAGAATCGCGGCAACGGGGGCAAGACGACGTTGTCTCGCCGCGACGGCTGCAGTTTCCGCAAAACTGGGCCGTCCTTGCGCGCGGACACTCCCGTCGTAAGTGCCCCTGCTGCCAACAATTAAAACAGGCACGAGGAGGAGGGTCCACGGACCAGCAACGCGGGATTTCTTTAACGGATAAGAAAATTTTAGTGCAATAATCTTAGTAAAAAGAAAGAAGAACTTATTAAATAGCTATTTACAATGCTGCACCAGACCATTAAAGACCAATGATTTTGAAAATTAGTGGAACGAAATCAATGTGGATTCTCATTCAACCATTAGTGACAATTATGTCTATTTAAAGTTTCAATGTGGCTGAAAATTGCCTAATCTGCGAAGAGTATATTTCGGTAGAAGTTTTCATCTTGTTGGATTATTTGCAAAGCCCATTTACAAAAATTTTCACGAAGTAAATGATTATTAAAATTTAACTGTTGTGTCAACGTACTGTAATTTACATGAAATTTTCTCACCTTTAATATTCTCGCAACTATTCACAGACGTATGCCAATTTCTCTTTCGATTTGAAGAGTGCTAATATGAGGATAAATTTTCGCAAAAAAAGTTTTAGCACAATTTTCATTAACATCATATTCGTGATGTCGTAATCGGCGAACCATAGACCCATCACTTGCTCTATGAATAAGGCTTTTAATGGTTACTATTTCAGTTGGATGCCTTATATCAGGATAATTAATTACTTGAGTTCTCAAAGTATTGATGTCTCAATAAACACAAATAAGCAGAGATATCGTAACTGTATTTAGGTATTCACGGTTTTTAGAAGAGCTATGAACTAGTCACACATAGCTATGAATTTCTGAAAGTCAATAGAAATTCACCAAACTTTGTATACAAAGATTTTTGGAGTCATTAATCAAGAATCCGATGTTAAATTTTAAAAATTCGAGATGGATCCAAGATGGCAGACAAAGCTTATGAAAGACACCTGATTTAGACCATATTTAGTAGATAGAGATTTTTGAGACTGCTTATTTTAAATTCAACCATAAATTTACTTAATTACAAATGGCTAATCGGCTTGATACACCATCTTGGATCCACCATCTTGCAATTTATAAAATAGCCAAGACCATATCTAAACGTAAAATATTACGCTCCCTCATTTTCTGGTATTAATAAGTAGTATTTTCATTTAAAATCCCCACTTTTGGTTAAAATAACCCACTCTTGGACAAAATCAGAAATTAAAAGGTACGCCATTTTGTTTTGCCTTCGAAACCCTACAACTTTTATATGAAACTTTTTTCTAAACCTGGCCATCCAAACGATTTATTGGAGGTACATATTCAGATAACTTCTCTTGTATAAAGTAATCTATTACGTGTTTCTTTTTTTCTTTTTAGTTACCTGGTGCGAGTAACGTTACGCGCGTTAGAAATATGCATAACGATGATGCTATATTTGAGTACTATTTTTTTTTTCAGCGCTAGTGTTTGATGTCTTTTTTTTTATAAGTAGGTTAGTAATGCATGTTTGATAGTGTTAACTGAGGTTATTTTAAGTATGAAATATAATTTGTAGTTAGTTTTTCATTTCCTTGTTATGTTTTATTTAGTATTATTCGTAGATTATTAATATTATTTAGTATTATAAAATGGTAGGAAAAATGTGGTTTCTTATCTATTATGTAATTGGAAGAAATTATTTTGATATTGGTCTCAAAATAAAATTATAGAAAAAGAAGGAGATTAGTGTAAACTTATATCAATAATTTCCCACTACTTGAAATATTCGATTCTTATGTTGTATATTGTATTGACTTGTAGGATGTTCTCTGTGACGAGCATCTCATCAGACACACAATCATACACATTCATTAAGCCCTCTTCAGGGCCGCGCTCACAGATACACACTTGCAGAGCGTAACGGGAGCCTCTACCACTTACTCGCGGCGTACAGAATTGTCGTGCCGTTGCACGATTCCTGAGTTGGCTCGGCATCAGTCGAGCTCGAAGGATCACCTTCACGCTTGTTGTGACAATAGGCAAATTCTGACTCGTTTTGAGGCGCTCTTCGAATAATTACGAAGACAGTACGAGGAGACTAGCTCTACGTTAAATAGGCGCTCTTGGAAATTGTCGAGAGTATCTTATGCATTTGCCGCAGAACTACTAGTTCGCGGAAAAGCCTACTAAATCCAAAATCAATATTCGTACGGGCATGCTTGCACGTATGTTCGAATATCGATTTCGGTAACATGAGAGGCTCCTCGTTTTACTGAAATATACATGCTTAAACATATAACAGTTCGGCTGAAAAGTTCGTAGGCTAATATAGTAAAACACATTTTTTTGGTAAAATTCGATTTCATTATTCAATATAGTTACTTTTGAGGACGATAAATTATTCAATATAATTCGATCTCATTATTCCATATAGTTATCTTCGAGGACAATACAACGATTATAGCGGTCATATAATTTTCCGATACCATTTTTGTACTACGATTTCTCTTTAGCCTCAAAATAGGCTTCAGTTTCATAGGATTCGTGAGAAATATTAGCTTACACGTGTTGAGAGCTTCAAAGCTGGGTCGTACAAGAAGTAGGTATTCACATAGCGATTGCTCGTTTTCGTTCTTTAAGAGAAAGGTCAGCGGACAAAGGAGTAATCCTTGGTTTTTGATATACGAGCTTAGGTAGTCGTCGATTTTCATAAATCTTGTTAAGTCTAGTGTACAAGAATAAATAAGTTAGAGAACGATGGTTTCATGCTTACGAAGCCGTTAAAGTCGTGTGTGAAGTTAGTGGCAATAGGGTATGGGTGAAGTTTATAGTTAATAAGTCTTAGGGGCTTAGTTACTCGAAACATTATAGTAATTATTAGCCTTTATTTTGTTGTAATAACGCTGGTTATTTTGGAATTTATCTGAGTAGATTTGTGATTATTCGTGCATAAATAATAAGGGATGTAAACGTCCGGTAGAAGTTGTCCGGAGTGCGCTTAGGAGTGCCTTGAAGGAAGATATGTCTAGTAATCTCTTAAATTTACTGAACCATTTCTCGGTATTAGAATGTAATTAATTTTCTCATCTTATGATTCTAATCCATTAATGCCTGAAATTAAGACAATCTTTACTCAACTTTGAGGCTATGGCAATATGAATTGGGATGCCGTAAATTAATGAAACTCACAATTATGGGATTTTTGGCGTCGCTCTTACGATTGCCGCCATCACAATCGAATTTTATTCATGAGAAAGAAAGTTATAGACAACAAAACCTGAGAAGATATCGAAAAATTCCGATTATTTTTTCTGGTGATCAATTTCACTCGTGGAAAATGCCACTAAAATAGCTTTGGAGGTGATAGATTGGTGTATAAATTGATTGAACTTTCGAAATGCATTATTTTAAAATGAGTAAATCTATATGGTGGATTCAAAATGACGAATTTATCATGAAAAATACGTTATATGAGAATAATGGTGAGTATCTTCGATGTATGCATTTCTCCAACCGTCAAATTCGATCGAAAAAGCATACTCAGAGGTTTTCAGGGTCGCTGATTACAAATTCATCATTAGAATTTCAAAATTCAAAATGCAGAATTCCAGGTGGTTTAAAAGTCTATTATGAAGAAGCGATCAATCTAGCTCAAAATGTATAGTAATAGGTTTTTTGGATCGTTGATCACAAATTTTTTATCAAAATTTCGAAATTTAAGATGGCGGATCCAATATGGCGGTCGAAAACTAAAAAAGCGAACACTAGCTCAAAATTTATATCACGAATTTAATATCAGAATTTCGAAATTCAAGATGTCAGATCCAAGATGGCAACCAAAATTTAAAAATAAGCAATGAAGTCAGATGAAAATGTATGTGCGGTTTTCTAGAGTTGCTCAATTCGTCGAAATGAAAAAGTTCACTCAGTTTAAAACGCAACATATGTATTATCGATATGCCATCCTGAAGATGTTATCAACTCTAACAACGGGGAGGTTAACGATTTCGAGATTCTACTTATTGTTTTTCTTTCGATCGCTTTTTTCAGTTCGTTAGTCTTAAATAATCAAATCTATACTTACGAGTATATAATTCTTCTCTCACTTTTGATATGACTCGAATATTTCGTGATATATCTTTTCTTTATACCGTCTTTTGATAATTTACAAGCCCAACGATATCAATTCATGACGTGACATTGAAAAATCTTGCATAACCAAACCGTTGTACTTATCTTGTTCAAAAAGTCAAAAATGGCATCGAAGTTTAGAAAAAGGAATAGGTGCGAATGATCTGACATCGAATTCGACAATCATAGTGCTCATGATTAACATGATGACTTAATATGCATACCCAATTCGCATAATTTTAGTGATACTGGTAACTCATCGTCTGATGATGAAAATAGTAGTACTGATAACCTATGTCCTAAAGTCCTGTTTGGAACAATATACGATAGTTATGATAAAAACAAAAGAAATTAGAAAATTATAATATTGTGATCAACGTAGTGATCACAAATTGATATCTATTGACCGCTTCACAAGAACAAGTTATTCATGAGACCTTATGAGAGTTTCTCCGTTCAAATTTTTAAAACTTTCTTTTTCACTGACATGAAGAACCATATTATTGAAGCTACGAAATTAACTAATTGTGATATCTCTCTATTTGATCTCGATACTTTCATAGAAATCTTAATTTTATCAGTTTTTAATAAAATAAAAGCACAAAGAGATTACTGGTCAAATAACCTTTACTTATCTTGTCCAGTTATAAATTTATCAATGTCATGCAATAGATTTGAAGAGATTAAATCAAAAATAAAATATTCAAAACCAGAAGATTTCAATGAAAAAGATAATGGTGGCAAGTATGTTATCTTATGGGCGAGTTTTGTAAGAATTCTATAAAAAATGGATTTTTCAAAACTAAACTAACAAGGAAACTATCCCAGGTGTACCTCACCGATTTCTTTCATTTTGTAATGTATTGCAGTACTCAAAAAAAATATAGAACACATGTTTCTTTTCAAGTACTAATTCGTCGATTTAAGGCATGAAAATCGCCCTTAAGGTTCACCCCCAAAAACAGTTTTTTTTTTAAATCTCAAAAAGTTTTAGGAGTTTTTAAATAAAATTAACGGCAAATTGTTTCTTATAAAAAAGCGCTTCTACAGGCATAACTTTTATGCCAAAGGGTTGCAACCCCTATTCTTATTAGGGGTAAATGTGCAATTTTAATGCTTTTTTTCGTGTAAAATTTATTAAACCAGTTGAAATAGGTTATAAATTGAAGTGTCATGTAGAAAATAAAAAGATTAAGATTTGGAAAAAAATTTTTTCTGGGGTGTTTTACCTTTAAAGTGATTTTATGATTATATTGTAATATAGATGATTATTTACTAATTAACTTTTGAATTTATACTTTTATTAAAAAACAATCTTATTTAAAAAATAAATGAAAAATGAAAATATTGCACACTTATGTCAAGGGGTTTACTACCCCCTAGCCCTTGATCGTTATAAGATCGGCAGTAAATTTTGTCTTTTTATTTACATGCAAACTGCTCAACTATTATGTTATTATAAACTTATAAAATCTAAATCCACAAACCTCAAATTCATTAATCCTAAACTTATAAGCCGCAGGGTAAGGTAAATGCAGGGTGAGGTAAATTATTATCTCACCCAATTTTTGACGGGGCATGGCCTGTTCCAATCCTACCTTCACAAGATAAAGAAGGTTGGGGATACAGGCTGTGTCCTCTGCCGATCTCCCTCCGACGACGCAGAGCACACGTTCTTTACGTGCGACGCGTGGCGTGTCGCGAGGGAGAATATAGAAGTGGTCCTTGGACGCATCACGCCCGAAAACATCATCAGGCTAATGCTACAAGAGCCAGGCAACTGAAATAGTTGCCGGATACGTGGAGAATGTTCTCCGGAAAAAGAAGAGGAAGATAGACGGTACCCAGGGGGCATAGGTACCGTCTAGCGAGAAGGGGACGGGACACACCCGTCGTCACGCCGTGGGGTCGACGTTTGACCCCAAAAGTGGCTCCACCCCGACGTTAGTGTCCGCTAACAGTGCCGGGGTGGTTTACTAGCCACAAGGCCTAGAAGGGTTTTCAGCCAGTGAGAGTCCGGCACTCTGGTAACCCCCAGCCAGGTGCATAATGCATTTTCCCTACCTATTCAAAAAAAAAAAAAAAAAAAAAAACTCATAAGCTACCCTTGTAATTCAACCCCAAAAATTATTCTTTTTTTATTATCTCAAGAGCGAATTGGAATTTTTGAATAATGCAAACGTCATTATATTTTCTAAAGAAAGACGCTCCAATAACATTGCTTTTGTGCTCAGAAATAGCATTACCTATTTTTTATAGGAGTAAGACTGGTTTTTCCTTCATTTCTTTGGGCTAAAAACTTCTGTAAATTATTTTTTACACTCGTGACAATAATGCTAAGTTACAATCTAATGCTTGAAATTTTTATTGAGAGTACAAATTAGTTCGGTCCGCTTTCAAAAGATGGCTCTTGCTATTATAAATATTTAACCCCTTGAGTGTCAATGACAAATATATGGGCAGAAAAAAGTCGTGCCATTTTTGTCTCATGACACGCATGTGCACATTAAAAAAAAATATGTTTATATTAGGTTGCTCCAGATGAAATGGCCGATTTAGCAATGACATAAAGTTGGCAGCAATTTTAGTGCATTATGTTGGCACAAGGCGGCGCAAATAATATGACATACTAAAGTATAACACATCGTTCAATAAGTCCCGAGACTAACAACGAAAACAACATTTTCTTTCAAAAATCATTTTTATTCATCAATATAATCTCTTTTTAAAGTGATACAATCTTTCTAACGCCTTTCCAACATTTCTATACCATGTTTATAGAAGGAATTATCCTTTGCTTCAAAACAGGCTTCAGTTTCGGCAATGACCTCCTCATTCGAGCCAAATTTTTTGCCCTGGAGCATTTTTTTAAGATCAGCAAAGAGCCAGTAGTCGCTGGGGGCTAAATCTGGCAAATACGGGGGTGGGGAAGCAAATCAAAGCCCAATTCGTTCAATTATGCCATTGTTTTCATGGACTTGTGGCGTGGTGCATTGTCTTGGTAAAAAAGGATTTTTTTCTTCTTCATGTGCGGTCGTTTTGCTGCGATCTCCTCCTTCAAACGTACCAACAAGTCAATATAATAATCACTGTTGATCGATTTACCTTTTTCCAGGTAGTCAATAGAAATCACGCCATGTGTATCCCAAAAAACAGACGCCATGACTTTGCTAGCAGACTGCTGCGTTTTTGGACGCTTTGGGCGGCTTTCGCCAGCCATGCGCCACTCAGATGATTGCCGATTCGACTCCGGAGTGAAATGATGTTTCCATGTTTCATCCATGGTCACGTATCGACGCAGGAAATCCTTTTTATTGCAAGTAAATAGCGATAAACAGCTCTCTGAATCGTCGACTCGTTGCTGTTTTTGTTCCACTGGAAGCAATCGCGGCACCCACTTAGAAAAAACCTTTTTCATGCTCCATTTTTCATGAAGGATTGTAAATACGCTTTCAGATGATATCTGTGTCATTTCTGCAATCTCACGGACCTTCACTTTGCGATTTTTCATTACAATTTTTAACACTTCACTCACATTTTCCTGTGTAACGGCTTCCAATGGCCTACCCGAACGTTCCGCATTGTTTGTGTCCGTACGACCACGTTTAAACTCAGCATACCAACGACAAATTGTTGGTTTGGATGGAAAGGAGTCCGGGTAATGTTTTTCAAGCCATTGCTGAGCTTCTACGGTGTTTTTACCCATTAAAAAACAATGTTTAGCAACACGCGAAACTAGCTTTTTTCCATTTTTCAAACAAATTACAAAGTGACTTTACTCTAACCTCAATAACTCTGCTGTCTGTGATCCGATCGACGTGAAATTTTTACACGTTTCATGTAAAGGTTCGCACTCTATGGAAACGTGGCCAGTTTGGTACTACTAGCACTACCTCTGGGTTTGTTTAGGAACTTATTGAACGATTTGTTAAATACTGCTACCTTGGTTTATAGAGTCATTTCTGTTCTGCACTTCATAGTGATCGTAGAAACAAAAAGAGAAAGTAAACATGGAAGTGAATTAAAAACGGCTACTATTACTATACGAATTTAAATTAGAGCACAACGCAACGGAAGCAACGAGGAATATTAACAGCGCATTTGGGCCTGATACAGTTAGCAAACGAACCACTCGGCGGTGGTTCGAAAAATTTCGATCCGGAGATATGGACCTTTGAAATGAGCCACGTGGACACCCAGGACCATCGATTGATAACGACGAGCTGCGTACATTAGTGGAGTCTGACTGCCAAAACCATAAAGGATCTTGCCGAGAAATTAGGCGTTCACAATTTGCCGCTACTTGCAACAACTTAGATAAGTGAAAAAGCTTGACAAATGGGTTCCGCATGATCTTACCAAGCAAAACATGACGTGTCAAATGGAGATTTCAAGTTCTCTTCTCTCCCGCAACAAAAAGGAACCGTTCTTGCACCGAATTGTGACCTGAGATGAAAAGTGAATTTTATACGATAATCGTCGCCGATCGGCCCAATGGCTAGATGTCGATGAAGCGCCAAGATACATGCTGAAACCAAGCCTTCATCCAAAGAAAATAATGGTAACTGTTTGGTGGTCTGTAGCTGGAGTTATCCACTATTCGTTCCTGCTACTTGGCGAAACCATCAATGCTGAGAAATACTGTGCTCAACTTAATTAAATGCATCAGAAATTGATAGTCCAATGACCTAGGCTTGTCAACAGGGATAGAGTGATACTGCTTAATGACAACGCACGACCTCATGTATCGAGAACAACGGTCCAAAAATTAAACGAGTTGTGCTATGAGACTCTTCCTTACTCTCCATTTTCACCAGACCTCTCACCGACAGATTACCATTTCTTAAAACATTTGGATCACTTTTTGACAGGAAAAAGATTTAATAATAAAGCTGCTGTCAAAAATGCCTTTGAGGAGTTCCTTCGAACCAGAAACTCGGACTTCTACAAAACTGGAATAAACGTACAATACTTGTATCTCGTTGGGAAAAGTGTGTTGCATCTATTGGTACCTATTTTTATTAAATAAATTGTCTTTATAAAAAGTTACAGCTGTTTAAAAATTTATTACTAAATCGGCCATTTTATCTGCAGCAACCTAATACTTTATCGATTTGATTGTAATTTGGTAAATTATAATTTTTGAAGTCGCTAAATCCGAATCTAAAATCGGATTTCCAAAATTAAAAATGGCGGATCCTATATGGCGGACGCAAATTCGAAAAATGGTTCGATTTTAACGAAAGTGAGTACCTAGGTTTTCGAAGGGCGTTGAATCTGAATCTGAAATCGGATTTCTAAAATTCAAAATAGCGAATCTAATATGGCGGACGAAAATTCGAAAAATGGTTTGATTTCGACAAAAATTTGTATCTCTAGATGTTGTGATCGCGAATTTAGAATTTGAGTCCTGACTCTAAGTATCTGAAACTCGGATACATTATGAAGAATGAAAATTCAGCAAACCATTCATAGCAAATTATTAATTGTAAAAAATGTAAAGGAATATTTTTTTGTTATTATATCCCACTCTTTGCCGAACCCAAAGTCACGAATCGAGCACGTGGCGGTTGTTGACTCTAATTTTGTATTTTTTTTTTTTTTTTTTTTGTACTTATTGTATTTTTTAATTTTTTTTTTTGTGCTTTTTGTGTTTTTAAATTTTTTATTATTTTTATTTCCATTATGATTTTATTCTTTTTTTTTTTTTTTTGTTTTTGTTTTTGTTTTATTTACCTATCGTTTTTTTCTTCCATTTTTCGTGTTTTTAGGATTTTCGTATTCAACAATTTATAATCTCCAGTTTTGTGCTTGGGCAACAAATAAAAAAATATTTCGATATTTTACCTGATAACACCATTATAACATACGTGATATTTTTGGAAGCAAGGTACCACGCATCGTTGAACCTTATCACATTCTTTGCACATAAAATATGTTTCCTTCCTTTGGTTTTTGGAATAGCATTCAGTGCATCGCTTTCTCATTTTCTTATTGTCAGAAATATAGGATAGATAGTTATTTTGTGACGAGCGTAGAAGATTTTTGGATTTGCTATGATACTTCTCAGATGATGTGCGTTGATCACAATGCTCTTTTAACAGCTTTGCTGCCAGTGCACGACGAAACTGTAAAGAAGTCTTTTTTTTGAGTCAGTTCGGAGATGATTATAGAAGACGGAAGCATTGTAAATTGCAGTATCGAATAAATAAAAGTATAATTTGTGATACCACTTGACAGTCTTGTGAATCGTTTCGTAAGAAGAAATAGACTGATCTGTTTTATATACACCTTCCATATTACTATTATAAGAAATAACAACATTTGGCTTCATGATCTTTTTCTTGGTGAGCCTATTTATTTTTCCGGTATCAATAATTGCTGGATTGTGCATTGTTGTGAGCATCATAACAACTTCTTTGTCTTTCCATGCCAGAAAAGCCATTTTTGGAGTGTTTCAAGCTGTCATGTCACCAATTCTTAGATTTTTTGTGTTCTCCTTTGGCATGTATTTACGATTATCACGCACGGTTCCGCAGATATTCGTTTTTTCATCGACAAGCTTTTTGCACAAAAGTGGAGACGTAAAACCGTTGTCGATGTGAAACGATCGGCCTTGACCTGCGAGATCTCCAAAGTAATGATTTCACTACTGTGCCAGATATGCCTATATCTTTACGGGCTCTTTGATTTTCACGATCTTTACCTGTGTATATGTTCAGATCATAAGCGTAGCCAGTTTTTGACTCGCAATTTTTGTATACTTTTATCCCGAAACAAGCTCGTTTATTTCGATTACACTGTCTAAAACTTAGACGACCTTTCCACGGTATCAATGATTCGTCAATGCTTATATCTTTTCCTGGTCTATAAACGGCTTTAAAGTTTTCAACCAGAAGTTCGTGAGCAGGACGAATTTTTCTAAGCTTATCGGTTGAATCATCCTTATTTTCGGAGAAATGTAGTAGAGTTAGCAATTAACGGAATCTGTTGTATGTCATCACAGAAGAAAAAAGGGTGTTGCTAACATTGTATCTTTGATACAATACATGTCAAGCGATGTTTTGTGTATATTTTCCATCAAAATAATTATTGCATGGAATGTATACATTTCATCAGGATCTATTTCTGTACACTTTAGTATTCTCAGTTGCAGCTTCAGTTTGTTAACAAGACTCAAGGCATTTTTTTTCTCTGTAGCATACTTATTTGTTTTGTAACAAGTCATTTTAATCAAATCTTCCGAAAGAAACTTTTTTAAAATTTTGGCTGGACTGCTGTACCTATTCAGACCATTTTCAGATTGCACACCGGCATTCAAATCAGTAAATAGATAAAGTGTTGGCTCAAATGGTGACTGATCAGACTGTCTAGTCCACGTCAGATCTTTTCGGAACCTATCCAAGCGCTTAGATAATGGTACACTTTCATTCTCAGATTCTGAAAGCACATCTTACACACTATTCTGTGGCCCATTATTGAATTGCTGAATCCCTTCTGCTTCATCGTCACTCTTGCCGATCAACCAATCATCGTTATCGAAAGGAATATTTGTGTCCGAATCAGAACTGTTCATTTATACCACATAAATTTTTTGTTTTCCAGTATATACAGGGTGCGTACGGTATTTGAGGACATGCATAAATGTGACTATAACTTCGCAAATTTACATTTTTTATTTTTTTCCCTTTTCAGATAAAAAATGGCGGACTACAACATCACGCAAGAAATGAAGAGACATGCTGTCATCGTCGCTATATGTGCGAACCATACAGATTTAGAAATCTCTAATTTTCTTAATTGCACCCGTTCATTCGTGCATAAGGTTCGCCGTGAATTGGAAGCATCAGGAGGCGATACAGAATCGGTTGCAAAACGCAAAAAGCACGAACAACGTCCTGACACTGTCCGATCTGCAGAATTTTTAGAGCAAGTGCAAGCGATCATAGACGAGGACCCTTCAAAATCAATGAGGGTCCTTGCGAGTGAGCTTCATGTTTCTGAGCGCCTTATTCGTAGAGTTGTCCACGAAGACCTTCGGTATAAATCTTACGTGATGCGCAGAGGACAGTTCATGTCGGAACGAACACGGGAACAGAGAGTTCTCCGATCAAAACGTATTTTAAACAAAATCAAACACCCTGAGGCGCCCAAAATGTTATGGTTTTTTTCCGACGAAAAAAATTTTCACCAAGATCAAAAGACCAATCGAAGAAATGACAGATGGCTATGTTCAAATCCTACGGAGGTTCCTGTTGTTATGCACACAAAATTTCCAGCCACTGTTATGGTTTTAGGTGTTGTCAGCAACGAAGGACATGTTATGCCACCACACTTTTTTACTCAAGGACTTCGAGTTAACTCTGCTGCATACATCGAGGTTTTGGAGACGGTAGTGAAACCCTGGATAGACAATGTAAGCGGAGGCAGACCATACATTTTTCAACAAGACTCTACTCCTTTACATAAAGCGATGGCGACACAAGATTGGATGGCCGAAAATTTTCATGACCACATAACACCGAACCTATGGCCACCTAGCTCCCCAGACCTTAATCCTTTGGATTATTACGTATGGGGCGTAGTTGAGCGTGAGACCAATAAGCGTCCTCATAACACCACTTTTTCGCTGAAGACTGCTATTAATGCCGTTATGGTCAATATGAACAAGGAGCATTTGATTCGGGCATGTAATCGTTTCCGGACCCGGATCGAAGAGGTTATTGCTGCTAATGGCGATTTTATTGAATAACTTCATAGCCATATATTAATTTTAAGTTGTATAAAAAATTTCTTAAATTTCATTAAATTTTATTAAAAATACAAGCTAATTAATTTTACTCTCAAGTTGTCCTCAAATACCGTACGCACCCTGTACTAAACGTGCCCTCAACATTGTAGTAAAAAAAAAGACCGTTTCTTACACTATACCATGTATTTTCTTAAAAATATGGTATAATAATCGATGTCAAAGCAAAAAATGAAAGTTCGATTCTTATTTAATTTTATAGTTTTTTCATAAGAAACAATTTGCTATAGATTTTATTTAAAAACTTGTAAAACTTTTTGAGATATTAAAAAAAATCTATTTTGGGGGTGAACTTCAAGAGTGATTTTCACCTCTTAAATCGATAAATTAGTACTTGAGAAAAACATGTGTTCAATATTTTTACTAGAACTATAACATATTACAAAATGAAAGATATCGGTGAGGTACACCTGGCGTAATTTCTTTGTGAGTGATGATGAAATGATGGTCAAATCTTATGCGAGAATTTCACTTGAACAGTTTACAAAATAGAAACCAATTTCGTTTTGGAATGAAATTATGAGAATTGTGTACATCAGATGGATTTCTATTGAATTTCGACTTTTATTGTGAGAAGAATGGCAACACCAGCAAAGAGAAACTAAGTATATAAGTTTTGGATATTTAAGACGTTATGCATTTGTTCAAACCTCTTCTTTTTACAGCTGAATATCAAAATTGATTGTTGTATCGTATTTGGTTTAGTAATTATTTTATAAATTTCGATTCAGTTCTTCACTTAAAGAAATCACGTTTGGGATCTACTAGCACTATTCGAGAAAATAGGATCAAAGAGAAAAACGATTAAAAGGCTCCACAAGGAACACTAGCAGTTAATCATAATGTAGATAGCGGAATGAATTATGTATCTACGAGAGTGAATCAGATACAAATGGTAATTTAGCTATTCTGTTTAGCACGCACCTCCTAACTAGATGATATAGTATGGTTGCTGGTTCGTTTATAAGGAGTGGGGAAACCAGCTTAGCTAGTGGTCACGTTTGGTTCTGTCCTCAGTACGGCTATGACTAAGCAAAAGATACGTCCGTCTGTCGCGCAACGCGTATTCACAAAGTTTTTAACAAATGAAGGCGTTAAACATTCGGAAATTTTTACTCGTTAGAAGGCGCAGTTTGGGGACAGTACAATGTCTCAGAATCGAGTGTATACGTGGGCCAGGGAATTTAAGGGTGGGCGAGAACGTGTTTAAAACGAAAGCCATGATCGACGTCCAAGGACAAGTCTTACACATGACAACATTCGTGCCGTTCGAGAGCTTATTGAATGTGATCGGCGGTTAACTGTTTCAGAAATCTCGTCAAGAGTGGGTATCAGCTATAGAAGTGCTCAATCCATTATCATTGATCATCTTGACTTCAGAAAAATTAGTACTCGATGGGTTCTGAAGTTGTTGACCGGGAATCAAAAATAGGTTAGATCGGAGATCACTAAAAGACTTCTAAATTGATTTCGACAAAAAGAGGAGGATTCTTTGAGACGCATCGTCACATGTGATAAGACATGGATCCACCATTATACCCCCAAATCAAAAATGGAGAGTAAGGAGTGGCGAAGGAAAGATGAAGGCTACCCCGTAAAGGCCAAAACTCGCCTCTCAGCCAAAAAAGTGCTTACAACGATTTTTTTTGACTCAGAGGGAGTTTTACTCATTGATTTTCTTCTCGATCAACAAAAAATGAATGCGGTCTACTATTGCTAGTTGTTACAGTCAGTGAGAACCTTCTACCGAAACAGAAGACGAGGTATGCCCATTAGAGAGGTCATCCTTCTCCATGACAACGCTAGGCTGCACACCGCGGCTTTTACAATGGATAAGCTGAAAGAAATGGGCTGAAAAACACTTGAACACCTTCCTTATAGTCCAGACTTGTCCCTTTGTGACTACTTCTTGTTCGTGCCTCTGAAAAAATCACTTGGAGGTAAAAGATTCCAAAGCAATGAAAAAGACGAGGAGCACGTGCGCAATAAGCTGACAATTCGTTCTAAAACATTTTGTGAACAAGCAATATTCAAGCTTCCAAAACTGTGGCAAAAGTTTATAGACAACGCAGGAGACTATATTGAGAAATGTTGGTGATATGGTTTGTGTATTATATTATTCAATAAATGTATAAAAAAAATTACCGTTTATATTTGATTCACCCTCGTATCATGGATTTAAAGGTTATATCCGTGGTTTTTGCAGCTGCTAGCGTTACACCGTTGAAACCATTACAACGATATAGTTCGACACGAAAATAATGAGTCGATATCCCATTTCCATGTGCTTTTCACAGTTATAACGAATGCATGGGAGGAGTCGATATACACAATAGTCATTGTAATTAGTTGTTGCCATTATTCAGATCAAAGAGATGGACATGGGTTATTTTTGAAAGAATGATTCAGGGTGCTATTACAAACGCTTCTGTTTTGTCGAAATTAGTAATAAGTGATAAGAAGTCAAAGTCAAGTATAAAGGATTATGCTATGACAATCGCTGAGCATTCCTTAAATTCTGCTAGATTCAAGAGAAAGAGAAAGAGACATCATGTTGTATTAGATGCGCAACTAAGTTCTTGCTGCTTTTCCTAATGAAAATGCAACTTTATTGTAGAAAAATGTTTTCAAAGAATCATTCAAAGTGTTTTCCATTGCTAGCTACAACTTTTTCCCATTCTTCTGGTAGAGCTCGAATACCGTTACGGTAAAAGTGTTCGTCGATTAAAGCTATCTACGAATCAAGCTATTTTTTCATATTTTCGTATGAGCAGAATTGCTAATCAGCCAGACCATGTGTCATCGAACGGAACAAGTGATAATCGGACGACGCAATTTCTGAGGAATAACACTTCCTATTTGAGCGTTTTCAAATAGGCTTAAGCGGGTTCGGCAACGTGAGGCCGAGCGTTGTCATGCAGTAGAATCACTTCTTCATGCCTCTGCTCGTATTGTGGACGTTCTTTACGTAGTACTTGGTTATTCAGATTATATTCGACAATTGTTACTAGATGAGATGTCATTAGATGCCATTCAATTGTCTTTGCACGATAAAACCCTAGAAAGAGTACACTCAATAAAGTACCTAGAAATATACAGGGTGTCAAATGGGAAGTTGACTAAAGTAATCACTTATAATTTTGAGATGAGTGCAGGGAAGAAAATAATAAAAATACATATTAAATCAGTTAAGTGGTTATTTTAATTTTAAATAGGTTTCAGTTTAATGGAACATTTTTAACAGACACATTTTACGTTTTTAAGAAAATGACAAAACCTGGCAAGGGAATAACTATTAATGGTAAATATTTTCGAAGTGATCCTTATCTGAACTTGCACAATAATCAAGCCGTTTTTGGAAACTATAAAGAACTTGTTCAATTTTAGATAAAGACATACTAGAAATTCCTTTTCTAATAGCTTCTCTCAAATCATCTTTGATCTTGGGTTTTTCCACATAATAGTAATCTTACAGGTAGCCCCATAAGAAGAAATCACACAGGTTTAAGTCCACTGAATTAGGAAGCCATTCTATACCTGAATGTGCAAACTTGGGATATCCTAAACCGATGACGCATTTACCATAAACTTCGTAAATAGCTTTAAATACCTCTTGAGTTCTATGCGGCGTAGCACTATCTTGCATAAAATAATATAATAGTTCCTGACCAATTCACGTTTTTTAGCAAAAGGAAAAAATTTTGTAAGGATATAACTTAATGAAATTTTCTATTATTAATCTTAGTGTCTCACAATTAAGCTTTAAAGCTGTTGCAGCTTTTCTTATTGAATCCGTTGAATTATTCTTGAAATGTTCTTCGACCTCGGCAACCTAATCTTCTGTTGTAACTGTGTATGAAGGACCAGGAAGATCATGACGACGATCGTCAAGAGTATAATCATTGATGAAATTATTAATTATTCTAAAAAAGAAGTAAAAAAAAAATTGAAAACTTTATTAAAAAATGCGGTCATACGATAAAGTCAAATACAATTTTTTTTCATTCTTACCTTCTAAGAGTATGTTGACTGGCTACTCTTTTACTTTCAAACTAAGTACGAAAACCTCTATACGTTTCAGTATAGTTTTTTACCTCTAGAATAAAAGCACTCGATGAGATACACCTTTTCTTCGTTCGTAAGGTCACTCATTTTAAAGTACACGTATTTCTCTTTACGGCGTCTCAATAGAAACTGACAACATTCTAGATTGTACCTACGTGGGCCCACCCTTATACGATACAGAAGGGGAAAGAGATGCATATACTTTAGACAACTTCCCATTTGTCACCCTGTACATAGATGCTGGGTTAACTTGGAATGAATAGATTAATTATTTAGTTAAAAAATTGAGATATATGATTTATGTTTTCGCTAGACTAAAATATATTTTAAGTAAGAGTCAACTCAAGTCAATTTATTATAGATTATTTTCTAGTATAGGAACGTATGGAATAATTGCCTGGGGTGAGGCAAATGAAACGCACATAGACAAATTGATAAAGCTGCAACACAAAATAGTCAAACAGATTTTTAAATCTAACGATCCTCTAAAGTCATTAAATATTAGGCAAACTTTCTTTTTGGAATCAGTAGTAAATCAATATCAGAATCTAAAAGTAGAGTTTTCACTGAATCATAGAAATACTAGATACTCCTGCTTAGAATTACCTGAAATAAGCCTAGAGAGAGGTGGATTAAATTTTGCTTGTATTAGTTTCAAAATATTTAATATGTTACCAAATACACTAAAAATGCTTGATTTTATTGAAAAATCAATTAAATCACAAACCAAAGAATGGATTAGAATAAATATACAACAAGTTAAAATAAAGTCAATATTATATCAAAATAGATGATAATACTATGTCACAAACATGCTTTACAAAATATGAGAACGACTACACAAAATAAGCTATATAATAATCTGCTGTATTTATTACTCATAAAAACTATAAATATTGTTAAATTTTCCTAATTTTCATTTATTTACTAATATCGCCACCTACGATACGATTTCTGTGTGAAATTCCACTAGGATAGTTATTTACATAAAGAAAATAATAAAATGTACTAATGTTTAATGTGGAACCAAAAATTATGTAACAAAGACATGAAATGTACTGTTTTATTGGTATTTATGTATAACTAAGGAATGGCAAATAAATAATAATAATAAAAATAATAATATTAAGATATATATATTCACGCTTCATAGTTTCTTATAAATAATAATTTACATATCTGTGACAGTTTTACGTTATTATCACGTATTTAGCGATATTTGATATTTTTAAACAAAAATAAAAGACATAGAGGCTCTTCGTTTGTAGTAAAACTCAACATATCCTTTTTATGGGAAATTTAGATCGCCCACGGTCAAAAAATTGGCCGGAATCGAAAAAGTGAGAGAAAATTAGAGGGAATAAAGATTTGGTTCTTTTTCGAAAATAAGCAGGAATCAAAGACCCAATACGTGAGAAGCAGGAGAATAGAATTAGAGAAGGAGAAAAGGAAGAAACAGCAGCAGTAGAGAGAGAGAGAGAAAAAGAAAGAGAGAGAGAGAGAGATAGAGAGAGAAAGAGACAGAGATGGCAGAAGTTTCAGTTGTAGCAGCCTAATTGCATCAAGCAAAGTGCGTATTAAGTAAATGTTCACGTGTTTTCATTTATTTGTTGACAGAGTTGTTATTACAGCATCGGGGTGCATACCGCATTTAATTTCACATGTCAAAATTCAGTGCGTGAAAACTTAGTACAGAGTTGCCTGTTTCAGCGCTCGTCACAGTGAGAAGTCGGCGATCTTGCAGCGAGGTCCTCTTCAATTTATTGATCGGTATTATGATGAAAATTAGGATTAAAAATTTTTATGATTTTTTTTTTTTTTTGGCTACATTGAATCAGACCACCAATTTGATGAATTATCAAATATTAGGTGTAGTAAAAAGGAACCCATTATTTTGCTAATAGATGGTTTTAGTAGTCTGTATCTCCCGTTGTAAAAGTGCGATCGGGTTACACTAGATGGCGTTAGAAAGATAAGGTTTCGTACTAAAAAAGCTGAAGAAGCCAGAAGAAGATGATTGAGTAACGTTTTCAAAGAGATTTTCTTTTAAAACCAAAATTAATTAAATTATTATTAAAATAAAAACTATAATTATAATTGAAAAACCGTAAAGAGTGTGAATGCTATTGACTCTTAAAATATAACGTTTCGAGATAAGGTAAAATAAATAAAAACAATTTTCTAACGTGAAAGGTTAAAACTAACCTTAAATTTAATTATTGCACACGTGGTAAATACCCTCGTAATCACGGGCGGAAAAAAATGATAATGATGAAGATGAAAATGATAACAATAAAATGAATATTGAGATTACGTACTCAAAAACAAATAAAAAAAGGACTCTAGAAAAACAAGAGAGTGATTGTAATGCTGTAAAAAAAAACTCTAAAACGGCTAAAATCCACTGTGACAAAAAAATTAATAATACAAATAATGACGATGTAAGTATTAATAGTATCAACGTCAAATCTTCTACACCTGAAAATTTCAAAGCAAATAACTATGGACCATATGGTGTATGGATTAAAAATATTCAACTTGATAATCAAGAATTAAATGCTTATAAAGTAGGTAGCATAATATTTAAAAATTATAAAGATATTATTAATATTAAAAAAAGAGGAAAGTATAAAGTTGAAGTATTATTTAAAAATAAAACAGAAGCTAATAAAATAATAATAGATAAGAACTTACATAAGTATAACTTGGAAGCTTACATTCCAGGATTTAGGAAATTTAGATAAGGAATAATCAAAGGCATTTCTATAGAATTGACTGAAGAAAATATTCTACAATCATGCCAATCTGAAATTGAAATTGTCGATATTAAAAGGCTAAATAAAAGAAATACAGCACCAAATAACGATATCTGTGATAAATGGATTCCAAGCCAATCAATATTAATTACATTTGCCGGTCAAAATCTGCCTAAAGAAGTATCACTCTTTCACGTCAAATCTGAAGTTGAACCTTATATGCCAAAACCTATGCAATGTTTCAATTGCTTCTATTTTGGGCACACAAGCAAAACATGTAAAAATAAGAAAATGTGCTTAATGTTTGGAAAAGATCAACATGAACAACAGTGCACAATATCAATACCAACGTGTTCTAATTGCAAAGAAGCACACAAAAGCATAGACTCTAGATGCACAGTATACCAAAAATATTTAAGAATTAATATCATAATGGCTTATGACAATGTTTCTTTCAATGAAGCAAGAAATCTCGTAATGGGCGCTATTAAACCCCCTGTTCGCTCTAAAGAACACTTTCCAGATCTACGACAACCTCGCATAACAAAATCATTAAATGTTCCGAAAAAAACTCTAGTAAACTATAGGACAGAAAATCGAGAAGAAACCTCAAATTTTACGTCACTAAACTCATCCCAATTATCAAAACCAGGTCCACCCTCTCAATTACAAAAACAGAAAAACATTCAAGACACCAAAGACTTAGAAAATAATATCTACAAAAATAAAATAGTAGACGATACAATTAACACTAATAACATTAGTAAAACAATACAAAATTTTGAATTGAACAATAAAAATACAGATGTACACCTAAATGCATCATTTTCAGAACAGGAATCAATGGACACCCATCTCGAGGAAACTCCGACTAAGAAGACTAGCCCATATTTAAAAGTTACAACTAACAAACTTGTAAATAGACTAAATAGCGTAAAAACTAATAAAAATTTAAAGATGTATGGCAATCCAAAAAAAAGGATAGATTTACGATAACTAACTTTTATCTTACACATAAAGTAAGTATATAATAGTAGTAATTCAATAGTAACAAAATAATCTAAAACAAAAATATAAAAATATAATAACCAAAAATATTCTACAAATCCAATATACACAATCTTATAATTTGTATACTTATATATACATACACACATTAGAATCAAATTTGATAAAATTAAGCTACCATATATATTAAAAAAAAAAAAAAAAAAAAGAAAAGTTTTTAAAAATGAATAATTCACAGCTAAGAATCTTACAATGAAATTGTAGAAGTATTAGGAACAAATTAGAGTTACAACTTTATGCCCATAGATACGATATAATTGCTATAATGGAAACATGGTTAAAACCTAAAGAACGCTTTCTACTGAAAGATTTCAATACGGTTAGATTTGACAGAACTACTAACAAGGGTGGAGGTATTGCCATCTTTATTAAAAAAAAAATTAATTTTAACAAAATTGATTTAAACATAAATATAAATAGTATCGAATTAGGCTCTGTTATTATAAACTCCACTTATGGTGAAATTTTACTTACTGTTTGTTATAGAAGCCCTACTGTTAATAACAATATCACAACAAATGAGTTTACTGACCTCGTAGAATGTTTGAAAGGTTTTACCTCCTTCATAATGATTGGAGATTTTAATGCTCACCACCCGCTTTGGGAAAGTGACAGAACTTGTCCCAATGGAAATACTATAATTGAAAATATAGACCCGGAACATATCTTCCTTCTAAATAACAATAACCCCACCCATGTTAAAATTTCAAGTTCTTCGTGCTCATACTCTAATTTAGACCTCTCTTTTATTTCAACTAATCTAGCTTTACTAGCAGATTGGACAGTCTAAGATGACACTTGGGGAAGTGATCACTTCCTAATAGAAATAAACATTAACGTTAATTCTGCTCAACCAAGGAAATCAGACTATAGATTCAATTTAAAAAAACTTAATTTGGAGAATCTAAAATCTGAATTTGAAAATTCAAAACAAATTTTTTCTGATCTTTCGTTCATTAATTCAAATTGTTTAACAAGATATAACATTTTTATAGAATTTTTAAACAACAGCATAACTCAATCAATCACAAGTTTTCAAAATAAAAATAATAATAATAATAATTCTAATAATAAAATTCAACACAGTCATAAACATTATCTAACAAACTGCAAACAACAAACAAACAGAAAACATTGCATTTGGTGGAATGATACATGCGAAAGAGCAGTGCGTATTCGTAAAGCCTCTTTTAAATCTTTAAGGTTCAAATGCAATATGGAGACATTTATTAAACATAAAAAAATTTGTGCTGAAACAAAAATAATCTTAAAAACAGAAAAGAAAAAATCATTTATAAGCTTCTGTGAAACTATTAATCGCCATACCCCAATTTCTAATGTCTGGAAAATTATAAAAACCTTCAAAAATAGTCAAAACCGCCCTAATTCTATATCTGAAAACAACACTTTATTAATAAACGCACAAAAATGCTTAGATGACTTATGTAAAAATAAACGCAATTTCTCACCAACAGTAGAGGATACCCTTCCTAGTAATAATAATAATAATAATTGTGACAACCATGAACACTTTATGGACCTTCAATTCACATACGAAGAACTAGAATATGCTATCTGTACTTCCAAAATAAAATCTGCACCAGGTATAGACAAAATAAACTATGAAATCCTTAATTTTTTACCCAAATACTTGAAAAGAGTTTTACTAGATATTCATAATGATCTTTATAACTTAGAATTATTTCCTCAACAATGGTCAGTGTACCTTGTAGCATTTATACCTAAAAGCAACAATAATAAAGTGAGACCTATATCGATGGCATCATGCTTACTAGAAACTTTGGAAAAAATGATAAATGGACGTCTAATCTGGTGGTTAGAAACAAATAATTTATACTCTCCAACTCAATACGGTTTTCGTAAAGGAAAATCTTGTGCGGACAATCTCACCATCCTCACAACACAAATACAACAGTGTTTTTACAACAAAGAAAGTCTGTCAGCTGTGTTTCTTGACATAAAAGGAGCATTCAATAATATTATACCTGATATGCTGATTTGCGATTTAAAATCACTGAATTTACCCAAGAAATTTACTGCATTCATAAAAAATTTAACATACGAACGGAAGCTGGTTCCTCTCAACATTCAAAGTGATAAAACTTACACATTCACCAAAGGTCTACCTCAAGGCAGTGTTCTAAGCCCGATATTGTACGCTATATACACACATCTAGATTCGATTTTACATGATCGCATTAAAATTTTACAGTTTGCTGACGACATTGTTATTTATACTACAGATAATAATATAATTCAATCGAATCTTAAATTAGAAGTAGAAATTAATAAAATATATAACTTTTTAAATTCAAAAGGACTAGAACTTGCTCCAAAAAAATGTCAAATGATTATTTTTAACAGAAATAGAATAAAAACAGACCATATAAGATTAAATATCTATAACACTCCCATTACACCAAGTAAATATGTTAAATTCTTGGGCTTCATTTTAGACAAAAATCTTAACTGGCAAACTCACGTAGAATACCTAAAACTTAAATGTAGTTTCCCAATAAGAATCCTCAGCTGCCTTCGAAGAACTTGGTGGGGAGCTGATCCAAAATTACTTATTTTACTATATAAATCTATGATTAGATCCAGCCTAGAATATTGTGGATTTTTAATCTCTCCATGCTCCACAACTGCTTTCAATAAAATACAACAAATTTAAAATACGTCGCTTAGAATTATTATGGGTTACAGGAACAGCACACCAATTAATGTCATGTCGGCTGAATCGAAAATCCCTTTTCTAAAGTATAGATTCAAATTCTTATGCTATAAATATGTTTTAAAACAACTTTCATACAAAAATAGCATCATTATTAAAAATCTCGAAATCCTATGCAACCTATCAAATAATTTTATGTATGAAAACAACTACAAAAGAACTCTTTTAATGGAATGTTACGACAATACATGGTTTTATAATAATTCAATAATACAATCGAACACAGTGTATAAATTCAATTTTCCCTATACTAATAATTTCACAAAACTAAACATCGACTTAACTACTGGCAAAGGAATTTTAAAATCAACCAATCCGAAACAAGAATTTAAAAAAAAATTTAAAAAAAGTAATAATAATAAAATTGACATTTTCACGGATGGATCGAAACAAATAATAAATGAGAAACCAGATGTTGGTTTCGCCATCTAGAGTAGTAATCATTTATATAATAAATCGTATAAAATACCAAATTGCGCGTCCATATTTATGGCTGAATGCTTAGCGCTCATCTAAACTAGAAATAATTAATAAAAACGAAGATCGTAATTTCCAAATATTTACAGATTCTGAAAGTGCCTTAAGAGCATTAAATAATAATTTAAATAAGGGACACGAATCTCCATTAATCACTAAGCTTCGAAATCAATTAACCACGGCCTCGAATCTGAGAAAAACTATAGAATTTTTTTGGATTCCTTCTCACAGGGGTATTGAAGGCAATGAATTCGCGAATTTATTGGCCAAGACAGCTGCAAAAACGGGTCCACTGTTAAATATTGAAATACCATTCACCGATTTTATTAATAAATATAAAAGCTTATATAACGATGAGAACGAAAATTTTCTGCTCACTTTAGGTGAAAGCAAAGGTAAAGAATTTATTGAAAAATTTTATACAAAAAAATCCAAACCTTGGTTTTACGACTTTCCGTACCTTACAAGAAAGTCTATAATATCCATCAATCGCATTCGAAGTAACCATAAATCTTTAAATAATAGTTTATATAAATGCCGTATAGTACAAAGTGATCTATGTAAATGCAGTAAAGCACCCGATACGATTGAACATATATTTTGGCAATGCGATATTTATAAAAGAGAAAGAGAGATTATGTTTAAGAAAATACGTAAAATTCAATTGTATGGGCCCTTTTCTGTCATCCATTTATTATCTAAAATAAACAAAAATATTATTCCTATCATAGCAAACTTTATTGATAATATTAATCTTAACATCTGAATCTGCGATAAAATCTATAATGTAATATCATTATTTTATTCAATTTATTATTGTTAACTAATTCTATACTGTAACATCTAAATATAAATGTAAGTCAATTCTCGAATTTAAACTGTATTTTGCGCTTGCGTGCAACGCCCCTCATCTCTGCGTCATGGCTATGTAATCTCTATTGAAATGCCAATAAAAAACTACTATAATAATAATACTAAAAAAGCTTCTGATACAGTTTTCATATTGCTTGACTCAGTATTTTTTAAGCACGCGTCAAAGATGGACACCAACAAAGAGAAAATACGCCATATTTTACATTTTTTCTTCAATAAAAGCGAAAACGCAAGCCAGACAGCTGAAAATGTGAATAGTGTTTATGGTCCTGATACTGTAACAGCCAATCGCGCGCAATTTTGGTTTCCTCGATTCCGTTCCGGTAATTTTGACGTCAAAGATGCACCACGCTCTAGAAGGCCAATTGTCGAAAATGTCGATAAAATAATGGAAATCGTCGAATCCGACCGTCACGTAAGAACTGTTTTGATTGCCCAGGAGCTAAACATTGCACAAAAAACCGTTTGGAACCACTTAAATGAGGCTGGATACAAAAAGAAGTTCGATGTATGGGTGCCACACGATTTATCGCAAAGAAACCTCATGGGCCGAATTTCCATCTGCGAATCGCTGCTGAATCGCAACAATATCGATCCATTTCTGAAGCGAATGGTTACTGGTGATGAAAAGTGGATCACTTACGACAACGTCAAGCGACAACGGTCGTGGTCAAATCGCAATGAGCCGGCGCAAACGGTGGCCAAGCCAGGATTGACAGTCAGGAAGGTTTTGCTGTGTGTTTTGTGGGACTGGCAGGGAATCATCTACTATGAGCTGCTCCCCTACGGTCGAACTCTTAATTCGGACCTGTACCTTCAACAATTGGACCGTCTGAAAAAAGCAATCGCCCAGAAGCGGCTAGCTTTGGCCAATAGGAGAGGAATTGCGTTCCATCAGGACAACGCCAGACCGCATACATCGATAGTGACTCGCCAGAAGCTCCGGGAGTTTGGTTGGGAAGTTCTTATGCATCTACCTTATAGTCCGGACCTGGCACCAAGTGATTACCACCTGTTCCTGTCTATGACGAATGATTTTGCAGGTTAAACATTCGCCTCAAGAGAAGATTGTGAAAATAGACTGTCCCAGTTTTTTGACAATAGGGACAAGGGTTTTTACGAGAGGGGCATTATGAAATTACCTCCAAAATGGCAACAAGTTATCAAACAAAACGGTGCATATTTGACCTAAATCGTATCATTCTATTTATGCTAAATAAAACCTTCAATTTAATGCAAAAATAATGGATTTCTTTTTACTACACCTAATAAATTATTTTAATTGGATTCTATATTATACGTTTCATAATCTAGCTGACATGGGCAAAGCAAGAACTTTGATTCCTTATATTTTAAAAATAAATTGAAAGCTCAATTTGACACTATTAAAGGATTATAGTTTTATAATAAATTAAACTATAGTGCAGATTAGAAATCCATATTTAAGGGAAAAAAAATTAGTGAATTTTATTCTTTATTCTCTCTTCGCCATTTTTCCGCGTACATCTAATGATTCTTTCTATAGGTGCCGTCGCTAGTTGGCATAGAAGTTTGATTTACTTTAATCCTTCTATTTATCAGAAACTGTTTATTTTCATGATTAGTGCTTTCAATCTATACGATTCCTAGATCTCTTTGCATGGTCAAACAAATGACATAAGCAGATTCTGCGACCATAAAACCCTACTTCATTAGATTCTACCTTGCACAAGCAAATACCATATTCGACTTTAGAACGTACTTGCATCTTCTAAACTTTCTACTAACGTTTATTTTTACGTCTTATCTACGGACACTCGCGAGACATTGTGTTACGTCCGTAAGGGAATAAATAATGTATATATTAATGTCATCTATTTTTATGATTTTTGTATTATCATACCATTAGATAAAAACATTCCCTCTTGCAATCCAGGGTCATCTGGATATGGTTTCCAGGATATCATAGTAGGTTTTTCATGTACATTCAAGTAGACTCCAACACCGTGACCAGTTCCATGGAGATAATCTAAACTAAAATATAAAATAGTTAATTTTAGTATATTGAAAACCTATAAGGATCAATTATAATATAATATATGAACAATTATTATTTTAAATTGATAGTAATAATATTGAAATATATTAATCTCGTCAAGTGATAGCAATTTTTAAAATCCGAAACGCTAAAATATTTTAAATAACAAGGCTTTGGAACGTATTATTTTTAATTAAAGTTAATTTGCAACAAATAGAGTACAATTTCGAAGTAAATAGCAATATTCCTTTTATCGATAAATGACATTTATAAATGAATCCAGTGCTAAGTAAATTGTTTTGCTTTGACTCATTACCATAAGTACCTAATGTACAATATGCTGGCGCTTGACTTCAATTTCTCGTCATTTTCACATTTGTGATAAGAATTAGTATCAGACTACTTTCGAGTGTACTTTTTTAAAAAAATTTGAGGAAGAGAGGAACTTTCTTGTATACTATAAGTTTCCAGTGATCACGAAAATCGATAAAAATACTTCTTGGAGAATTTTCGGAGCTGCTGATGACGAATAATGTTGAAGTTTGCAACGTTGGACCCCAACAAAACATCAAAATTTTTCATATTCGTTTTTTATTAATTAAATAGGTATTAAATGAACACATTGTACTACAATTGATAATAGACATTAATTTTAGAAAATCAAACCCCTAAAATACCCCTAAAAAAAAATAAAAAGAACAAGTATTACAACCGTTATTTATGATTTATAAAAAAAAACAGTATAATAGAAAATATACAAGACCCCAAAAAACGTATACAACAGAAAAATTTCTCAACCCTTTCCGGAAATAATTTAAGAGGGGGATGAAGAGTCAAAATTCTCGAAAAAAAATCTGACAGCTTTCATAACACAGATAGCACAAAAATAAATAGCGTATATGATTTCTTAAGACTCAAAAAACCTATAAAAAAATTGGCGTTGAAAAAACCACACTGGAACTTATCGTTAGAGGGAAGAAAAGTCAAAATTTACAAAAAAAAATCTGACAACTTTCCTAATACCGTTGGCACAAAAATAAAAAGTGTATATGATTACTTGAGACATAAAAATGCTACAAAAAAATTAGCGTTAGAAAAAGCGCTCCGGAACTTACCGTTCAGGGGGATGAAAAGTCAAAATTTACAAAAAAAAATCTGACAACTTTTATAACAACGTTGGTACGGAAATAAGTGTATAAGGTTACTTGGGACATAAGAAAGCTATAAAAAAATTGGCGTTAAAAACAACGCTCCAGGACTTACCGTTCAGGGGGACGAAAGGTCAAAATTTACGAAAAAAAAATCTGACAACATTCGTAATATCGTTAGCACAAAAATAAAAAGCGTATATAATTTCTTAGAACTTGACGAGCCTATGAAAAACTGACGTTAAATAAATCGCTCCGGAACTTCCCGTTCAAGGGGATGAAAGGTCAGAATATACGAAAAAGAAATCTGACAACTTTCGTAGAACCGTTGGCACAAAAATATAAAGTGTATATGATTTCTTGCGACTCGACAAACCTATAAAAAAATAAGCGTAGTAAAAAGTGCTCCGGAACTTATTCTTCAGGGGTTTGAAACGTCAAAATTTACAAAAAAAAGTCGGACAACTTTCCTAATACCATTGGCAAAAAAATAACAAGCGTATATGACTTCTTAGGACTTGAAAAACCTATAAGAAAATTGGCAATGAAAAAATCACTCCAGAACTTACCGTTCAGGGGGATGAAAAGTCAAAATTTACGGAAAAAGGAATCAGACAACTTTTCTAATACTGTTGGCACAACAATAAAAAGCGTATATGATTTCTTGGGACTCGACAAACCTATTAAGAAGTTAGCATTAAAAAAAACACTCTAGAAATTACCGTTCAGGGGGATAAAAAGCCAAAATTTATGAAAAAAAAATCTGTCAACTTTCCTAATACCGTTAGCACAAAAATAAAAAGCGTGTATGATTTCTTGGGACTCGACAAACCTATTAAGAAGTTAGCATTAAAAAAAAACACTCTAGAAATTACCGTTCAGGGGGATAAAAAGCC
The DNA here is from genome assembly GCA_949987625.1 of Chalcis sispes. Taxonomy (NCBI): domain Eukaryota; kingdom Metazoa; phylum Arthropoda; class Insecta; order Hymenoptera; family Chalcididae; genus Chalcis; species Chalcis sispes. Next base: position 43,853,610 of record OX465097.1, on the reverse strand, counting down.
AAAATTTATGAAAAAAAATCTGTCAACTTTCCTAATACCGTTAGCACAAAAATAAAAAGCGTATATGATTTCTTAGGACTTGACAAACCTATAAAAAAATTGGCGCTGGAAGAACCGCTCCGGAACTTACCGTTCCGGGGAACGAAAAGTCAATATTAACAAAAAAGAAATCTGTCGACTTTCCTAATACCGATGGCACGACAATAAAAAGCGTCTATGATTTTTCAGGACTTGACAAACCTATAAAAAATTTGGCGTTGAAAAAACCGCTCCGGAACTTACCGTTCATGGGGATGAAAAATCAAAATTTACGGAAAACAAATCTGACAACTTTTCTAATACCGTTGGTACAAAAATAAAAAGCGTATATGTTTTAATGGGAGTCGAAAAACCGATAAAAAAATTAGCGTTGAAAAAACCGCCCTGGAACTTCCTGTTCAGGGAGATGAAAAGTCAAAATTCACGAAAATAAAATCTGACAACTATTCTAATACCGTTGGCACAAAAATAAATAGTGTTTATGATTACTTAGGACATAACAATGCTATAAAAATATTGGCGTGGAAAAAGCGCTCCGGAACTTACCTTTCAGGGGGATGAAAATTCAAAATTTACGAAAAAAAAATCTGAAAACTTTCCTTATACTGTTAACACAAAAATTAAAAGTGTGTATGATTTCTTGCGACTTCAAAAACCTATAAAAAAATTAGCGTTAAAAAAAGTGCTCCAGAACTTACTCTTCAGGGGGATGAAAGGTCAAAATTTACGAAAAAATCATACAATTTCCCTAATAATGATGGCCAAAAAGAAGAAGTGTATACCATTTTCTTGTAACGTGAAAAATCCAGAAAAAAATTGGCGTTAAAAAAAGCGCTCCGGAACTTACCCTTCAGGGGGATGAAAAGTCAAAATTTACGAAAATGAAATCTAACAACTCTTCTAATACCGTTGGCGCAAGAATAAATAGTGTTTGTGATTACTCAGGACATAACAATGCTATAAAAATATTGGCGCGAAAAAAGGGGCTCCGGAACTTACCTTTCAGGGGGATGAAAATAAAAATTTTCGAAAAAAAAATCTGAAAACTTTCCTAATACTGTTGACACAAAAATAAAAAATGTATGATTTCTTGCGACTTTAAAAACCTATAAAAAAATTAGCGTTAAAAAAAGTGCTCCAGAACTCACCCTTCAGGGGGATGAAAGGTCAAAATTTACGAAAAAATCATACAATTTCCCTAATATTGTTGGCCAAAAAGAAGAAGTGTATACCATTTTCTTGTAACGTGAAAAATCCAGAAAAAAAATTGGCGTTAAAAAAAGCGCTCCGGAACTTACCCTTCAGGAGGATGAAAAGTCAAAATTTACGAAAAAAAAATCTGACAACTTTCCTAACACCGTTGGCACAAAAATAAAAAGTTTATTTTGCGAAAATCGATGCAAAAGCGGTACTAGCCGTTTTCCTTGCGTACCGTCACCACTGAGCTAGACCAGCCACTGGTTCATGGCTCTATGATGTCCTATTGAAGCATCTCTCGGATTCGACGATGCATTTCTTCTTGTGTCTTGTCCAAGTCGAGGTAGTAGCGCTGTTTGATGGAAGGGGCGTCGCCTACATCAATTGCATGTTTTACACCGTATGTCCCAGGGTAGACCCTCCGCCCGGCGAGACGGCATCGAGCAACACTTGAAGTCGAGTGCGCTGGACGTTCATTACGTCGACTATGCTGGCGGACGCCAGCGTACCCAGGCCAGCAGCAACGCTAGCGACTTCGAGACCGACACTCACTTTGGCGTCTTAAAAGTGCAGACGATCGGTGTCGGGGTCTAAAACCGCGCGGAACGCTCGGATAAAATTTTTTCCGACATAGTATTCCTTGTCAAGCTAAGGCATTATGGCCACCCTTATGTCGTAAGTCAACCTCGCCACGGCGAAGGGCAACTTGACATGTCCCAAAAGCGGGAGGTGCCTGCTATCAGAGACTTTCACGCGCCCTGATTTGGCTTGGATGAGCTCACGGTCAAGGGCATAGGCAATTTGCAAGCTAATGGAATGCATGACCGTGTTTGATGCTCCTAGATCGTGAAGCGCGCGTAGGCGGTAACCTCCTACCGCCACCTGAAGCCACCAACAAGCCTTGTCTTCAGGTTTATACGCGCGTGCGACCTGGTCCGCAAGGGATAAGGCTTTCCGCATGTCAACGGGGGTCGTGGCGTGCTCCGTTAGCGGTGAAGACGCAGAGTTAGTTACAGGGACCGTCAAAGACCAGTCGGTTAATTCCAGGTTTAACCGCTCCTCAACCCGTTTCCAATACATTTGAGACACGTCCGTGTCGTGTACCCAAGTTCGCCGCAGGCGTTGCACTTCACAAGCCCTCTTGGCTCAGTGGAGCGCTCCGACGAGGTCTTTATCGTCGACGGCGCACTATGGCGCTAGACGTGTCTCCCATTGGGCCGTAGCGAGCTTCACTTTTGCTTGTCCCCACTTTTGCCCTTCGGGGAGGACCTCCGGCTGCGGCGGTTAGGCTGGGGCGACGTCTTTACAGACCTAAAGCCCTGCTGCCAAGACTTGATTTGGGCACTCAAAATGCGGGTGACCGCTGCTGCAAAAGTTGCAGCGTCTAGTGCCGGGGGCGTTGCAGCCTTGATAGCGCTGACCTTCGTCCTCGTCAGCTTCCCATCCGTGCTCGATTAATGTTCGGTCCTCTGCTTACGTGCTTCGGACCATGGCTTATAGGCCATCTCTGGCAAGAGCGTGGTTTCTGGTGGAGGCGGACGGTAGGTTTTGCGGCACTTCAAACTTTGCTCCGCTTCCACCGCCAGGTCGAGAAGCGTCTTGACGCTGTCGACCTCTATCCGCTGGTCCATCGATTCCAGTTACGGCCGCAAATTACAGTGCAGCATGTCGAGCTGCTCGTCTCGGTTGGGCATGAAGAAGAACTTGCGCATTATTGCAATGAGGCACGTGATATAATCCCGGACCGGCTCATCCACCTCTTACGTCCGACTCTTTGCCTCGGATGCGAGCCTCTGTTGGAACCTCCTGGAGGTCACATTCCACCGTCTCGCTGCTGCGGCAAAGTCGGCCCAGCAAGACCACTTGCACTTTTCATTGCGGTAGTAAACCACTGCATTGTCAGTGAAGAGTTCTGATAACGACGATAGAACTTCTTCTTCTGACAGGCTTGCCAGAGCTCGGCAATCTTCGAGTCGAGCCAAGAATAACACATCGTACAATAAGTCCCGAGACTAACAACGAAAACAACATTTTTTTTTAAAAATCATTTTTATTCATCAATATTATCTCCTTTTAGAAGAATACAATCTTTCCAACGCCTTTCCAACATTTCTATACCATGTTTATAGAAGGATTTATCCTTTGCTTCAAAATAGGCTTCAGTTTCGGCAATGACCTCCTCATTCGAGCCAAATTTTTTTCCCTGGAGCATTTTTTTGAGATTAGCAAAGAGCCAGTAGTCGCTGGGGGCTAAGTCTGGCGAATACGGAGGGTGGGGAAGCAAATCAAAGCCCAATTCGTTCAATTTTGCCATTGAAATCATGGACTTGTGGCATGGTGCATTGTCTTAGTGAAAAAGGATTTTTTTCTTCTTCATGTGCGTTCGTTTTGCTGCGATCTCCTCCTTCAAACGTACCAACAAGTCAATATAATAATCACTGTTGATCGATTTACCTTTTTCCAGGTAGTTAATGAAAATCACGCCATGTGTATCCCAAAAAACAGACGCCATGACTTTGCCAGCAGACTGCTGCGTTTTTGGACGCTTTAGGCAGGTTTTGCCAGCCATGCGCCACTCAGATGATTGCCGATTTGACTCCGGAGTAAAATGATGTATCCATGTTTCATCCATGGTCACGTATCGACGCAGGAAATCCTTTTTATTGCGAGTGAATAGTGATAAACAGCTCTCTGAATCGTCGACTCGTTGCTGTTTTTGTTCCACTGAAAGCAATCGCGGCACCCACTTGGAAAAAACCTTTTTCATGCTTAATTTTTCATGAAGGATTGTAAATACGCTTCCAGATGGTATCTGTGTCATTTCTGCAATCTCACGGACCTTCACTTTGCGATTTTTCATTACAATTTTTAACACTTCACTCACATTTTCCTGTGTAACGGCTTCCAATGGCCTACCCGAACGTTCCGCATCGTTTGTGTCCGTACGACCACGTTTAAACTCAGCATACCAACGACAAATCGTTGGTTTGGATGGAGAGGAGTCCGGGTAATGTTTTTCAAGCCATTGCTGGGCTTCTACGGTGTTTTTACCCATTAAAAAACAATGTTTTATCAACACGCGAAACTCGCTTTTTTCCATTTTTCAAACAAATTACAAAGTGACTTTACTCTAACCTCGATAACTCTGCTGTCTGTGATCCGATCGACGTGAAATTTTCACATGTTACATGTAAAGGTTTGCACTCTATGGAAAAGTGGCCAGTTTGGTACTACTAGCACCATCTCTGGGTTAGTCTCGGGACTTATTGAACGATGTGTTACATCAATACTCTGATTCTTGGCTCCTAAGAAACGGGTATGTCATTTCCGCACGATTTGGCCTATATCCTGCAACGATTGCCACATTGTGTGCCCGATGAAGGTTTCGGGGCCTCCAACGCTCGCGCGGTAAACAGAGTTGCTGTTTGGTGCAAAAGTTGCTGCCGACCAGCCTCCTGTTTCCTCAGACACGCCGTGCAGTGCTTAGCGTGCCGGACTCGGGTTAGGGGTTGCCTGTGGACGAGCACGTAGAGGTGTGCTCCTTGTCACAGGCTCGTCTGCGTAGTGGCATGTGTAGGTGTCAGCGAATTGCATTTGTGTAGTTTGCCGACCATCTACTTCTTGACTGCTCAATTTGGTCTTGAGCTCACTTACCCTGGCCATTAAGGCTTGAACCTTGGTGAGGAGGTCGGCCGCCATCGCGGCAAATGAGGCTGGCACTTCGAACTGATTATTTTTTGCGCTAATCAGAATTATCCAGCTCTCATTTTCCCTGCCAGTGCCCTGAGTTTCGCTGTCAGGGCTAGCTGGCCTGCTTCGATGATCATCAGTGTCAACCGGCACATCTATATGGGCTGGCGCGCTATCCAGCCTGGGAGACTCGACATCCGAAGCTTCAACGATCGAGTCCGGCTGCTGGGATGCTCCTACCGTCCGCTCGAGGTTGTTTCTTACCCTCTCATCGCGGAGGAGTGGTACCCAGGGCTGTTCCTCTGTGTCAGCGCCTTCTTCTTCTACTTTCCTGTATATAAGGCACTGACGTAATTCGTTGCGGCGTACTACGGCTTGGTGATCTTGATTCTCCTCTTCGACGAAGTCTGCCGCTTTGTAGTTCCCGAGCAGCCAGTTTTGCAGCCGGTCTGCTTGGGCGAACCTGCTGCCATCTGCACGCAGCTGGAGCTGGACCAGGTTCACCACAAACTCTCGTCCGTTAAGGGTTACATATTTGCATATAAAATATACTACTGTGATCAAAAAGTAAGGTGAATTTGTTTATAAAATGTAAATTCTTTATCTATTCTTCCAAATCAATTTTATCCTCTTCAAAGTAATCCCCGTCCGATAAAACGCACTTTTACCAACGCTTTTTCCAGTCCTCGAAACAGTCGGAATAGTCTTTTTCCGGTATAGCCTTCAAGACCTTTTTCGATTCGGTTTTTATCTCCTCAATCGTGTCAAAACAGCGTCCCCGCATTGGCCTTTTGAGTTTGCTGAATAGCCAGAAGTCGCATGGAGCCATATCTGGCGAATACGGTGGTTGCGGAACGATATGAGTCGAGTTTTTGGCAAAAAAGTCGCGAAGAACCAATGCGGTATGACATGGTGCATTATGGTGATAAAGGAACCAAAATTTGTTCGCCCATAATTCCGGCCGTTTCAGACATATAGCTTCACGCAAACGATGTATAACGCTCAAATAATATTTTTTGTTGACAGTTTGGCCCGGCGGAAGGAATTCATAGTGCACCACACCACGATAATCAAAGATAACTGTCAACGTGTCCTTGATTTTCGATCGACTTTGCCGTGGTCTTTTCGATCATGCTTCACCTTTCGCACGATAATCGCTGGATTAGTCGGTGGTTTCAGGGTCGTTTGCGTAAATCCAAGTCTCGTCTCCAGTAATGATGCATTTCAAGTAGTCCTGATAGTCAGACAGCAAAGTTTCACACACATCAACGCGACGCTTTTTTTTCAAAAAATTGAGCGATTTTGGCACCAATCGAGACTTGACGCGTTTGAGACACAAAACATCCTTAAAAATGGTTTGGGCTGAGCCAAATGATATTCCAACACTATCAGCGAGGTTTCTAATTACCAATCGACGGTTTTTGAGCACCAAATCTTTGATTTTTTGGACGTGGCCCTCGTCGGTAGACGTTGATGGTCGTCCAGAGCGCGGTTCGTCTTCAACGCGTTCTCGGCCCGCTTTGAACGCGTTGTACAACTTATAAACGTTTTCTTGTGCCATAGTTTGATCACCAAAGGCCTTCCGCGACATTTTGAACATGTCCGCACAAGAATATTCGTTCCGCAAACAAAATTTGATGCAAGTTCTTTGCTCAACAAAATCACCTATTGTAAAAATCGAAAAATTCACTTCTAGTTGTTTACAAAAACACGTGTAACTCGGAGATAATTAAACCTTTTAACAAACAGACGCTTGGCAAATGTTACGGACAGTTCTACTAACCTAAGAAAAAAAATTTGCCTGCCTTCCTAGTGCCCGGGAGTTTTAAATGACAATTTCACCTTACTTTTTGATCACAGTAGTATATAGGTTAGAATACATTAGCGTTAATCATTAATATAGCATTAAGGAAGTGAAATAAGAATTATAATTATCGTTGGAAAAAAAGGTTACAAAGTGAATTTAATACGTCATATCACAAAATTAATAAGAAATTATGATTGATACGAGTACGGTGTTAATATTATTAATAATCCTGGTATAATCGCAAGCTTTTTGATATTATTTAAAATTAATTATTAAATTTGCGCAAAGAAATTTTTACCAAGAGTGTACCTGTAAAAATAATACTTCATTTTTGCGTTTGGCATTTTGCGTGAGAACGGAAATAATATGATCTCGCGACGTCTCAAATCGCGGTGGGAACGCTCATTTTTCTATGTCTTAGCGAAAAAAAGCTACCTTTCAAAAATGTAGATTACACGTGTTAATAACGTAAACAGTACCGTTGATAACTGGAAGTAATCTTTAAACTGGGGTTTCTTTCTTACCATTTAAAATTCACATTGACCGACTTATCGATCCGGTAATTAAAAAAAAAACGATAATATAAAGAATTTTTATCTTAGGAGTAAGAAAAAGAATTATAGTCAGGCCGTTTCCAATTTTTAAGTCGTTATGAGATTTATTATAGTAAAACATAGTCATAGCAATTATGGTAAAATTCTTCTAGTAATAGTATAAATATATATATATATATATATATATATATACCAGGCTGTTAAATAAGTTTTGTGGTTCGATAAGAAAAACACAATTTTATGGTTTGAAATACATTTTATTATTCAGGATAGTCTTCCTGAACATCAATACACTTGTTTGAACGAGATTTTAATTTATGAATTCCATCCCTGAAGTGAGAATCTGGAAGGGCTGCAAAATACACTTCCACATTTGTTATGACTTCATCATTTGATGAAAAACGCTTTCCACGCATGAATTTTTTTAGGTCTGGAAACAGATGGAAGTCGCTAGGGGCCAAATTTGATGAATACGGTAGATGCTCCAACAATTTGAACTTCAATTCATGGATTTTAGTCATTGTCAAAATGCTCTTGTGACACGGTGCCTTTTCCTGAAGAAAAAAGATTCTTTTCTTCTGCAAACCGGTTTTTTTTCACAAATTTTTTCCTTCAGCTGGTCTAAAAGGTTACAATAATATTCAGAATTTATTGTTTTACTAGTTTGCGAGTAATCGACAAACAAAATTCCTTTCACATCCCAAAAAACTGATGCTCACACCTTCTTGGCCGATTTCTGGACAAGTACTCGTTTTGGAGCCGAAGAACCAGGTTCACACCACTCTTTAGCCTCTTGTTTTGATTCAGGATCATGGTGATAGATCCAAGTCTCATCCACAGTGATGAATCAAGGCACAAAATTCACTTTATTCTTTTAAAAACACTCTAAATGTTGCTGAGAAAGTCGCATCCGAATGTGTTTTTGTTCCATTGGTAGCGAATGCGGCACCCATTGTGCACACAGCTTTCTGAAACCCAATACTTCAGTCAAAATATTGCTTACACTGCCCAATGAAATGCCTAGGGCTTCTACTAAATCTCTTTCAGTCACTCGACGATTTTCCAATACGATATCCTGTATTTTTTCTACGATTTCTGGTGTTGTTGCTGTTTTTGGACGTCCTTGACGGGGATCGTCTTCAAGGCTTGTACGACCACGTTTAAATTTAGCAACCCATCTTTCTACTGTACTAATTGAAGGCGAAGAGTCCTTATACACTTTCAACATTTGTTCATAAATTTCTTTTGCTTTTAAACCTTCCCAAAATAAAAATTCAATCACTGCACGATACTTGATTTTTTCCATTGTGAAAAAATACTGTGACACGTCGATACTAAACGGCTTGTAAACAAAGAATGAATTGACAGATTGAAATGAAACTTCACATGCGTTCATATAAAGAGTGTACCAACATAACAAAAAAAAAAATTTAGGCTAGTAGCAACACCCTCTCTTACCGAACCGCAAAACTTATTAAACAGCCTGGTATATTTACATATATATTTTTAAAATAAAATAAAAGAAGGACAATGGCGTTATTTGAAATAAAATATAATTAAATTATGTTCAACAATTGCACTTATTTTTATATAAATAATACATGTATTTCAAGAGACTCGCAAACTCTTGGCCCGCGCTGTAGCTAGGTTTCTCAATGGTTTGGGTCAGTGGAGGGTGCGTCACGTAGGTTGCGGAGGAAGGCTTTATCGTGGTGGAGCACTTGGGTGTGGATCGATGCAGGCGGTGGATATGACCGATGCGTATTTTTTTTTTTTTTTTTTAATGGCGACTGAGGGCAGGAAAGGCAGAGAGCAGACTTACCGGCTGATACAAAAAAAAAACGAAGGTCGTGTACCGACGTTACAGGAACAATAACTAATTAGAATTATAAAAATAACTATCAAGTTTTTTTCAAACGTCAAATTATTTATAAGAAACAATTCAAAAAAAAAAAAAAAAAAATGTGAAAATACTATTGTGCCTTCTGGTAGTGAAAGAGTTATAAAAGTTAAAAGTCCAAACATAAGAATCATCGTTTTTTTAAATAATTACCCAACATCCCACAAATTTTTACGAGCCAATGCATCTAAATAATTTCCTTTGATCATTGATGGAAATTTAGACATCGCTAAGTTGCACTGTCCTTTGAATACGAGTGTGAAGCATTCTCGTTCGAAGTCGGAAGGTTGACCAAAATGTAAAGTCCTAGTGACATCGGTAGTTCCATCTAGAAATTGAGCACCAGCATCGCAAAGATAAAATTCTTTGTTATTTATAACAGTTTCTGTGGTTAGCGAAGGTAAATAATGTATAACTGCAGCATTTTTGCCAACAGCTGATATGGTTGGAAAGCTGGGCCCAATATAATTTTCTTGTTCCCTGAAAAATAGAATTTATAAAAAATTTTGCAGAAAATAATCAGTTTAAAAAAATATTATTCAAATTGTTTTTTAAATTATTAAAAATTATAAATTTATAATAATTAATTAAGGTAGTAGGTGTAAGAGAGAAGGTTTTCGAAGATGCAGAATTGGAGGCATTACTTGATCAAGACTCGTGTCAAACGCAATAAAAATTGGCAGGATCATTGGGAGTGACGCAATAAACCATTTCAAAACGCCTGAGAGTCATGGGAATGTTTCAGAAACAAGGAAATTGGGTGCCGTACGAGTTGAAGACGAGAGATGTTGAACGGCGTTTGTGTGTTTGTGAACAGCTGCTTGCAAGGCAAAGACGGAAGGGATTTCTGCATCGCATTGTGACTGGGGACAAAAAATGGGTTCACTACGATAATCCCAAGCACAGAAAATCATGGGGATATCCCGGCCATGCTTCCACGTTGACGGCCAAACTGAATATTCACGGTTCCAAGGTCATGTTTGGTATTTGGTGGGACCAGCTCGGCGTAGTGTATTATGAGTTGTTAAAACCGACTTAAACAATCACAAGCGATCGTTATCAAACGCAATTAATGCGTTTGAGCCGAGCATTGAAAGACAAACGGCCGCAATACAACGAGAGACATGATAAAGTGATTTTACAGCATGACAATGCTCGACCCCATGTTGCGAAAGTGGTTAAGACATACTTGGAAACTTTGAAATGGGAAGTCCCACTCCACCCGCCGTATTCTCCAGACGTTGCTCCCTCGGACTATTACTTGTTTCGATCAATGGCACACGGCCTGGCTGACCAGCACTTCCGGTCTTATGAAGAAGTAAAAAATTGGATCGATTCGTGAATCGATTCAAAAGTTGACCAGTTTTTTCAACGCGGGATTCGTATGCTGCCCGGAAGATGGGAGAAAGTAGTGGCCAGCGATGGACAATACTTTGAATCATAAATGTATAACCAGTTTCTTACAATAAAGCCTCGAATTTCGGAAAAAAACGGTGGAAGCAAAGTTGTACACCCAATAGATTAAATGTTATCGATTGCTAACATGATCTAAAATATACAGGGTATGTAAGTAGTTTCAGTTGATCCAGTAAAATATTTCCAAATTTAAACAAAATTAAGAAAAATTTTTAGGACACAAGTTCTAGATCACGTAAAAATACGTCTTTTGTGAAATGTGAAAGATGCTTTAAAAACCGAAGTTCTTGTATCATAATATATACCCCTCATAGCACAACCCAAAACTCACTACGCGAAAGTGAAGAACTAACGGTTTATCGAATAACCTATCATATTAAATAAAATATACTGAGTGTTTAAAACCAATGCATTATAAATCCTTTAAATAACCTCTGGAACCTCCAATATGAAAATATTCATTCAGTAATAACTGAATAACCCAAGAGCTAATAATGTCTTTATAGGTAAATGGGGTAAGCTTTATCGATTGGAGATGAAATCAACTTCCGGTATGGACTGGAATTGGGCCAAACTGACCGGAAGTTAGTTTTCTCAAATAGAAAATGCATATTTTTAAGGTGGATTCAGATTCTGTGAATCTGTAATAATCTAATACAGACAAATCTGGAGATCTAGGTGGCCAATTAACTGTTCCGTGCTTTCCTATTCATCTGTTTCGAAATAATCTGTTTTAAGTGGCTCTAGATATAAGCGATGTGTGTGCAAGACATCCATTCTGCTGGTACCACATGTTCAAATGCAAATGAAGAGGAATATCTTCTAATAAATTTGGCAAATCTGTTTCCAGAAGTTAAACGTAGCGATGTCTGTCTAGGTTGCCGTAAAAAAAAGTTGGACTTATAATTTTGTCATCAATAATACCACACTACACATTTACTTTTCAAATATGTTGGTTATGTATTGTCCTTAATCAGTGAGGATTATGTAGTGCCTTGTAGCGGCAATTCCAAGTAAATATTTACAGATGCATAACTCTTAAACGTACATTCGTCTGTCTATAAAATTCTTTGATGAAAACCTTTTGGTTTACCACGGCACCAATTACAAAATTGAAGATGTTGGGCTATGTCATGATTGTTAAGATCTTGGTGTAATTGCATTTTATAGAGATGAAAATTATTGTCTTTCAAAATGTTACGGATGGTACAATAATTGATATCAGAATCAATTTCCCTTCTTCTCAGAGAATCATGTGAAGCATCTAAATAATTTCCTTTGATCATTGATGGAAATTTAGACATCGCTAAGTTGCACTGTCCTTTGAATACGAGTGTGAAGCATTCTCGTTCGAAGTCGGAAGGTTGACCAAAATGTAAAGTCCTAGTGACATCGGTAGTTCCATCTAGAAATTGAGCACCAGCATCGCAAAGATAAAATTCTTTGTTATTTATAACAGTTTCTGTGGTTAGCGAAGGTAAATAATGTATAACTGCAGCATTTTTGCCAACAGCTGATATGGTTGGAAAGCTGGGCCCAATATAATTTTCTTGTTCCCTGAAAAATAGAATTTATAAAAAATTTTGCAGAAAATAATCAGTTTAAAAAAATATTATTCAAATTGTTTTTTAAATTATTAAAAATTATAAATTTATAATAATTAATAAAGGTAGTAGCAATAGTCGATGATGCTACAATATCTGCCGATCTTACATCTTCAATACTATAAATCTCAAGTAGAAAGTCGAGAAAACTTTCCTAGAGTGTGGAAATTGGTCAGGAAATCGTACTCACTATAACGTCTCAGCAGCAGAAAAAAACCCAGATTTAAATAAAATTTGATGCATATTGTATGCTTCTTCATTAGAGTACACCATTTCTAAAAGAGAAAAACTTAAATTTTATCAGGATAGAAATTTATTTCAATGTGATGATAAATAATAAACCTCAATAATGTTTTAAACTTACTTTCATGGTGTATCAAGTAATAAATATGCTAGAAATGTTGATAAGTAAGATCTAAAGAAACTTACAGATTTAACAGCATTTAGAATAAAAACTGGAAGAGTCACGAAATTTTGATTAGCAACAAAATTTGGTGACAATAATTAAATTCTTACCTGAGAATTAATTTAAGTACATATTGTTATTATTAATCATTAAAAAATACAGAAATTATATTGGCGTAATTGTGGCTAAATTACTAAAAATGCCTAGAACAAATGGCAAAATAAGGAAAATTTTATTTTTACCTACCCCCTATGAATGTGTGCGGTAAGAACACCTGATCGGTAATATCCAACCTTAGGCCCTAAGTACTACTGTACCAATATACTATTTTGAAATATTAAGTTCCCTACTTTTAGAAAAATTTTATACCTAGGTATAACGTCAAATATGTAGGAAATTTCATTATTCAAATCCGACATTATGTTTTAAATTATTCTTCAAGAAACACAAGCTTCCAATACAATCAGAATTGAAATTAATTTCGAGGTATAAATCGAATCTATGACAAAAAAGTAAGCGTGCTCATAAATTGCCAACGGCCAATCTTCAATTTTTGACCTCTAATTCATATTTGAATTTGTCAAACCGTATGCGTAAAGAAGTTTTGTATTTCTTCACGCAGAATCTGAATCCATCTTAAAAATATGCATTTTCTATTTGAAAAAACCAACTTCCGGTCAGTTTGGCCCACTTCCGATCTATACCGGAAGTTGATTTTACCGCCAATCGATAGAGCATACACCATTTACCTATACAGACATTATTAGCTCTTGAGTTATTAGGTTTTTGGGTTATTGAGTTATTGCTGAATGAAAATTTTCATATTGGAAGTTTCAAAGGTTAGTTAAAGGACTTATGATCCATTTTTTCGAAAAATTTTCAAATAAAAGTTGTTTATTTTTCCACCCGGAAACCAAATCCACTATAAAACTATACATACTCCATTAGAAAAAAACCAACTTCCGGTCAGTTTGATCATCTTTCAGTCCAGACCAGAAGTTGATTTTATCGCCAATCGATAGAGCATACCCTATTTACCAATAATAGGAATATAAGTTTTTTATAAATAACGTTATTAATGTTTTATAAGGGGTGGACGGGTGGTTTTAAGCATCCAGTATAATAGAAATAATCCAATAAATCATATAATTCAAATCCAATAAATAAAAAGCCTAATGAATTATATATTATCTAAATAACAGAATAAACCATATAACCTAAATAATCCAATGTACCATATAACCAAACACAGATAACTTAATATTTTTAATAATCCAATGTTTTCAATAACAATTTGCACAAACCCATTTCCTCAGTAACCTATTATTTACTATTATTTAAGCAAACTATTATTACTAGTTACTCAAACATTTGAGTGTTTGTATACAAGACCCTCTCTCTGCTCATCACCCAGGATCATCGAAGCGGACGTTGTTGTAATCCAAATAACTTAGTGCACCCAAATAATCATACATCTTCCAAGATAATCCAATTCATCTAAATATTCATATCGTTTATTAAAGTATCACTGAAATAACATGCACAGAGTTACACGCACTAATATATTGGGTCATTGCATAAGTCATGATACGATAGTACTATCACTGAACATGTTCTGACAAGTTTGCCTTTCGTCTTTTGTTTTCTTTGTTGCTGTATTTCATTGCGTAGAACACACTCCTAACTAGTGTGATTTGTGCGACTAAATAAATAAGTTTGTATTATTAAAGTTTTGTCATTTATTTTTTTATAACGTATCACTATTAATGCAATGACCCAATACTTTTGCTGTTAAATTTTCACGTAGAAAAAGAAAACGTGTAGCCAGCTAGTGGTGATATCTCAAAGAAAGAATATTAAAACCAAGAGCAGAAATTTTTGAGGTAAGCAAAACATTTTTATTCAAAATGATTTTCTTAGACAAAAACTTTTTTTATCAATTAACTTAATTCTTATATCCATGTAACAGTAATAGAGAAGGTGTAATGTGGAAATAATACTGTAACTGAAAAATCTGAGCAGCTGAGAATTAAATGAGTAAAGCTTCACTAAGACAAAGAGTAAGAGAAAAGCTACTATCTACGTACATATAAGAACATGTTCTCTATGATGCATAAAGGCCCAGCCGAAACCACTGGATTGGTCAGCTTGAAAATTTGTGGGTGCCTTTCTACCATGTATTAGGTGCTTACTAAGAAAGTGTTTATCGAAATTCGACTTTTATTTATTCGAATATCGAAAATTAAAGGGTGTTTTTTCGTTTTCCTACCATATTTCTTCAACGAAATGAGATTTTTAGTTGATTCACACTCTAAAGTATGTCATATATCTCATATAGGATTATAAAACGTTATTTCAAATAGGCGATGAATCCTATCCGTCAGTGGAAAATAAGATAGTTATTCCATCAAATCTATGTACAGTAGTTACCACCTTATCAGAGCTTATTTCCAAAATATATATCAATAAATATATATGTTAATAATAAACCCATCGGATGGTTGTGCGAGCGTACTATTTTAACACTAAAAAATGATAAAGCATCCGAAACTTATGAGTTACTTCTATACGCTTTTGAAAAACAAGTTGCCGAATTTAAATCATTCGATTTTGTTACTGAAACCGATGACATTTTACACTACTCTATTGGATTTCTAAATAGTTTGATTCCTTCCAGCTTTCCATCATATAAATTGAGTCTCAAAGTTAGAGCACCTACAATGCTCTTACGAAATTGTCGTCCTAAACTGCAACAGACTAAAAATAAGGACTCTTACTAAAAATATTATAGAAGCCACAGTAATCACTGGATGTGCTCACAAAGAAACAGTTTTTGTTCTGAGAATACCTTCAATTCCATCTGTTTATGCATTTAAGTTTAAAAGTATACAGTTTTTAATCAAATTATGCTTTGCTATGACCATTAACAAATCCCAAGGGCAGTTGTTGAAAATTGCCGGCATTGACTTGAGCCAGGACTGTTTCTCTCACGGTCAATTTTATGTGGGGTGTTCTAAGATAGGCTTCGCCAGTAATCTAGTCATATTAGCTTTAAAATACAAGGCCTCTAATGTAGTTTATAGAGAGGTCTTTAACTAAGAAACTTTTAATTTATTTATTTAATTTTTTAGTAAACTTTTAAATGTATGATCGCAATCCATCTTTTTTCTTATAAAGCTAATCTGCAAGTACTAGCAATCGCTACAATATTAACTGGATCCGCACCACAAGAAATAAACTGATGCTCAATAGTTATTTTATAAATTCGATTCTATTTGATTTGATATATTTTATAACTTTGACTTGATTTTATAACTTTGACTTGATTTTATAAATTTGCTTGTAATTTATATCTTATATACATTTATAGAACAGCTTATCGGCAATTCGAAGTAGCATAAATTTTTGATAACCATCGACCGTCAGGGTAATGTCCAACACTCCCTGAATGGTTACGTCTTTCTATCAGCTAATTTGATAGTTGCTGAATTAAGGACTAATTTTCTTTGCAGCATATGGCTTGTTCTTCTTTCAAAGGAGAAATATTATATATTTTCCGATTCAAAGCGAATAAAAATTAAAAGAGAGGATCTTAGATCCTGCTGCCTTCTACTCCGGTCCTTTTTTTTACCGGCTTGTTTTTACAGTTGTCATAATAGCTTATATAAATGTTCCATCTTCTAAAACCAATGCAACTTGACAGTGTAGGGCAGTGGAATTCTATTGTCCATATCCTTAACACCACAAGTAAGTCATTCGCAATTCTTTTCATTTAAGCTAGAAAAAATTATAGGTAAGTTTTTGAGGTCATTTGAAACTCAAGTCAAAGTTAAATTGAGAATAATTCACTACATAAATTGAGAAAATAAGATACGCAGATTTTTGAGATCGTTTAAACCGAATTTATGATTTATTGAATTTCTTATGGTCAGTCCCAGGTGGTGTTAAGGTCGTTTTAAGGGTAACCTCAAGAAATAATAATTGAGGGTTAATCAATTATAAGGTCATTTTATAGTTATTCCAAGGTCGAATATTGAAATCGAAAAAAAGAAATCAAATTTGAAAATCGAATTTGCAAAAACAGGAAGTATTAGGTTGCTGCAGATGAAATGGCCGATTTAGTAATAAATTTTTAAACAGCTGTAACTTTTTATAAAGACAATTTATTTAATCAAAATAGGTACCAATAGATGCAACACACTTTTCCCAACGAAATACAAGTACATTTATTCCAGTTTTGTAGAAGTCCGAGTTTCTGGTTCGAAGACACTCCTCGAAGGCATTTTTGACTGCAGCTTTATTATTAAATCTTTTCCCTATCAAAAAGTGATCCAAATGTTTAAAGAAATGGTAATCTGTTGGTGAGAGGTCTGGTGAATATGGAGGATGAGGAAGAGTCTCATAGCACAACTCGTTTAATTTTTGGACCGTTCTCGATACATAAGGTCGTGCGTTATCATAAAGCAGTATCACTCCAACCCTGTTGACAAGCCTAGGTCGTTGGACTATCAATTTCTGATGCATTTTATCCAGTTGAGCACAGTATTTCTCAGCATTGATGGTTTCGCCAGGTTGCAGGAACGAATAGTGGATAACTCCAGCTACAGACCACCAAACAGTTACCATTATTTTCTTTGCAGCAGGAACGGTTCCATTTTGTCGCGGAAGAGAAGAGAACTTGAAATCTCCATTCGATACGTCATGTTTTACTCGGTAAGATCATGCGGAACCCATTTGTCAAGCTTTTTCACTTTTCCAAGTTGTTGCAAGTGGCGGCAAATTGTCGAATTATGAACGCCTAATTTATCGGCAAGATCCCTTATGGTTTGGCGGAGGTCAGATTCCACTAATGCACGCAGCTCGTCGTTATCGATCGATGGTCCTGGAAGTCCACGTGGCTCATTTCCAAGGTACATATCTCCGGATCGAAATTTTGCGAACCACCGCTGAGTGGTTCGTTCGTTTACTGTATCAGGCCCAAATGCGCTGTTGATATTCCTTGTTGCTTCCGTTGCGTTGTGCTCTAATTTAAATTCGTATAGTAAAAGTAGCCGTTTTTGATTCACTTCCATGTTCACTTTCTCTTTTTGTTTTCACGATCACTATGAAGTGCAAAACAGAAAAGACTCCATAAACCAAGGTAGCAGTATTTACACTTCAATATGTCATATCATTTGCGCCGCCTTGTGTCAACATAATACACTAAAATTACAGCCAACTTTATGTCATTGCTAAATCGGCCATTTTATCTGCAGCAACCTAATACTTAAATCTAAGCACAAAAAATGGGTTTACAGATCACTGATTCCAACTCTCGTATCAGATGAATTAAGTTCAGCCAAATCTTATGAACATATGGACTGCCATTTTAAATTTAAGAGTGCTCGAATTCGCTCTTCTGATTTGCAATCAGTATTTCTTAAACCCCCGATTCCAGAATCTTGCAAAAGTTGTTCAACTTTTAACAAATTTATTGCCACTATATTGAAACCACTTTCATGAATTCAAGAATGCTTGAATTTACTCTTCAGACTCTTAATTATTTACCTATGAAATCCCTTAGTATAGAATTTTGCGAACTTTCTACAAATCTATAGCCTTAATTCTATCATATAGAAAATGCAAAATTTTACTTCAACTATTCATTGTCAAAATTCTACGAATGTTAGAATCCTCAGGTTGAATGAATGCGACATGCTAGTCAACTGCAATTGTTTTTCGATCAACTGTTTTCACATGATTCTGCGAGATCAGGTTTTTGATTTAAATTTAAGTTGTTTAAAATGTTATATTTAACTTTTGCCTAGGAGTTCACATAATTTTTAGAAGTTTGATGTTTTCGTCTTTACTTAGTGACTTATGGTCAGTAAAATTTTCCGTTGATCGATAAATAGAAGAAGCTCGATTACAATGAAGAAATGCTTGAAGAATATAAAATATTTTCGTATCATGCGTGGGGAATTCTATATTAGATGATCTCGATAAATTTTTCAAAAAAAGTTCGTAAATTATACATGGAGTATATTGAAATTGCTCATGGCATTGTTAACAATTCCTGGGTTCCGAAAATAATTTCCCAAACTTATGTTTCGCATTTGAGAAGTTGGAAATTCTGAGCTAAGAATGTATTTCTCTTTGCCCATGATATGACGTGCTTTTGTAAAACACGATCACCATTGCTACTTCTGTTTAAATGGTAAATTGCAGCTAAATTCCGAAAACTACAAGACTCGGAATTATGTATCAACTTCACCTATCATGCTATCAGTGTTTATGAATGTTAACTCTAACTTACGCATGGTTTACAATTAAGATAACATAATGGACGTTGATGAAAATGAAAAATCTATTTTAGAACCCTCAAGTGATGCCGGTGAGAAAAATGACTATAGCGATGTTAGTACAAAAGATTACTTATCAACCCCTTCGAGGTTAGATTCAAGTGAAGTTAACGACTTATTGAGAGATTTGGGCTTATTTAAGAAAAAATCGGAGATATTGGCCTCACTATTGCAGGAGAAATGATCATTAAAAAAAAAGGAACGAAGACAACTTACTATATGAATAGAGATGAGTCTTTTCGTAAAAACTTCTTCAAACATAAATTTTTAGTGTAAAGCAAGAGTGTAGATGTTTTCTTTTTATAGCAATAACATAGACTCTTCA
Organism: Chalcis sispes; assembly: GCA_949987625.1. Lineage (NCBI taxonomy): Eukaryota > Metazoa > Arthropoda > Insecta > Hymenoptera > Chalcididae > Chalcis > Chalcis sispes. The sequence continues at coordinate 43,834,331 of OX465097.1, read as the reverse complement.
AGAAATATGAAGTTGTGTATCATCCTAAAAAATGATGATTGTTTACTGATTCTTCTAAGAAGAGCCCTAAAGCTATTTTATTAAACAACGGAAATAAACTAGTTTTTGTTCGATTAGCACACTCGACCATATTGGATAAAAATTACCTTAATACGGAGTATTTGCTTCATAAAATAGAATACGAAACTTACCAATTTAAAATTTGCACAGATACGTAAGTTGTAACAATCATATTAGGAAAAAAAGTTGTAACATAAAATATCTATGTTTTCTATATAAATGGGACAGTATAGCTCGTGATGACCATTAAAAGAAGGTCTGGCTATCAAGAAAACTTGGTTGTGAGTCAAAAAAATGTTATACAAAAGAATTTGCTTAATCTAGCTAGTATACTATTGCTTCCTCTATCCTTAGAATTAGGCTTAATTAAACAACTTGTAAAGGATCTTAAGAAGAGAAAGAATAGAGCATTTCAATATTTGATTTTAAAGTTTCTAAAACTGTTATAAGCAAAAATTAATAAAGATATTTTCAGTAGACTACAGATAAACATAATCAAGGTTCTGAAATTTACAAGAAGTATAACAAACCGAGGTTAGTTTAGTAAAATTAAAAATGTCTAAATTAAATTAAAACGTTTAAAAAAATGGATGACTTTGAGAACGTCATCTTGAATCGGCGATTTTAATGTTTTAAAATCTATCCTCAAACTCGCGGTCAGCGATCCCAAAAATCCCCTCTAAATTTCTATTGAGATTTTACCTATAATTCATAAAAATAAAAAGAATTCAGTTCACCGAGAAAAATCCATAATACAAAATACCCAAAAAAGCGTCATTTAAAGACTTCTTTTAACGCTGTAAAATTGCGATAGAAAATTTTAGAGTAAAAAGTTTTTTTTTAAATTAAAAAGAAATAGTTGAACTTTTATTTTCTGTTATCAGAATAGCTAAAAAAATTTATCCAAGCTCGTATGAACTTTGCAAATTCTTAGATTAAAAAAGTAACCCTTTATTTTATGATCTCGTGTTTCGGAAAAGCCACAAATTACAATTCAGATCACTAAAGGGATCTTAAAGATGAGGTTTTGATTTTTAATTTGAAAAAAATTTAACGTAGTTGCAATGTTTTCTCGCTATTCTATGACCTGAAATTCAAAAGTAAATGAATAGTGTATAAAAGAGATGGAAAGGCATTACCAAGAGTTTTTCTTAATATATAGTAGATTACTGCTCGCATCCTAAAAGATTTATTTCAGTAAAACATAGGAGAAAGGCGTTGCGAAAATAATTCGATAAAGAATGCACATAAAAAAGCGCGCGAAGGTTACGGAATGGCTTTCAAAAGTGAGATGATAGAGGATTCACTAGAAACTAGAGCCCGATGGGAGCAGAAGCTGCAACATCTTTATCATTGTTCCTAGGTAAAGCTAAAAGTAGCATTAAATTTGCATTGATAAATGTATAGTGTGTGACGGAGAGTCCATCATGGGTCGTCGACGAAGAATGTAATGTTTACATTCTTGCTCGACTGTCGCCGGGTTGCCGGTTGGGGAAAGCCCGCTTAGCAGGACTTTTCGGAAAGCCAACATCGTTCGAAAATCACGCGACTTTCAAACTTGCGGCGACGATCGGCGAGGAATTTCGGATAGCCGCGAGGGAGGGGTAGAGCAGAGCGAGCGCAACAGTTAGTCTAGCTGTGCGCTCCCACGAAGAGAGTTCAGTTTCCGCGCTTCTCGCAAAAGTGCCGAGAGATTATTTTTTGTCGTAGAGAGGAGACCGAGCGTCGCGAGTGAGTGAAGCCAGGGGTGAAGGTGTGCGAGAGAGCGAGAGTGGGAGAGAGAGTGAGAAAAAAGTCGAGAGAGCAATGCGAGGGAGGAGAGGAGCGACGGCGAAGAGGCTCAGCGTAGGTGAGACGGGGGACGAGGAGATCAAGTGTCAGCGGGAGGCGACTGGAAATTGCCACCGCGACACCTGAAGCCAAGGGTAAGGAGGAGGCCGTCGGCGAGCAGGCAAGCTCCCACCAAGGTCCAGCAGCCCTTCTCCGGAGGAAGAGCAGCAGGAGCCAAGGGCAGCGGTGCAGAAGAGCGCATCCGGGCGTTCAACGGCTAGCGGACGAGTTACGTGAACACCAACGGTGAGTGTCCTTCTTTTGTCCGAGTGAAATAAGCGCGTGAGAGAGAGAGCAAGGGTGTGTGGTAGCGGGTCCGTGGTAAGGGTGGCGAGGAATTGCCACTTCCCTGCCCTGGGGAAGCGATAGGCCTCCGTCGGCTGGAGAAACAGTCACGGGTGGCCTGTCTGCATTGCGTTGCGTTAGAGTGAGAAAGAGAGAAAGAGAGAGAGAGAGAGAGAGAGAGAGAGAGAGAAAGGAGGGCGTGAGAGAGCATAAAACATTTTTATTATTTTTGTGCAAGGCCAACAGGGCGCACGTAGCTATTTCGGCTACGACGCGGTGCCCTCGTTACAAGTGAAATTCAAACCTCCGTATATTGATTTGCAGTCAATATGCAGAAAAAAAATAATCGAAAAAAAAACTCGCTTATAGGACAAACTGATAAATGTCTTGCCTATTCTACGCTATTACTTAAATATATAGAAAATATACCGTGTTTTAAACTAAAATGAATGAAATGAGAACCCTGAATTCTGATCTGGAAATTTTAAAGCTATCATTCTAATTAACGACTCAAAATATCTTCGATCAATTGTTTCGAAGTCAAATTATTTTCTTGTATATAGTATATTGATTGGCTCAAATGAATTATAACTGGCTTTATGTTTAGTTCCATTTTGACTAAAAAAATATTTAAATGACCCTTAGGAGTAAATCTGTTTTATGTTTAGAATTAAATACCTGCCTTTTTTTAATTTAGCCTAGAAATAACTATAGAATGACCTACAACTAAAGTTTCTTTAGTTTAATCTTGAAATTACCTTTACACGACTCACGACTGATCATGAGAAATTAAATAAACCATAAATTTAGTTTGAGTATAAAACCTAGATATCTGATTTTTCTCAATTTTATCTTGATGTGACCTTCAAAATACCTTGAGACATTAAATAAATAACGAATTTGGATTCAACGACCCAGAAAACTTACCTATGATATTTTATGACAATGGTGTTCTTTAATATAAGAAATATTTAAATAAGCAAAACAACTTCTTCGTAGATACTTTTATTATTTATAATAATATAATATCGAAATATAAATGCTCAGGATTTTTACAATATTACATGGTGCTCTGCTTAGGTTTCTCTGCAATAAAAGTAAGTAAAAGATAAAAATACCACGAAGAAAATTAATTGTTTTTCCACACCAAGTCAGTAAATAAGATATCTGTTAATTACAAAGTTAAGAAATAAAGACGCGACAAACAAACAAATATTATTATATCTTTTTCTCCAACACTCTCTCTCTCAATATGAGTTTGCTGATGAATTGATGAATGAATGAATGAATCAATCAATTTTTATGTTCACAAAACCTAAATTCTTTAAACATAAATTATGTTTTTCTCGCGCGAAATCTGTTGCTAAAAGATCAGTAGGCATTCTTTTACTGGGAAAATGACCCAAAATTAAGTTTTTTTTTTTTATAGCTTCACGTTCGAAGTGATATATATCTAAAGTATATGTGTTTGCTTTGATTGTGATGAACTGAGTTTTGTGCAAGTAATTCTGCTCTTCTATTATCGTCATACAGGGTAACCCAATTTAAAACACGCACCCAAATAACTCGCTAGGGAGTGCTCCAATCGGAAAAGTGTTAGAAACAAAAATTGTAGAAATATAAGGGGGAAAGCGAATAGTGGCCTTGAAATTGATCAGGACTATGATCTTCAAGGTCATTTGAAGGTTAGATTCAGATTTTAAAATATAAATTCCTACTTTTTGTCTCACGAAAAGATGTATTTCGATAAAATCTACAACTTTTGTTCTCAGTATTTTTTCGAAATTTTTCGTAGTGATTAAGATAAACGTAAAAAACTATAATTTTTATGGGTTACTCATTGTTTGATTTTCTCGTATTAAGAAAAGTTGATTTATCAGAAAACATCACGTAATTGATAAAATGTGACTGATATTGCAATCTCAATTAAGCCCATTAACGAAATTGCAATCTTCTTTCAAAATCACGTTGCGTCAGCTCTTGAGTCAAAGTGATGTGATATGAATAAAAATGATGAAGTCTCATAATTCTTCTGCTTGTTTTTCCCGAAATACCAGAGATAGTATTACGATTTGCCGAGTTGAATCATGAGAATCTAAATAAATACTGGCAAGCACTACCAGTACTCGCGGATTGTTCCTTTCGATCGCCAATATTCTGTGGCGTTGCCGTGGTCTTCAAGGATCTTGTCTCTCATGCTGTTTAATTCTCAAAATAGTCCTATGATTCGGATCATGATGCCTTTCGGCAAAACGCGCCTAATATAATCGAGCTGCCGCATAATAATTTTTATGACATTTACCTAAAATCAGTATAACGTCCACAATTTCATTGCGTGCATAATCAGGCATATTTGCTCCAATTGTATTACAACAAATAACTTTACACACAGAATAAAAAAAAGAACAACTATTAAAATAAAAAAATTTATGTGGAAAAAAATTCTAAACGAATAAAATTTAGTTGCTTAGTTATTAACTTTATAAAAAATCTATAGAATTTCATTAAAATGACGATATTGTAATATTATTGTTGAATACATAAGAGCTTTCTAATTCAGTTTTAGTATTTCTTTGAAAAAAATTTATAACGATGACCAAACGCAAGGAACGGTACTCGTAGAGAAAGATATTGACCTCTTAAATTTTTTCTTTGATGTATCTTTCAACGATCTTATTTGCTTCTAAACGCCAACTTTTATACGTCTTCAGATGCGAGAATCAAAAACATAGTGAAAACCATAAGAGACTCATGAAAATAGTATTTTTTTGCATTTATTTTGGAGAATATTAATAATTTAAAAAAAATTTTAAATAAAAGTTGTAGATCGCATCGGAATCCATCTTTTTATGGGGCATATTTTTCTCTAGAGATAATGTTTACCAAGTTAAATGCGTTCAAACGCATGTCAGTTAAATACGTGGGTATATCAGCGTTTATTAAGGAGTTAGGTCACTCTAGAGACTGAAAAAATAGGCTTCTTTAGGATTCTTTTTTTCAGAAATACCACAAAATAAATCAAGATTTGAATACAGAGTATTTATTATACATATCAGTGACTGTATACAAAAATTTTTTGAAGCGATTAATTTCAAAATGGCGACTGTGCAGCGTGTATCTCAAAACTCCATTTTTTAAGTTGGCCGGAAACATAACTCAGACAATTTTCAATCGATTTACTTAAAATATTAAATATATCTTGAAAAATACATTGTATATGGAAGTACGTAGGATTTTTTTTTATATTGCACAGTTCATTTGTTATTAACAATTATCTAATAATTTTTTAGGCAAATTTTTCACTTTCTACTTCGGGAGTGCGCCATTTGGCCAAAAATTAATATATTGAAAAAAACCTACGTACTTCTATAGTAGTTATTATATAAAATTAAAAAAAAAAAAAAAGGCTTATTGTTACGTGACGAAATTTTAATAATTAAATTGAATAATTAAATTAAATAATAATAATTAAATTAAGAATTTATAAAAAATTAAATCAAAATTAAACAGTTCAATGTACTACTGCAACACATAAATGTGTACGTTTAATGTGTGAAAATGCTGAGCGCGCAGTTCGACGAACTCTGCACAACAGAGTGTTAGAAAAAGGTGGGTGATACTTGCACTCACGCTGCAAATTGACTCCTGTGGAAAAAACCCAGGAGACATGGAAAATAAACGTATTCTTACAGTCAGATATTTTTCCCACACACCTTTAGAGAGTTGTGTTGCCCAACTCGCCTCGGCACACACATTTAAACAAATGAAATATCTAAGGTTGCATTTTAGTTGGGAGGCGCAGGGGAGGCTCGGGAGTCCACCGAGGCTCGCGCCGATACCAAATAAGCAAAAATCCCCACGATGCCTCCACCTCAAGGTCTTTAAATATGAGTACCAACGGGCCGCGAGGGGAGGACCGGAGTTGACTGTAGTGACCAAGGGATAGAGTATCAGTCTGATTTTTGTCGGGTTAACAACAAGTAGGAAAAAAACCTTTTTTTCATCATTTAATTCTTTTATCAATTTCCGTCACGGAGTACGGCGTGCATCGTGCTGTGTTGGGTAGCATACAGAAACCTGTGAACTGAATAAAGTTATTAAAAAAAAATATAGATACTATTGTGAATTATAACTTTCCACTCTCACTCCTCACGGCGATCCCAATAAAAAGGGCAGAGTTCAGCACAAGGTAAGGTTTTAATTTTCTTTTGATTAATGATTCATTAATTATTAAGTAATAGGGCAGAGGCGGCAATTACCCCCCCGAAGTATGTGTTCGGCGCAACAGCAAATATCCCTTCGGTTCGCGATGCGCGGGCGGCCCGTACGGGACGCGTTGGCGGGTCCCGCAATAAAATAAATATTTAAATTTCGTGTTGTGCGTGTAGCCCCGCACATAACAGCGAAATTTTTGGTGGAGGCGCCGGGTAACCGCCAACACTGAGGGACTTTCGTTGTATTAATTATGTCAATTATATTTAAATTATTTAATTAATTATTGACAAAGATTAATTTTCCTTTTTTTTTTTGAAAGCGCTTTTTATATTTTCGTTTATATTATTATATTTTTACAATTTTCAATACATTTTCAACATGAATAAAAACAATTGTCAATAATCTTGAATTGTGATTATCTTAATTATCTTAATTATTTACATTTTTGATAATTGTAAAAAAAAAAAAAAATTTCTTCTATATAACTCAAAAGTTTTGAAATTAACAATATTATTTTATCTTGCATAAAATATAGATTTATCAAATGTATGAAATTTAAAAGAATAAGTAATTAACATATTTTTTATAAAAGTTTCGAAATTTCCAAGATTAAAATAATGAAAGGAGTAAAGTCACCTAAATAATAGTGTCTTTCAAAGTTGTAACTGATTTATAAAATCTTCTATATTATGAATTTAAAAGTAGTAACAAAATAGATTACAGTTTGACATATTTATTCAAAAAGGGAAAAGTCTTGATTATTTAAGTAGATTTTACATAACTATTAAATTACTAACATAATAAATAAAAATTTTATTTGAAATATACCCAGGTTGAATGTTGAGAAAACTGAAAATAATAATTTATAACAAGAAATTTTTTTTTTTTAAATTATATAAAATATATATGGGTGTATAAATTAATGTTCATTTGTTAAATATCAAAGTATTATTACATATACACTAATTTTAATCTTGAAAAAAAAAAAAAAAAAAAAATTTTGATTTTGATATTTTCGTAAATTAAAATTTTAGTACACATTTTTTTTTACAATTATTAATTTATTTTATTAAGAATGATTTTATACCTTTAAGAGAATTGCTTTAAATGTTTATAATACATTAAAAGACTATTTTTTTTTATAAACTTTTACGGAGAAGTTATAATAAAATTGTCTGTTAATTAATTTTGTTTTATTTGTACCGCAACTGAAAAATTTTCGTTTAAAAATAAGTATCTTATAGAATGTCTATTTTTAACAAATTAATTAATTTCAAAATTTTTATTGCTAATTAATAAGAAAGTATCAATAAAATAATTTCATAAATAAAAATTTATAATTTATAATTTTATAATTTTATTCTTAAGGTTTTATTACTTACGTGTTTGAAAAGTATATTAAAAATTAATCATATTAATAAAATTAATAAACTAGATATATTGAATTCAAATTAATTAATGATGTCTATTAATCCAAACTAAAAATTTGTATTAAATTCAATAATTCTTTTTTGCATCTGAGTAATTAGGTTATATAATTATTTTATGCTTTGCAAAAGAAAACTAGTATAAACCTCACCGTGCGATCTCCCGTCGGATCGCCACAGCGATGAAATTATTAAAGTATTGATAATAAATTTTTATAGGATGAAATGTTCTTATTTTTTGACAAATGTAAATATTTTTATTGTTTTATTGTGAATACAAACATTTTCATTTTAATTACAATGATCTATATGTTAATAATAAATATATTAAAATAATTTTATTCTATGTCTTAAAGAGAATTAATGTAGTTCCCTCCGCGCGAAGCCCGGCCGTCGGATTGCTGCGATGTGAGAATGATTATGCTACGAATGCGGTGGCAATTTTTACATTGATACAACAAAATACCAGGCGAAAAATTTTGTTTAACATTATACAGTGGATGTGAGATATGTGTATATGTATCTATATGGCATACATATAAGTGAACTATATATATATAAAAAAAATTATATATATAAAGAAAAGTGAAAGTGAATAATATAAGTGGAAAAGTGACAGTGAATAATGAAGCAAAAGGATAAACTAAATGAAAAATTTTTATTTAATAATAACATTTTATAAAAAAAAAAAAAAAAAAAAAAAAGGGAATAAAATAAAAGAATAATAAATAAAATAAAATAAAAGAAAGTGAAGTAAAAATATATGCGCGAATTAAAATAAAAAGAATAATATAAATGAAATAAAAGAAAATAAATGAAAAATAATGAAATACGTGAAGGAATAATATGAAAATTAATAAAATAAAAGAATAATAAAATAAAAGAATAAAATAAAAGAATAATGAATAAAATAAAATAAAATAAAAGGAAGTGATGTAAAAACATATATGCGAAATAAAATAAAATAAAAAGAATAATATCAATGAAATAAAGAAGAAAAATAAATGAAATAATAATAAAAGTGCGTGAATAAATAAAACAAAAGAATAATAAATAAAAGAAACGATAAATAAAATAAACGAAAGATTAATAAAGAAAAATAAAATAAAAGAAAGTGAATTAAAAATAAAAATATATGTGCGAATTAAAATAAAACAATAATAATAATGTGCAGCGAATCAATAAATAAAAAGAATAAATAAAGGAAGAATAATAATAAAATGAAAATAATATATAAATGAATAATAAGTGAGATAAATAATGAATAAATAAAAGAAAAACAGATAAATAAATTGCAACAAAATAAAAGAAAGAGAAAATAAAACATATATATGTATATATATATATATATATATATATATATATGCGGATTAAAATGAATGAAATAAAACAAATGAAATAATAAATAATTAATATAATGAATAACATAAAGAAAGAAACTGCGTTAAAACAAAGTAAAATGAAGTGAGAAGAAAAATATAAATATATAAACATGAATAAATAAAAAGTGAATAATAAAAAAAAAAAAAAAAATAAAAAAAAAATTTATAATTACAATAAATGAAAATAACGCGATATTGAGTAAATGAAGTGTTTTAAATTAGACGAAATTAGTGATAAAGAGTAAATAAATGATTATAAATTGAATGAATTATTATGAGTGAAAATATTAAGGTCACAGAGTAAAGCAAGTTGATTATGTGAAAAAAAAAAGGAAAATTACACCTTCTGCTTCGATAATTATTACAATATTACTGAATATTAATGTATGCGTCGTATACCATATTATTGTTCCATGTTATTAACCATATTATAAATAAAAACATAAAAATATATACATTTATTGTGTCACGATTATCCCTATACTAATAATCTCCCTGTTAGAATAAACTTACATATTAATTAAAAAATTAACATATTTAAAACTTTTTTATTTTTCCTAAAAGCATTATGTATAGAAAAGTTAAAATTTTTCTAATTTTAGAACTTTTTTATTATTATGGAAAAAAAAAAAAAAAAAATGTTTATCCTTTTTCAATGTTCTGCATGCAGCAGCCATATTCATACTATTTTGTATGTAGCAGCGCATAATATTATAAATATATTATACTGCATAATAACGGAAAATTGTCGTTGCCTGTACGTTGCTTTGAACTAAGCTTAGGTTATCCATTGAAACTCTGAATATACGTTTAATAATTTCGGAGATTAGCGCGCACAAACAAACAAACAAACGTACACAATTTTTAATAATAATCTTTGTTATGCTATTTCTTTTTCTACAATACCCGCAATCATCTTTTGGTAATTACCTTTAATGTACAAACACAGCGGTACGACTCTTTCATTATAGTGCAGACTGTTTCGCGAGACTTTATTATTTTACGATGACTAAGTTAAAACTGCATGCATTGAATTAATATTAGGACATACATACAACTGAATAAATAAATTAACCAATGATACATTGCGTTCAGGAATTATTGCGTCGACGAGAAAAGGATCAAGACCTGATCCTTATTGTTCTAGTAGAATTATGCACTGCTTGACTGCCGTTGTCCTGCAAGCCGCGAGTGCTTTCGCGGACGAGAGTATTTCTCTGCCGAGTTAGCTATCACGCTGCAACCAAGTGGCCGATAGCAGAAAGCGGAAAAAAAAAAAAAAAAAAAAAAAAATATTTTGAATTAAGTATTATAACACATCGTTCAGTAAGTCCCGAGACTAACAACGAAAACAACATTTTTTTTTAAAAATCATTTTTATTCATCAATATAATCTCCTTTTAGAGTGATACAATCTTTCCAACGCCTTTTCAAGATTTCTATACCATGTTTATAGAAGGATTTATCTTTTGCTTCAAAATAGGCTTCAGTTTCGGCAATGACCTCCTCATTCGAGCCCAATTTTTTTCCCTGGAGCATTTTTTTGAGATCAGCAAAGAGCCAGTAGTCGCTGGGGGCTAAATCTGGCGAATAGGGGGGGTGGGCAAGCCAATCAAAGCCCAATTCGTTTAATTTTGCCATTGTTTTCATAGACTTGTGGCATGGTGCATTGGTGCAATCGCGGCACCCACTTGGAAAAAACCTTTTTCATGCTCAATTTTTCATGAAAGATTGTAAATACGCTTCCAGATGATATCTGTGTCATTTCTGCAATCTCACGGTCCTTCACTTTGCGATTTTTCATTACAATTTTTAACACTTCACTCACATTTTCCTGTGTAACGGCTTCCAATGGCCTACCCGAACGTTCCGCATCGTTTGTGTCCGTACGACCACGTTTAAACTCAGCATACCAACGACAAATCGTTGGTTTGGAAGGAGAGGAGTCCGGGTAATATTTTTCAAGCCATTGCTGGGCTTCTACGGTGTTTTTACCCATTAAAGAACAATGTTTTATCAATACGCGAAACTCGCTTTTTTCCATTTTTCAAAAAAATTACAAAGTGACTTTACTCTAGCCTCGATAACTCTGCTGTCTGTGATCCGATCGACGTGAAATTTTGACACGTTTCATGTAAAGGTTCGCACTCTATGGAAACGTGGCCAGTTTGGTACTACTAGCACCGTCTCTGGGTTAGTCTCGGGACTTATTGAACGATATGTTACTTGCTGAAAATTTTTTTGTCACCCTAAGACTCGTTACCAAGATTCCGTGAGGGTTTGCCGCACCTGACTCATAACTAAGTTTGTCGGGTGTTAAGGCCCTTACGATCGAGTGAATGAGCGGCAGGTGATAACCTTCTAATCCTAAGTAAATCTCACGAAATAGTTGGTAGGGTTATGAAGCAAGATTTATTTTTTCCATATCGATTAGGGAAGAACGAATCAGGTCATAACGGTTATCAATGAAAAGGAGATTTCTTCCATCCTTGAAACCCGACATTGCCGTAACGCTATTTTGATATAGCACACATTAAGAGACAATGTCTCTCCTGGTATTCCCTCCTAGTCGGCGGGCATACGATTTCGACCACCGCTGAGAATCTAAGTATCGGCAGAGGGGTCACCATTAATCAAACCTCGCCACAAATAAAACCTAACAGGTCTTTGATCCGAAATATCGGGTCGCAATAACACTAACAGAGACAATGTATCATGAAATTCAGGCAAAATAGCGGAGGGAAAAATTATATTACTAACGACAACCCATAATCATTAATGTTGTAATCACCTTGGTCTCAATAACTAACTGCTCGGTAACTCATGCGAATTAACAATACTTCATAATTATTTTATTATAATAAATCATAAATCGAATACAATCTACTATAATAAATTATAAATAAGCAATATATTGACTAATAATAATACCAACACTGACAATATAATCGCTAAATAATTGATTTAAATACGTTCGCGTTAATTTAAATGATATATCTCAGCCATAATAGGAAACATTGAAATGTTATATACATACTATATAATGTTGTATAATACCAATATATATATGTATATTTTTTTTTTAATACAATAGATTAAATACCGTATAAAATGGATTAGTATCTTTTCCCAATCGGAGGGGCCCCGTTGCAGCTGATCGTAGATTCTTATCTTTTCGCCCATGACAATCTCTTGTTCTGTCTCATAATCATTTTTTTTTTCTTTCTCCCTTCCTATCCGCAGCAGGCTTAAAAAGCGAATAGACAAACGATGGCAGTACCCAGATTAATGGCACTGGTGGGACTTTTTATCATGGGCGAGGTGGTACAGTACCACCGCACAAAAAGAACCCAAAGGAAGAAAGCAAGAAAAGGAACCAAGTACTGAGCTATGGACGGGATTCTCTGTAAAGAGATTTACTTACACGTACTTAAGAGGATACAATGACAAGCTAACCCGACCATAAGGCCAGGGACTAAGTTCCTTATAGACCTCTTAGAAGAAGAAGGCATAAGCTTAAGTTCTTTCATAACCACCAGCATATCACAGCATCAGAAGGAGAGGCATGAGCTGCACGAGGGAAACAAAACATTGCAATACCCTGAGTTATTCCCCATTAATGATGGAATGACTTTCGATGATGGGATTGAAGAGATGCAGCTCCGCAACTCCATTGAATACGGTCATTACGCCATTGACCACATACGAACGCTGCCTCTAAGATATGGAGATGGTTGCTTTGGGTCCGCCACTTCCGAGGGAGACTGCGACGTATGTCACCAACCGTTGCCTGTCTGGAGGGACTGCGAAGCGTGTTTGGTCAATTGGCTGGGGGGCAACACCAAGGAGGTGTACCCAGACGCCTGGGAGTGCAGGAATTCACAGCACCAAAGGGATTTAAACAACTGGACGACGTGTAGAAAATGCCGAGACCAGCCGGCAATTATCATCTCCCGGGAGGAACCCTGAGATGATGATTACACCGAGTGGCGCCGCACGGCGTGGGATGACTCCCCTCGCGTCTGGGATAAAAATGAGTTGCCACCCTACTCAAAAGGGCAGTGTCAGAAATGCAAATGGCCCCTGCTTCTCTGGAGGAGTTGCTTTCAATGCATGGCCGCCATAGCAAATAGAAACCTGCATGTAGAACAAGTCGTGGAGCGATGCAAAGATCAGACGCACCGACGAGAGCTGGATGAAGCAATTCTTTGTAATCACTGCAGAGGATTACTTCCACTTACCATCGACCCCAGACAGGAAAAGGTGCAAGAGGATCAAGTCACGGAACTCTAATTTTTCCTTTCCTCCCATTTTTATAAAATTTTTTTTTTCTCCCCCTCTCCTTCACCATAGCACCTAATACCACTTTTTCAAAAATAGAATCCTAGCCACCTTCCAAGGCAAATGATGATTGGTAAGGCCAAACATTAAGCCAAATTTTATTGGCATTAGGTAACCGTACTGATGCCTCTCCAACTCCCCTCCCATTCCCCCTTCAGTGACACAGAACACGAGAGACAGATAACAACTCATTAAATAGACATCATAATTAAAAATCGGGCAATTGCATTTATAAACAGTATCATCCAATAATATATGACGCCTCTGCCCCTATCTCTATCATATTGCCTATCTTAATTAATTATACTTCTATATCTGATAGTTATAATCAAATACAATAATAAATACAAATTATAAATAAACATACATATATATATATATATATATATATTCATAAACATCTAATTATTTCTGCTCCAAAGCATCCATAATTACGAAATAACACCAATATACACCCATTATTTCAACGATAAAATACAGGGTTATCCATTTCGTGGTAGGAAAAGTATAACCCTGCCATTTGACATCTGTCAGAGTTAAATGTCATCCCAAGCGTGTTTCTTTTAGTTGAAGGTTTGCCATTTCGAAATATGGATCGTTTAACAGTCGAAGAACGCGTTAAAATTATTAAATTTTATTATAAAAATAGTGATTCTGCTGTATCAACATTTATGGCTTTACGAGCTGATTACGGTCGACATAATCGACCTACACAGCAAACAATTTCGAACACAGTGAGAAAATTTGAAGAGACTGGATTGGTTATTGATATTGCAAGGCCTGTGCATCATCGCAACATTCGTTCTGCTGAAAATATCGCTGTCGTTGCTCAAAGCATGAAAGAAGACCCGAATTTGTCGATTCCTCGACGTGCTCAACATTTGGGCTTGTCTTACGGCTCATTGTGGCGGATTTTGTATTTGGATTTGCATCTCCATTCGTACAAAATCCAACTCACTCAAGAACTTAAGCCTCAAGACCATACACAACGCGGTATGTATGCAAATTGGGTGATTGAACAACAAGCCATTGATAACGATTTTTCGAACAAAATTTTCTTTAGTGATGAGGCTCATTTTTCGCTCCGTGGTTACGTAAATAAACAGAATTGCCGCATATGGGGCTCTCAAAATCCTCAGGTAATCGCAGAAAGGCCTTTGTATCCGGAAAAAGTGACCGTTTGGTGTGCATTATGGTCTGGTGGTGTTATTGGCCCGTATTTTTTTGAAAACTATCAAGGAAGAGCCATTACAGTCAATTCTGACCGCTATGGACGGATGTTAACCGATTATTTTTAGAGAGAAATTGAAGATTATGATCTGGAGAACATCTGGTTCCAACAGGACGGAGCCACAAGCCACACAACACAGGCTAATCGAGCACTTTTGCAAGAGAAATTTCCAGGACACGTTATTTCGAGATTGAGTGATGTCAATTGGCCCGCAAGATCCTGCGACCTAACACCTTTGGATTTCTTTTTATTGGGCTATGCGAAAGATCGTGTTTACGCGAACAATCCTCAAAATCTTGAGCAATTGAAAACCAATATTCGTGAAGTTATGGCCGAGATATTGCCGGAAATGTGCCGAAAAGTCATTGAAAATTACCTCAAAAGGATTGAGGCCTGTAAGAGGTCCCGTGGAGGACATTTGAATGATGTTGTATTTCACGTATAATGGCAAGGTTCAATCTTTATATTGAATAAGAAATTTCGTTTCCATCTGAATATTTTATGTGTTTTCTTTAGCTTTACTTTCCCAAGCGTGAAATGAATAACCTAATACAAACAGTGGTGTCGATGATCTCTCCCTTTTTCTTACTTTTGTCACTGGATCTTCAGAAGTAAGCACGCGCTCGATCAAAACGAAAAGTGTAACACGTCGGGAAACCTAAACTCATTTTTGTAATTCTACCTTTAAAAAAAAGGGAAATAAATAAAGTTTATTTCAATGGAAAGTGTACTTGTAAATAAATAACTTTGTATTTCCAACAATATATAATGACAATTAAAATTCATAAACATTATTTGTGAACATTTTATTTGGAGCTCACTTACCGTATGCCACTGTCAACATTGTAAGTGTTGTAGAGCACTTAATTCCATTTTTTACACAAAATTTAATGCGAAATATAATGCAAATTCTTTGCTCCATTTTTTATAATAATAGATACTCGCCGAGCACACTAAAACACGTCTAACCTTTCTATCTGTCAAAAACAAACAAGTATGTTTTTTACTTGACACTGTAAACATATGTTCGGAATATGTGTACCAACACAACACAAAGAAAATCCATAATCGAATGCACGTTTCTAACACAATTTAAGAGGTCACCTTACTTTTTGAACACACCTCGTAATAGTAATCACTACGATAGAAAAAAAGAAAACTACGGTCAAAGAACAAGTCTATTTAGAGTTTTAGATTGATAAACATATTATTTCTGATACATTTTTAGTCATCCCATTTTTACCAAGCGAAATTATTTTAGGTAATGATTTCTTATTAGCAAACGTTTGGTTTAATTTTAAATTATTAGAATCAAGAAATTAACATGAAAAATAAAAAAATTGTTGATCGTTTGGTACTGTTCAAGCGAAATAATTCAAAAAATTTATGTTTATCGAATAATTATAAAGTTACATGTACTAGTATATATATCTACGAATAATGAAGTTAACAATAATGAATATAAGCTTGACGAAAAATTAAAAATGAAAAATAAGAAAAATTATGATAATAAAAGTGTAAAAGAAATTACAAATGAGAGAGTAATAGGCACGAGAATAAAAAAAAAAATATATATATATATATGTATATATATATATATATATATATATATATATATATATAATAATAATGTATTAAAAATAAATGAGATAAGATCAGATGAAGGAGATAATAGTGTATACAAAAAACAAAATAAATTAAACTTCCTTGAGCAATTTCGAGCGGTTACGTATATACTAATGGCACTAGATAACAGAGAAAAAGACTTTATTTTTGAAGGTACTGAAACCATATAAAAATGTATTTTTCGAAAAGCCAGAATGCGTAATTGGTAATGAACACAAAATTAAATTAAATAAAAACAATCCAATAATAAATAACATCTATCCCGTTCCATCGGCTTTACGGGAATCGGTAAGCAAATGCATACGAAAAATGTTAAAATTAGACGTAATCGAAAAAGCAATAAGTCTGTATTGCAACCCTTTAAGAATTGTCAAGAAAAGCGACAGAAAGGTACGCATTTGTCTTGATGCGCGTTTTTTTGAATCGATACGTGCAAAACAATCACAGAAGGCCGCCAAGAATTTGTGAAGTAATGCGGAAATTCGGTCAATGCAAATATTTTCCAAAACTTGATTTAACCCAAAGATACTGACAAATACCATTAAGCAAAAAATCAAAACCTTATACTGCATTTTTTTCTAGACCTAACATGAATCAGTTTTGTAGTATTCCATTTGGCTTAAAAACCACGGGTAGTGCCCTTATTCGCACTTTGAGTATATCTTTTCTAAAAAAGTAGAGGTAGATAATATTGAAAATTTATTTTAAAAATTAGAGATTCAAAATGCAAATAAAGAGAAATAAATTACACCTTACGTGTAATATTATGAAAAACGAAATATCAACATATATAGATGATTTAGTAATCGGAAAAAAACTTTCAAAAGGCACGTTAAAGTTTTACAAATAATATTTTTAAAATTAATAAATAGTGATTTTACATTAAAACTAGATAAGAGCAAATCAAGAAAAAAATTAATTTTTTGGGATTCATTTTTTTGCCTGAGGGTATAAATCCTAAAGTCGATAGAATGAAAATCATAAAGAATTTTGAAGAACCAAAGAATATAAAATAATTGCGACAAATACTCGGTGTTTGCAATTATTATCGTTGTTTAGTAATAATGCATAATAATTATATTCCTTCATTTCGCAATCTTCTCAGAAAAAAAGCTATATAGTGATGGACATCTGAGCACTCCGCAGCATTTGGCACGGTAAAAGAAAATTTTATGAACACTGTTTGTCTTAATCACGTAATACCAGGCGCTTCATTTAAAGTGTAAACAGATGTAAGCAGTGTGGGAGTCGGCGGTATCTTATACCAAGTAGATAATGATAATCATTGAATAATTTCTATAGCAAATAGATGTCTTACATTAATAGAAGCAATTATATAATGACCAAGATAGAATCACTTACCATCATTTATTGCATAACGAAGTTTCGGCATTATTTATTAGGCGCGGAATTTGAAATTGTAACTGATCGTAAGGGATTAATTTTTTTTAAATTTGGCAATGTATTATGATTCGCGTTTAATTAGATGGAACTTGCTGTTACAACAATACTCGTACTCAGCAACATATTATAGAGAAGCCGATAATATTATAGCAGATTTTTTGAGTAGAAACCCGAATGGAAAATAACAATAATTTAATGATGGCATCTATACATAAGTTGAATCTCCCAGCTCATAATAATGTTGAAATTACAGCAGCATTAGATGAATATTGCATAAAAATTATAAATCAACTAAAAGATGTAATAAATAAAACAAATAAACATTATCAAATTTATGAAGGAATTCTTTTTCATAAAGAAAGCAAAGATAATAATTGGCACATAGTTTTATCTTTAATATTTAAAACAGATATAATTAAACAAACGCATAAAAAATTAGGCCACCTAGGTTTCTTTAAAACTCTTTGTTTTATAAAAAAATTTCATTTTCAGAAAAATATAGCTAAGACTGTTGAACAATTTGTAAAAGTGTGTGATCTTTATCAACACGTCAAATATTTATTAATCGCTATTCAGGGACCGTACGAGTTAGTAAATGCAAGAAAATCGTATGACTTAATAACGGTAGACTTTTACGGCCTCTTCTCTCGCGCTCGAGGAGAAGCAGAATACGTGTTCATTGTATTGGACGCGTTTCTGAAGCTTGTACGCCTTAATGCCATAAGAAAACCTACCACGTAAATGTCCTTAAAGAAAATCATTGATTATTAAATACCGCAATATTGGTAACCTACAAAAATCTTAAGCGATAATGGTAAACAGTTTGCCTCGTCAAAATGGAAAAACGTGCTAGAAAAAGAAGCAATAGAAGTGTTGTATAGTTCTATTCACCACCCCCCTCAAATTCAACTGAGCAATTAATAAGGGAAATCGTGTAGTACAAAATATACTCCGTAGGTAAATCATTTGAAAAATATTGAACACTTGCTTAATATTGTGACACACTATAGAACGAACTATACGCCATTTAAAATACACTTTGGTAAGCTGGTGTACAATAAGGTAATGAAACTGCTGAAGTTTCCTCAATCGAACTCAATGAACTATGAATGCATAACTATGCTTGCAATGAATAATATAACACATCGTTCAATAAGTCCCGAGACTAACAACGAAAACAACATTTTTTTTCAAAAATCATTTTCATTCATCAATATGATCTCCTTTTAGAGTGATACAATCTTTCCAACGCCTTTCCAACATTTCTATACCATGTTTATAGAAGGATTTATCCTTTGCTTCAAAATAGGCTTCAGTTTTGGCAATCACCTCGTCATTCGAGCCAAATTTTTTTCCCTGGAGCATTTTTTTGAGATCAGCAAAGAGCCAGTAGTCGCTGGGGGCTAAATCTGGCGAATACGGGGGGTGGGCAAGCCAATCAAAGCCCAATTCGTTTAATTTTGCCATTGTTTTCATGGACTTGTGGCATGGTGCATTGTCTTGGTGAAAAAGGATTTTTTTCTTCTTCATGTGCGGTCCTTTTGCTGCGATCTCCTCCTTCAAACGTACCAACAAGTCAATATAATAATCACTGTTGATCGATTTACCTTTTTCCAGGTAGACAATGAAAATCACGCCATGTGTATCCCAAAAAACAGACGCCATGACTTTGCCAGCAGACTGCTTCGTTTTTGGACGCTTTGGACGGCTTTCGCCAGCCATGCGCCACTCGGATGATTGCCGATTCGACTCCGGAGTGAAATGATGTATCCATGTTTCATCCATGGTCACGTATCGACGCAGCAAATCCTTTTTATTGCGAGTAAATAGCGATAAACAGCTCTCTGAATCGTCGACTCGTTGCTGTTTTTGTTCCACTGAAAGCAATCGCGGCACCTACTTGGAAAAAACTTTTTTCATGCTCAATTTTTCATGAAGGATTGTAAATACGCTTCCAGATGATATCTGTGTCATTTCTACAATCTCGCGGACCTTCACTTTGCGATTTTTCAATACAATTTTTAACACTTCACTCACATTTTCCTGTGTAACGGCTTCCAATGGCCTACTCGAGCGTTCCGCATCGTTTGTGTCCGTACGACCACGTTTAAACTCAGCATACCAACGACAAATCGTTGGTTTGGATGGAGAGGAGTCCGGGTAATGTTTAAGCCATTGCTGGGCTTCTACGGTGTTTTTACCCATTAAAAAACAATTTTTTATCAACACGCGAAACTCGCTTTTTTCCAGTTTTCAAACAAATTACAAAGTGACTTTACTCTAGCCTCGATAACTCTACTGTCTGTGATCCGATCGACGTGAAATTTTTACACATTACATGTAAAGGTTCGCACTCTATGGAAACGTGGCCAGTTTGGTACTACTAGCACCATCTCTGGGTTAGTCTCGGGACTTATTGAACGATGTGTTAGAAAAGAATTTTGCAAATAGAGCCAAAAATCAAGAATTCTGAAAAATAAAACTGCAAAAAGGGAACTTAGTTTTATTTAGGGTTTTATTCAATTTCATTTAAATCTAACGCTTCAGATAAATTCACGAAAAAATTCTTTAACTTACATGAAAGCCCATGCATTTATAAGATGATTGGCCAAAACGCTTTCTTGCTGGTTGATCCTAATAATTATAACAAAAAAATTGGTAAACACAATAGAACTAATTTAAGAAAAGCATTCTGCTTAGCTTTAGCGCACATAAAATAAATAAGAAGAAAGCTTAGAAACTATAAAATGAAGTTAACCGAATTAAAAGTCTTAGATTAAAGTTGACTGAAGCATAGAGAACTGCTTATGATTTTTGTAAATAAGGTAATGTATATAAATATTATAAATTGTAAATATGCGAGTATGTTTTAAGCTTAAATGTAACAACAATGGTACCATGTTAAAATCGACTTACATTTTGTCAAAAACGTACCTGGAATTGTCGATTTAAATCTGGCGGGGCAATTTAGGCAGGTAAAATTTTTTTTCTAGGTTGGTACAACTGACCTTAATGACTATGCTAAGTTTGAGCGGAATCTGTCAACGAGTGTGTTTACAGTAGCTGGTTAAGTCAGTGGCCTTTAGCTCGCGCGCCGAATTTTGTTTTATGGCTTCAATCGACTGAAAACGGGTGCCACGAAGCGGCAATTTAAGTTTTGAGAAAAGGAAGAAGTCACAGAAAGCCAAATCCGGCGAATACGATGGTTGTTTAAGCGTGTTCGTTGAGTTTTTGGCGAGAAAGTCGGTCACAATCGTAGCTCGGTAAGACGGCGCGTTATCGTATCTTACGGCCACCTTTCTCATGCCCAAAATATCAATTAAAATCGTACGTGTGGACTTATAGGATATCTTAAGTTCATGTGCTATCTCTCTCAAGCTGGTATGACGGTTTTCAAGCACCATTTCCTTAATTGTATCGACGTTATCTGCGATCGAAGCCGTCGATGGGCGTCCTAAACGAGGCAAGTCTTCGACGACTTCACGACCCTCCTTGAAGGCTTTGTTCAACGTAATCACCCATTGTAAAAAATCGGCACGTACTATTGACATCGACTGACTTAACCAGCTACTGTTAACACACTCGTTGACAGAATCCGCTCAAACTTAGCATAGTCATTAAGGACAGTTGTACCAACCTAGAAAAAAAAATTTACCTGCCTAAATTGCCCCGCCAGATTTAAATCGACAATTTCCGGTACTTTTTTGACAGAATGTATGTAAATATAATATTAGTTCGCGAATCCAAATTTTTAGATTTAAGAACTACACGATAATTAATAATTTCATAATTAAGGGGAGGTTCTCATCTAGCGACCAAAAATTACGTGATTTTCGCGATTTTTTTTCTCATGGAAGGAAATAAATAAAGTAGTCAAGTTTTTTGGTACTTATTAAGTATGTTATTAACTACTTTTGCAAATTTTTTTTAAACAAAAATACCGAATAGTTTATTAGTTATATGCATTGAAAAATAGTCATCGAAAAAAAAGACACCTCCACGGGCGGCAAGGTAACTCATCGAATTTTTGTCTGAAATCTAAAAATCAAAGTTTGTTATAAACTAGAAGACATTTGCTGGATCTTGAACTAAAATCACGAAGAAAAGTTAAAAATTAACAAAATGGCGGACTCACAAAAAAAATATTTTTTTGCACTTTTTTTTGCTCTAAAAAG
Organism: Chalcis sispes; assembly: GCA_949987625.1. Lineage (NCBI taxonomy): Eukaryota > Metazoa > Arthropoda > Insecta > Hymenoptera > Chalcididae > Chalcis > Chalcis sispes. Next base: position 43,812,355 of record OX465097.1, on the reverse strand, counting down.
TGCAATAACAATAAAAATAATCATTGTAAAATTATGATTTTAAGTCAAGATCCAGCAAATTTATTTACCTTTAAAATAAAAAAAAATTCATCTCGATATCTATAATAGTTTTTAAGATATCTTGCCGCCCGTCTCAAAAAACATGGTTTCGAGAAAAACGCGTTTAAGGGGTTACCCCTACTTGCAGCTCAACAAAAAGGCCTTTTTCATGAATTTTTTTAAAGAAAACTACAAAACTTTTTTAAACGATTATTATATTGTTTTAAAGAATACATCTTGAAGAACTTTCAGTAATTTTTTTATTGCAAAATATTACATTGTTAAGTGGCAAATGGTCGCCAATAAAATAGTGTTTTTATTTATACGGTTTGCGGTGACCAACATTGCGGCGAAGTGGATCATCTGAAACAAAAAATGTGGATAGATTTAGTTAAATATAAGTATAAACTAGTCTTTAATCAAAGGATTTAAAAAAATATTCATTTTTCACAAAATGGCGGACAGTCAAAGTTAATGGTTCGATTTTAACGAAAAAAAACGAACAAAAAATCGAACAATTCAAGACTCGATTTTTATGTATTAAATAAGCCTGCGAAATTTCAAGAAGATCGGTTCATTAGTGTTCGAGTAATCTTGGTCACCGACTTCAGAAATGCCATTTCGAGAAAAACGCGTTTAAAGTTTTAATTTAAGTTTACACGAAGAAAATAATTTTTTTTGTAAACTTACATAGAGTCATCTATTCCGGGTCCATACAGAAGTTCTTCCGCCGACGATGCTGCTTGCAAAACGGTAATTTGGTGTGGCCTTCGTAACATTCTTCCTTCACGAGTGCTCTCGGCCGCACGTCTCTCAGCCAGTGCAATCCGTGCTTCGTCTATTTTATCAGCATATTCGTGCGCGTTGTGTCCACAGCTCACTCCGATTGAGTTCAAATAAAATAATAATGATTTTGAACCTTCGTTGAATAGTCAAACGGCAATATAAGCTGCTAAATTTACAACGATTGCTCCACTCGAGACGATTTTTGGGCTGATTTTCCAAATAAGTTGATTAAAGCTTTCGTTGTTATTTTGATTGAAGCCACCGACGCATCTTTCGAGTAAAGTTTCTTTACTCAGATCGTCGTATATAGGTCTGATGGCATCCAATACATTTGATGGAAGTGGTCTGTAATCGTGTTGGAAAGCCTTGTTTCTCGCCTGAGCTCGTTGATATGAACACCACGATTCTTCACCGGTTGGACATCTCTCATGGTATGGTTTTGCATCGGTTGAACTGTAATGATCGAAGGTCGCCCATATTGCCTCATGCATATCGTGAACAGAAGCAGAATGGCGTCGAATAGCAAGTCCATAGTACACAGTGAGCTTGTCAATAAATTTTCCTGTCAGCTGTCCTTTACCACCAAGCTTTTTGTTTTTTTTTACTAAATTACGAAGACGGGATCCCATACGCTTTTGGACGTGTCCGATGCATTCTTTTTTTATAACTTCTACGTCGTCATAAGGATGAGACTTTAATAGCCCAGTGTACATCTTCGAATCTCCGTCTCCAATATAGTAACGGTACAGGACATTATATTTTGCTATTGAACGCTTGAAGACTTCGATAATAGAGTCCACCTCCATTTTTCCCGAGGAGCCTTCGTGATTTGCACTGCAGTTATCTTCGTGTGTTTCGTACCATTGTTCGTATTCCGCATCATTTAGTTTATGTTTCCACGATTCACACATTTTACAATACGCACTTTTTACCTCGAGATCAAGTACTTTTCCACTGTAGTAGCCTATGACTGATGTAACTCCGAACAACGACGAATATCCTCGTTTCCTCCAGGATCCATCTCCGGAAACTGTTAATTTAGAAGTTGCATCTTCTGCTGCATTAAGTGTATTTTCAATTTCTTCTCGTACGGCTTTTTTAAATATTACATCTGCACATGTTTTCACAGACTCATAAATACTTTTTAAAATTATTGAATATGTATTCTCGGTAAGAAACCTTGGCATGTCCATAAGTCCGCAAAATGTTTGTGCTCCAGCCAATCCTATGCCGAGAACTCTCATAGTGAATATAAATCGACGATCTATTTCATACGAATGTACCACAAAAGGAGAAGATGGTATCAAATTATCTGCACATGAGTCACATTTCACAACGACTTTGAAGCCTAGTCCTCTTGCATTTGCAGTTTCAAATTTAATATTTCCATTACACGTTTTGCACTTCACTAAACTTGAAATTGCAGCAAACACAACACAAAAGTTTAAAATGCGATATTCAATATTCAGGCTTTGATTCACAGTCATATCAATATTATCTTTTAGTTTCTTCGCAGACGTGCTGAAAGTTTCAGTTTCCGATTCGGCCAGGTTCGGGTTAAAAATACCCTTCCTTTTTTTTGGTCGAGATTTCCGTAAATTTTCACTGCTTCTTGTTTCTCGCGAACCTTTTTTTCGATTCATTTTTGATTATAAAATATATAAAAACTGCGCTTATAATATTGTGAACGGCGGAAATAAATACGTCTCATATAGTTGAACTTTCAAGCTACACTGACGAATTTAAACGATAAAAGGCAACGAAAATTCGTTTCTACAAATTCCAGTCTATTATATAAACGTTGTAAATGGTAGGTATACGACCATTGTCATCGAACAATCGACTTAAACCGTCGAGAGGGTCGAGCGTGCCAGGTGTCAGACTAGCCGGTCGTTTACACAACGGATTCTTCTCTTTCAACGCTCATATCTCAGTCAATTTTGTTCGGATCGACTTGAAATTTCCAGGTCATATTCTCAGATACTTATACTTTAAAAAAATGCAATTAACAAAAAATCGATTTTTTCAAAGTTGCAAGTGGAGGTAACCCCTTAAAGTTTTAGTACGCGATTTAGTAAGTAAAAAGACGACTTCAGTTTTTTGACTATAACTTTAAAAATAAATTGAATTCGGCAAAACGGGTTTCACGAGCGTATTCTACGAGACATTTGCTAACTTTTTAAGCAAAAAAAAAATCGATTTTTTGGTCGTGCTTGATGAGAACCTCCCCTTAATTGACAAATATTATATTATATGAATATAGAGGTATTTAAATAATAAATTCAAAATACTGATTCTGTTAAATGATATGTTAAAATGTGGATTTTAAAAGTTGAAACGTTTATAATAAATTGTATATCATTTTAATGCAAGCGTGGAATCAGTTTGAGGTTCTAAAAAGTTCTAATTATTGTTTGCAAGTCAATAAATTTGATATTTTAATAATACAATAATGAGTTAAAAAATGTGATATTTGATCAATGTAACACGCAATGTAATCATTGAAATAGTTTTTTTTTGTTTATGGATGGTTCAGATCTGAGAGTGATTTGAAGCAATATCGCTAGAAAGGGGGAATATGGTTACGTATTAATTGATGTGTACGATGTATATATTCCATCGTCGATAAGAAAGAGTTATACAGACAGGTAAACGAATGTTTACTTACGACGATGCAGCAAGGTGAAAGACACCACGACGCGCCAACGAAGGCCGTCTGGAGTAGAAACATTCGCGGAAAGTCCGTGAGCCATTGACCTTGCTGTCGGCCCGTTTACCATCTATAAATAGCTCACGAAATCAAAGCTCTCTCTCTTTCTCTCTCTTTAAATATTCATGTAAAATATTATTCATTATTGTACTTATAAATGATCAAATAATACTTATTAAAATAAATACAAACTTTCTAAATATTTCCAACTGTTCTGCTCCTGATATTTCGGTTACAATAGACTTGTCTTCATTTGAATTATTAATTTTATCTTCTAGCCATGAAAAATACTTTACTAGGGCAACAGCATCTCGAATATGAGCTGTTTTCATACCTTCAATTTCCGTACTATTTTTTATTAATTTCATAAGACATACAGGTGTAATTGCTGTATATTTAGATATTAAATTACAGTCAAAATGCAAAGCATAACTTGATTTATTCGAAATCCAAACTTTATAATTGTTGCCAGAATAATTAATTTCTCTCAAAAATGGCCTTATAGCTTCATAAGAATAAATTTTGAAATTTACATTTTCAAAACTTAATTGTTGCTTTGCTTTTAAAGTTAGTCTGTTTTCATCAACAAATATGTGTAGTTGCTTATGAAGTATAATAACATAAGCAAAAAATACCGGATTATAAGCTATGTCTGAACCTCTCCAATTAAGTAAGTAAGCAATCTCATCTAAAGATGTCAAAACAAGAACCATAGTCTTATTTTTTTCCATTAATTCATTACAGAATCGTAGTTTTTCTTCGGCTGATTTACCAGAATATTTTAATGGATAAGGAACTATTTCGTTTAATTTTTTTTTAGGTCTGTCATCTCCCCAAATTTCGTCGATTAAATTATTATCAATAGGCAATAATTTTTGGCCAACAGTACTTAAAGTTTTTTGTAAACGATCCCAAGTTTCATTGCTTATTAAAGTAGGGTCAGTACCTACTACAGAATTTTCAGGTAAATTACAAATTAACCAATTTTCTATAGACGGCGTTCCTAATACACCTTCTTTCATTAATGTCCATGCTTCTTGAGGATCTAATTCAATGGAAGCTTGAACAAAATATCTACCATCTGTCCAAAGTAAAGCCTCATCCTCAGTGATGACAACTGTACCATATGAACCTTTAAAACCTGATATATATTGCCTTCTTTTATCTCTTTCTTGTATATACTCGGATTGATGAGCATCTTCGGCTGTAATAATATAAGCTTGAATTCCTTTTCTTTCTTGAACCCAAACATTTTTCATTATTGTCCTTAAATAAGTCAATTTTTTTGAACCTGACAATTGAGCCATAATGTATTCTGCAAATATAAAAAGAATTACAATATCAATAATTGTAATATGACACATGATTAATCATTGATAAAAAAAAAAAAAAATAATTTGTTTTAATATTAATAGATAAATAAAATAATAATCTAAGCTTCATTTCTTTTTTTTACCTAAACATATTGTAGATTAACACATGAACCCTTATGTTACGTCCGTATATCAGTATGGGTAATACGTTCCTGACTTACTTACAGGGTCATATCGCCATTATTTGCTCATATTAAGTTGTTATTTATAAAATAAAATATGTCTTCTTTTTTATATGATTTAACTAGGTTATGTATTTGAATAATCGCCGATTTAAGTATATATATATATATATATATATATATGTACAGGGTGAGTCATCTGAATTTATCACCTCCAATAACTTGTTTGAGTAGCCAGGTATCGAAAAAAGTAATGTACAAAAGTTAGAGGGTTTCAAAGGGCAAAGTAAATGACGTACCTTTCAACTTCCAGTTTTGATTGATAGTGGGTTATTTTAATCGGAAATTAGTTTTCTTAAATGAAAATCCCCTTTTTTGACACAAAATGAAAAAGTGGAAAATTTTACGTTTAGATATGATTTTGGCTATTTTAAAAATTTCAAGATAGTGCACCAAGATAGCAGAAAAAAGTTTTAGACAACCAATTTTAACCAACTTAAGTTTATAAGGATTTCTGGGGTCACTGATCACGAATCTGATGACAGATTTCACAAATTTAAAATAGCGGATACAAGATGGTAGACCAAGTTGTAATTTAGTAAATTTAACGTCGAACTGAATATTATTTATAAATTTCGTCTGCCATCTTGGATCTGATGTCTTCAATTTTTCAAATTTGACCATGGATTCGTGATTAGCGACCTTAAAAACCCTCGTATACAAAATTTGGTAAAAATCTGTTGACTTTTACAAATTCATAGTTGTGCGCGACCGGTTCATAGCTATTCCGCTAGGTTGCTATGACCATGACTATCATCCTGCAATCAGACGTGAATACTTAATCACAGCAATGATTTTTCCGCTTATTTATATTTACTGAAAAATCAATACTTTTAGAACTCAAGTATTTGTCAAATTTTTAATATAGAAGCCTACCCACCAAAAGAAATCGTGGACATGATCAAAATTTTGGGAAAATAAAGGAATAATTTTTTAAAAGATGAACGTTTACATGCTCAACATTATCCTGATATGAGGCATCCAACTAAGGTAACCATTAAAAACCTTATTCAGAGAGCGACCGATGGGTACACAGTTTGCCGATCACGACATCACGAATATGATCTTAACGATAATCGTATTATGACCATTTTTGCGAGAATTTATCTCAATCCTCGTATGAGCACTCGTCAAATCGAAAGAGAAATTGGTATACCTTGGCGAACAGTTGCGAAAATATTAAAGGGTAGAAAATTTGATGCATATAACATTGCATTGACTCAACAGTTGAATTTTAATGTTCATTTACTTCGTGTAAATTTTTGTGAATGGGCTTTGCAAATGATCTAACAAGATAAAAACTTTTCCAGATACGTACTCTTGTCGGATAAAGCAACTTTTAACGACATCGAAACTTCAAATAGACATAATTGTCACTGCTGGTCCGATGAAAATCCCTGTTGGTTTTATTCAACTGATTTTTAAAATCATTGGCCTTTAATGATTTGGCGTAGCATTGTAAATGGCTACTTAATAGGTCCATTTAAAAAAAAAATATATTAACGGATAATCCCTACGGTTTCTTCGAGACGATTAACTGGAACTATTGGAAAACGTCGATTTATTCGTCAGAGAACGGATGTCGCTTCGATTGAATGGTGCGTCAGCACATTATTCAAATATTGTAAAAATTTTTTGAATAACCAATACAATGGTAGGATTGGACGCAGTTGCGTGGCCTCCTCGTTCGCCTGATGTAACCTCTCCCGATTTTTCCCTGTGAGGAATATTGAAATATATCGTCTCTAGCAAAAAAATAACAATCAAGAAAAAAATGAAGGAAAATTGGGACGTATTTGGAATGCTTGTGTCATAATATCTCGAGAAATATATTTGAGTACCATCACATCTTTTAGAAGACGTATTGACTCATGCATTCATAAAAATGGACGTAATTTCGAACAGTTAATTCGCTAAGTGTACTACATTGTCACAAATTAACTATTTGTAATTACGTCCGTTTTTTTACTCACAAAGGAATTATTGTGAGAGGCAAAAAACTAATTAGAATTAAGTAGTCTGATCGTTACAGGCAAGGAGACTCACTCTAAATTATACACCGATAGTGAGAGGCAAGGGGACTTACTTTCAACAAGCACCTCAAAGATACCAAAAAATGATCTCGTCCACGCCGTTGTTCCTGTGTAGTGTTAGGAGTAGCAATTTCTATTAAGGGGTTACCCCCAGTTGTAGCTCAACAAAAAAGGCCTTTTTCATAAATTTTTTTAAAGAAAACTACAAAACTTTTTTAAACGATTATTATATCATCTTAAAGAATACATCTTAAAGAACTTTCAGTAATTTTTTTATTGCAAAATATTACATTGTTAAGTGGCAAATGGCCGCCGATGAAATAGTGTTTTTATTTCTACGCTTTGCGGTGACCAACATTGCGGCAAAGTGGATCATTTGAAACAAAAAATGTGTATAGATTTAGTTAAATATAAGTATAAACTATTTTTTAATCAAAGGATTTAAAAAAATATTCATTTTTTACAAAATGGCGGACAGTCAAAGTTAATGGTTTGATTTTAACGAAAAAAAACGGCCGTTTTTTTGGCTATAAAACGGCTATTTTTCCTTGAAACAAAAAATCGAACGATTAAAGACTACATTTTTATGTATTAAATAAGTCTGCTAAATTTCAAGAAGATCGGTTTATTAGTGTTTGAGTAATCTTGGTCACCGACTTCAGAAATGCCATTTCGAGAAAAACGCGTTTAAAGTTTTAATTGCCGGTTGTTTACACAACGGATTCTTCTCTTTCAACGCTCATATCTCAGTCAATTTTGTTCGGATCGACTTGAAATTTCCTGGTCATATTTTCAGATACTTATACTTCAAAAAAATGCAATTAGCAAAAAATTGATTTTTTCAAAGTCGCAAGTGGGGGTAACCCGTTAATTTTAGCAAAAATTGTATTCGGCATCTTAGTCCGCCATTTTGGATCCGCCATTTCCAATTTTGCAAATCTGACTTCAGATTCGTGATCAGCGACCCTAAAAATCTTGTAAACTTAATTTGGTAGAAGTCGATTAACTAAAACTTTTGTCCGCTATCTTGGCCCGCGATCTTAAAATTTTTAGAATAGCCAAAAAAAACGTAAAATTTCCCGCTCCTACATTTTCCGTTTAAAGAGTTAGGTGAATTTATATGTTTATGAATAAATATTTATTTATTTATCAATATTCATGTTGTCCTCTTTTAAGTAATCCCCCTCAGATACAATACCCTTGTACTAACGCTTTTTCCAATCTACAAATCACTTCTCATAAGCACTTCTTAGTACAGCCTTGAGCTCTTCCAGCGATGCAGTTTGTATTTCCTCAATCGCTGCTAATCTTCGTCCTTTCATGGGTCTCTTCAGTTTCAAGAACAGGAAAAAGTCGCAGGGGGCCTAATCCGGTGAATATAGTGGCTGAGGCATGATTGTCGTGTTGTTTATAGCTAAAAAATCTCTCACAAGCACCGATGAATAAAGAGATGCATTATCGTAATGCAAAAGCCATGAATTGTTTTTCCATAATTCCGGATGTTTTCTTCGTATTCCTTCACGCAAACGGCACATAACTTCAAAATAATACTCTTGACTGATCTTGCGACCTTGAGGTAAAAATTCGTGATGCGCTACGTCACAGTAATCGAAAAAAACAGTGAGCACAAATATGAAAATTGATCGAACTTGGTGTGCTTTTTTTGGTCTTGGTTCTCTTGAGTGCTTCCATTGGGACGATTGGATTTTGGTTTCGACGTCATCACCATATACCAATGATTTCTCACTAATTATAACCTTTTTGAACAAATTAGGATCATTATTGACAATATTCAAGAGCTCCTGAGCGATACTCATGAGACGGTTCTTCTGATAATTAAAAAGTTTCGGAACAAACTTCGCTAGCAAACGTCTCATGTCCAAAACATCCAACAAAAATTGCTGACCGATATGCCAACATTCTCAGAAACTTCTCTTATGGTGATTCGGTGATTTTCCAAAACAATTTTTTTTACAGCTTCGACGTTATCATCTGCTGTTGATGTGCTAGGGCGTACAAAGCAAGATTCGTCATTGGCATCTTCTCGGCCATCTTGGAAGAGCTTGTACCACCTGTAAACATTTTTTTACTTAGAGCAGACTCACCGTATGTTACTGTCACCATTTCAAGTATTTCAGAGCACTTAATTCCAATTTTAAACGAAATTTGATCCAAATTCTTTGCTTTATTTTTATAATAATAGATACTCGCCGAGTACACTAAAACACGTCTAACCTTTCTATCTATCAAAAACAAACAAGTATGCTATTCACTTGACACTGTGAACCTTACTTTTTGAACGCATCTCGTAATAGTAATCACTGCGATGAAAAAAAAAAAAAAACTACGGTCAAGAAGCAAGTTTATTTAGAATTTGAGAATGATAAACACATTATTTCACATAAACTTTAAGTCATCTCATTTTTAACAAACAAAATTATTTAAGATAATAATTTCTTATTAGCGAACAGTTTAATTTTAAGTTATTAGAATCGAGAAATTAATATGAAAAACAAAAAAAATCCTGATTGTTTGCTACTGTTCGGGCGAAATAATTTAAAAAAGTTGTGTTAATTGAATAATGATAACGTTACATATATATAATATTATGTTATACGGTGTAGTAAAAAGCAATCCATTATTTTGCCAATAGATGGCTTTAGTAGTCTGTATCTCCCGTTGTAAAAGTGCGATCGGGTTACACTAGATGGGGTTAGAAAGATAAGATTTCGTACTAAATAAGTTTTTGATACAGTTTTGTGATTGCTTGACTCAGTATTTTTTTAGCACGCGACAAAGATGGACACCAACAAAGAGAAAATACGCCATATTTTACAGTTTTTCTTCGATAAAGGCGAAAACGCAAGCCAGGCAGCTGAAAATGTGAATAATGTTTATGGTCATGATACTGTAACAGCCAATCACGCGCAATTTCGGTTTTGTCGATTCCGTTCCGATAATTTTGACGTCAAAGATGCACCACGCTCTGGAAGGCCAATTATCGAAAATGTCGATAAAATAATGCAAATCGACGAGTCCGACCTCCACGTAAGCACTGTTTCGATTGCCTAGGAGTTAAACATTGCACAAAAAACCGTTTGGAACCACTTAAATAAGGCTGGATACAAAAAGGAGTTCGATGTATGGGTGCTACACGAGTTATCGCAAAGAAACCTCATGGACCGAATTTCCATCTGCGAATCGCTGCTGAAGCGCAACAATATCGATTCATTTCTGAAGCGGACGGTTACTGGTGATGAAAAGTGGGTCACTTACGACAACGTCAAGCGACAACGGTCGTGGTCAAATCGCGGTGAGCCGGCGCAAACGGTGCCCAAGTCAGGATTGACAGTCAGCAAGGTTTTGCTGTGTGTTTGGTGGGACTGGCAGGGAATTATCTACTATGAGCTGCTCCCCTACAGCCGAACTCTTAATTCGGGCCTGTACTGCCAACAATTAGACCGTATGAAAGAAGCTATCGCCCAGAAGCGGCCAGCTTTGGCCAACAGGAGAGGAATTGTGTTCCATCAGGACAACGCCAGGCCGCATACATCGATAGTGACTCGTCAGAAGCTCCGGGAGCTTGGTTGGAAAGTTCTTATGCATCCACCTTATAGTCCAGACCTGGCACCAAGTGATTACCACCTGTTCCTGTCTATGACGAATGATTTTGCAGGTGAAAAATTCGCCTCAAGAGAAGATTGTGAAAATCGACTGTCCCAGTTTTTTGAAAATAGGGACAAGGGTTTCTACGAGAGAGGCATTATGAAATTACCTTCAAAATGGCAACAAGTTATCGAACAAAACGGTGCATATTTGACTTAAATCGTATCATTCTATCTATGCTAAATAAAACCTTCAATTTAATGCAAAAATAATGGATTTCTTTTCACTACACCTAATATATTATGTTATTTGGAGTACAAATTAGTTCGGTCCGTTTTCAAAAGATGGCTCTGGCTATTATGAATATTCAATAGTAACAGCTAAAGCCAGTAGTTTTAGAGACGTTAGACATCTGTCAATAATATTCAGTTCATATTGCTTCAAGTTTCATGAAAAAATCTTGTTTTCAACTGTGTTAAATGTGTTCAATTTTGTGTTAACCAAACAGCATTTGCGGGAGGCTTTAGTTTTCTGTTTTAATTTGAAGAAAAGTACAGCTGAAGCGCATCAAATGCTTGTGGAAGTTTATGGTGACAATGATCCAACTGAAAAATTTTGTAGGGAATAGTTTCGACGTTTCAAGAATGGAGATTTTAGCGTTAAAGACAAGCCTCGCTCTGGATAGCCAAAAAAATTCGAAGACAAAAAGTTGGAGGCATTACTCGATAAAGATCCGAGTCAAACGCAAGAGGAGCTTGCAGAATCATTGGAAGTGACTCAACAAGCAGTTTCTGTACGATTGAAATCCATGGGAATGATTTAAAAGCAAGGTAATTGGGTGCCTTATGAACTGAAACCGAGATACATTGACAGGCGATTTTTCTGTTGCGAGCAGCTGAGTCAAAGGCAACAAATAAAGGGTTTTTTACATAAAATTATTACTGGGGATGGAAAATGGATATTCTATGATAACCCCAAGAAGAAAAAATACTACGCTATTCCCGGTTAATCGTTGCTATCAACACCAAAGATGAATATTCATGGTTCGAAGATTATGTTGTGTATCTGGTGGGACCAAAAGCGTGTTGTGTACTATGAGCTGCTACAACCTGGCGATACCATAACGGCTGATCGGTCTCGGCTGAAGTTGATTTGTTTGAGGCGTGCATTGCGAGAAAAATGGCTGGAATACAAGGAAAGGACATGACAATTTTATTTTTCTGCATGACAATGCTGGGCCCCATGTCGCATAAGTCGTGAAAAAATATTTGAAAACGCTTAAGTGGGATATTTTGCCGCGCCCACGGTATTTTTTGGACATTGCTTTTCCTGATTACTGGTTGTTCCGAGGGATGCAGCACGATCTGTCAGGTCATCGGTCCACTTCTTTCGCAGAAATCGAAAATTGGCTCTTAACCTGGATCACCTCAACAGAGAAGTTATTTTGTCGAGATGGAATTTGAAAATTGCCTGAGAGGTGGTAAAAAGTAGTAACTAGCGATGGACGGAACTTTGATTAATCTTTTAATTCTTTTTATTTTGAAATAAATGCATTTTTGACCGCAAAAAAACGGACTGAAATCATTTATACTTCCAATATTTGTGAAGGTAACAGAATATGCTCTATCTCCATCATTATTCCTTATCAGGAACAGAGATGGAGATAGAGCATATTCTGTTACCTTCACAAATAACTTATAAATTCTTAAATCTACCTTGAAAACTATCTCTGAGCAGAATGTAATTAATGCAGTAAATCTATAAAAAAGAAACCCAGAGCTTAGTACTTTAGCCAATGCAATAAATTCAACTAGAGGAAAAGTAAACGAAAACACAAATACAAATACAAATTTAAATACTAATGATAAAGCCGCAAGTCTAAAAAGAAAAGTAGTAACGAGATCAACATAGATAGTAGGCAAAAAAAATGACTAAGCAATAGCTCAACTGCACACCAGAGATAACTCTAAACTCACATCGGACATACATTGAGCGGGTCCGCCAATTCCTCAGCGATGGTTACTTCTACGACGTGTGGCAGAAAAGTAATGAGACTGATTTTTTATTTACCGAAGTTTTTATTTTTTTCAAACATCAACGCTATCTTCTTTGAAGTAGTTTCCTTGGGCAGCTACACACCGATGGAGATGCTGTTCCCACTTCTAGGTAGCAACACTGGAAGTTTTTAACCAGTTTGGTCTTCAGCATGTCCGTTACACATTTTTGGATGTTCTATAAAGTCTCAAAATGACGTCCTTTGAGGAAATTTTCCAGTTTAGGAAAAAGGAAAAGTCACAGGGTCTGAGGTCAGGTAAATAAGGGGGCTGGGAAACCCCAGGAATGCCTTTTGATGTCAAAAGTTCTGTGACGGAGACAGCAGTGTGACATGGGACGTTGTCATGATGGAGCATCCATTTTTCTGAAATGTCTAGTCTCACGCAAATGATCCTTTTTCTGAGCCTTTCAAGGACGTCTTTTAAAAAAACTTGGTTGACAGTTTGTCCTGAAGGAACAAATTCTTTGTGGACGATTCTCCTTCGGTCAAAAAAACAAAAACAAATCAGTATTGATTTGATCTTCAATTTGCTTATTCGAGCTTTCTTTAGTCGAGATCTCGCAGTGTACCATTCCTCACTTTGCCTCTTGTCGCAGGATCGTATTCAAAAATCCATGATTCATTACCTGTGATCACACGACTAAAGAAATCTTACTCATTAGCGATTCTGTCAAGAAGATCAAGACACTTGTTTTTTCGATCGACGTTCTGCTCAATTTTGAGGTTTTTTGGCACCATTTTGGCACAGACTTCTCGCATGTGCAAATGTTCAGTCAAAATTTAATAAACGGTAAATCTGTTTAAATTTAATTGTTAACTCAACATTCTTAATGTTAAACGACAATCTTATCTCATAAGAGTGTTTACATGTTTGATGTTTTCGTCGGTTTTCGAAGTTGAAGGCCTCCCTGAACGTTATTTATCTTCAACGTTCTCTACCTTTGAAAAATGATTTGTGCCAGTAAAAAACTTGAGCTTAGGATAAAGGATATTTCCCATAGGCCTGTTTTAACTTTTCAAACATCGCACTTGCCGATTTTTCAAGCTTAACACAAAATTTAATGGCACAACGTTGCTCCAAATTCCGCTGTTCCATTTTGCGTGACGCATAACTAAAACACAATTTCACTAATAGCAGTCACAAAAATCACGCAGTTAACAGAAAGAGTTGAAACTCGCATTTAGCCATGGAAGGGTACTGATAAACGTGCAAGCGATCTGGCAGCAGCGCAGCGTTGCAAGATCGCTTGCAGTGTTGCTACTCTCATTACTTTTCTGTTAGACCTCGTATGGTTTTTTTCTGTATCAAAGAATCATATACACTCATTACTTTTTTGCGAACGGTAATGGGAAAGATGTCAGATATTTTTTTTCTAAACTTTTCTGAACGTTTCATTCTCCTAGAGGATACGTTCTGGACCACTTTGATCGACGATAATCTTTTTGTAGGCTTCTTATGCACCAGAAAAACAAATACACTATTTACTTTTTTGCGAGCGGTATCAGGAAAGATATCAGTTTTTTTTCCAAAATTTTCTGAACGTTTCATCCTAGAGGAGAGTAAGTTCCGGGCCCCTTTGATCGACACTAATTTTTTTGTAGGCTTCGTATGTACCAAAAAAGCATATACAGAAGTTACTTTTTTGCAAACGGTCTTAGTGAAGATGTAAGATTTTGTTTTCTGATATTTTGACGTTTTATCCTCCTGAAGGGTAAGTCCGTTTCGCTTAGGTCAATGCCAATTTATTTGTTGGTTTCTTATGTACTCATAAATAATATACGAACTTTACTTTTTTGCCAACGATCTTAGGGAAGATGTCTCGTTTTTTTATTTTAATATTTTTATGTTTTACGGGCCGCAGTTGTCGACGTTAATTTTTTTTGTAAGCTTCTTATGTACCAAAAAAACATATACAACCTTTACTTTTTTTCGAATGGTATTAGGGAAGATGTTAGACTTCTTTTTTCATAATTTTGACGTTTTATCCACCGAATGGAAAGTTCCGGACCGCATTGGTCGACATGCATTTTTTATGAGCTTCTTCTGTATTAAGAAATCATATTCACGCTCCACTTTCTTGCAAACGTCATACGAGACAATGTGACATTTCTTTTTTCTAATATTTTGACGTTTTATTCCCTGGAAGGTGAATTTCGGACCACATTGGTCGGCGCCAATTTTTATTGCAGACGTCTTCTGTACCAAGAAATCATATTCACGCTCTACTTTTTTGCAAACGACATACGAAACAATGTAAGATTTTTTCTTTTTAATTTTAACGATTTATCCCCCAGGAGGGTCAGTTCCGGACAGCTTGGGTCGAGGTTAATTCTTTTGTGAGCTTCTTATGTACCAGGAAATCATATACAGACTTTATTTTTTTGCCAACGGTCTTGGAAAAGAAGTTAGATATCCTTTTACAAAATTTTGACGTTTAATCCCCCTGGAGGTAAGTTCCCGACCGCTTTAGTCGATATTAATATATTTGTAGGCTTTTTATGTACCAATAAATGATATGCACTTTTTGCTTTTTCCCGTACGGTATTAGGTAAATGTCAGATTTCTTATTCTAAAATGTTGACGCTTCATCCCCCTGAAGGATGAGTTCCTGACTACTTTGGTAAGCGCCAATTTTTCGTAAACTTTTCGTAGCGAGAACTAATTTAAAGTCCTAATACAGTTCTTAATAATATCTGTTTTATTTATAGAAGAATATCTAATTGTACCTTGATTTAATAAATATAAGTGGTATTTAAAATATAGAAAAACTAGTCTTATGAAAAGATTTTTTTTAAATTATGCTGGAAGAGTTCTATATTATCATATGCTCCTGTAGTAAAAATACCCTATTTTATACTATAAGGTACATAAAACATAGGATGATAGGACAAAGAATAAATTATACTTTAGCTTTTTCTGTTATAATAAAACATAAAGAGACAATCACATCATTAGTACGGAATAAAGATATGAATAAACTATTTTCATACATTTTATTAATTGTATTTTTATTTCGAGTCCGATCATAAGTTGACAAAACAGTGTATAAAGGAAATTGTGGTATGCAATTTACACTGTTATGCATATGTTCTCCTTTACCCCTCGGAGTACATGCTCGATTATTACAAAATATTTATTGAGTGATTGTAAGTACTAAATGCATTTGTAGATGATTTTCCAGTTCAGTTTTATAAAGAATTTAATTGATTAATTTCATAACATTATGTACTACTGAATTTTCTTGACAATTTTTTTTAAATGATCCTGGAAAAGTATATTTCACTAATGATAATTTATTTCCTTAATCCTTTACAAGTGATTCTAGACTTCGAGTGGAAGTAGAACTTAAAACCTCTTGTACTATTTTACTATATTCATATTTGTAATGAACTGTTTTATGGGTAAAAAAGATTCCTCATCTAAATAATCTGTTTCATTTTCTTTTTTATTTACAATGAGCTTATATTCGTCAAACAAATATGTATTATAAGCTGTGATATTTTGTTTTAGAAGCAATTTAATCACATGTATTAAGTATACCTAGCAATTCAAATTTGTTTAGTTTTTGGAATATTTTGAAATATTATTCCTAACTTCTTAACTGCATACTAGATGAAAAGTTTCTGTATTATTTTGATTTTGACACAAGACACAAACTTTTTTTTAAGATATTAATCAACTCGTAGAAATTCGAGATACTCTAATAATATAAGTTCTACAAGTTTTTGAGCTTTGAAGTTTTAGACGTTCTAACTTTGATTTAATTTATATAAGAAAACAAGATTTGTGCCATTTAGCATTTCGTAAAATGAGTATCTTTTCAGGACCTTGCCCTTCATCCAAAGCATGGAATTGCAAATTTGTAAGAACTCCATTTAAATAATCAAATTTTTTTTAATTATTTGCCGAACTGCGATAACCATCATTTATTTTTGGCTTGCCTTATTCAAATTTGGATTTACTTACTTCACTTTACTTTATTTAATTGCTTAAGTGACATTATTATAAAATAGTAGTTAAAAAGCTATAAAACAAAAAGTTGTGAAAATTATATTTTCAAAAATATATAAGTTATGAAAATAAATTTATATTTGTGCAGTATTAGCACAATGATTCAATTAAAGTAAAATTTTTCCAATATATATTTTTGCATGAAACACTTTCTTATGCTTTAAAAATGACAATTTTTAAGTGGGTAAACAATTTATTTATATTCGCCCTCTAGTGTCCGAAAACGTAACTAAATAGTAGTATCAAAGAATTCTGTATTATATTTTGTAACGGGGTGGCTGTTCTAAAGTTAACTGCCACTGGAGCAATTAGCTTCGGGGGACGCGCAATTCGCAAAAGGTACGAATATGCCCGTTGCTCCTCCTTTTTAGATAGCTAAAGTCTCACACGACTTTGCTCCTGGGTCCGGGCACGAGAACCCGTTCTTTGGACCCAACTTACTCATTGCAATGCCGCGCAAACGTCGTTGCGCGGCTCGTGCGTCGTCCTCGCCTGACTAGTTGAATCTTGGAGAGGGCGGTACTCGGGAGGAGAGCTAACAGCTCCTCGTCGCAGAAATAATAAAAAACTCAAAAAAAGATAATAAAAAGAAGTAAAAAAAATTAAATAATTAAAATAAGAAAAGCTGTAAATTAAAAAAAAAAAAAAAACGTGAATAATCTATCGTTACCTAAAATAAAATAAAATTACAAAAAAACATGACAGAAAAATCAATAATATTAAATAAGAAAAGAAAGGAAAAAAAAAGGAGAAGAGTTGATTAAAATAAATAAAATAATTTAATAAATTAAACAAAGAATAAATAGCAACGACAGAAATAACAAAATAACAATAAAACAACAAAAAGAAATTATAAATAGCGCGAACGAGAAGCGCAGGTAAGAAGACGAGCTATAATGCGCCGAAAAGGCTCCCGCGCGCAGCGTACTATACAAGTGCGAGAGAGAAAGAACGTCTCTCGCACTACGCCTATGAGAGTAAGAGAAAGGCTTCCCTCACTCGCGCGCGCCGTTTAACGTACGGGTGCGAGAGAGAAGAATACTCTCCTGCACGGAGCCCGTTAGAGCGAGAGAGAGAGCGCTCTCCCACTCCTGCGCGCCGCGTCTACTGCGAGTACGAGAGAGACAACGGGTCTCCCGTACTGCGCCGTAGGAGTGAGAGAGAAAGCGCTCTCCCACTTTTGCGCGCCTATCCTTACGCGAGTACGAGAGAGAACGCAACTCTCCCGCACTGATCTTACTCAGGTGAGAGAGAGAGGCCTCTCCCACTCGCGCGCGCGCTGTATATGCTGCGAGTGCTAGAGAGAAAGCGACTCTCCCGCACTGCTGCCACTAGAGTAAGAGAGATACCGCTCTCTCACTCACGCGCGCTTATTCTTCTATAGGTGCGAGAGAGATCGCAACTCTCTCGCCCTGTATACAAGAGTGAGAGATAGCGTTCTCTCACTCGCACGAACCGCAAAAAACAAATTTATTAAAGGAGGGAGTAACCGGTGGAGGTTACTCCTACGCACGAAAAGTCGAACAAAATTTACGCGCGCAAAGACGAAGTTTTAAACCACTTACTTTTTGGCTGGCCAGCCGCGCACGCTAAACGAAGATTGAAGACGGTTAGGGCGAAAAGGCAACGTGCCGTCGCCCTGTGCAGCCTCGCTGTGTGTTTTCGGTCGCCGGTGTCGGATGCTCGCACCGTCGGCCGGTGAAACTTCTCCTGGCTACCCACGTAGCCGGTGCACGCCAAGACACAAAACAAAAAAACTACTCTGCACGCGAGAGAACAATTAACAAAAAACCGCGAGAGCGAAGGAACTAAGCGCGTCCCAAAATGGCGGATAACTCACGAAAAACTCTACTATAATGACGCGTATCTATCACGAAGGCGCGAGACGAACTAGCTAAAGGCGGGAAGCGGCTTGGCTACCTAGCCTAGCCTCGCCTAGCCTTATTATACAGCACTCGACTAGTCTATCTCTGGTCGCGTACCATATCTTCTCGTCCGCGACCGTCGCGTTACAAATTTTCGGCCCGGCTTGCTAACCGCCGACAATTAATATAATAACCTAAACGCACGAAATATGACGAGGCGCGGAGCACGGAGTGTTCTCCGTGACAATTTACAATAAATGTTCTTAACCACTACAGTATACATTTAATGTACAAAATACTTAAAAAAAATGAAATCCAGAAGCCGCCATGTTGCTACTGCCATCCTAAATTACACAATTTCGAAAATCTAACTTCATATTTGCAACAAGTTATCTTACAGTCTGTCAAGTAAGAGCGTGGTTGACTTCACCAAAAGGTCATAAAAGATTTTGCTCTAATTCCTTTGCAAGCCGATAGAGGGAAGCTTTGTCCTTGATGCATTGTTAACAAGAATTCAGTTGTCGTTGATCTTTTGAAAGAGAATCACGTTAAACGCCATAAGTACTAAGTACGCGTCGCGCTACGAGGCTGTGTTCCTTTGCATCCACCCGAAAGGTCCCAAAATGTCGCAATCAGCGGCTGCTAAATATATGAGAAAGTCAAAGGCATTTGTACAGAAGTGGATACAGCGATATAAAATGGCTAAAAATGTCGATGATCTACCAGAACGTGGCTCGATCGAAAAAGTGAACAAAAAAGATGAAAAAAGAATAGTGAATCTGTTTTCGCGGAATCCTGCTTTAACACTGCGGCAAGGACAAGCAAAATTAATGGCAAAAGGTTTAATTATATCCTACGGAACTATCCGAACCCATCTTCGTACTCATCATCTGAAATGGCGCAACACAATGAAGAAGCCTCTGTTGACTGAAAAACATGTGACAAAGCGACTCGCTTGGGCGCATGAGAATATTGATAGAGATTTTGAAAATGTCATTTTTACTGATGAATGTTCTATATGGGCACGTTCTGTCCTCACGCGAGCCTGGTCAACTTTCACCAATAGGCTTGTTCAGCGGACCGTAAAACATGGAATAAAGGTGCATCTTTGGGGCTGCTTCTCAAAGCAGGGATTCGGCACTTTGCACCTCTTTACTAACAACCTAAATGCCGAGAAAATGATAAAAATCTACAAAAAGGCTTTACTGCCATCTGCCAAACGATGGTTAATCACAAAAAATGAAGATTGGATTCTGCAGGAGGACAACGATCCTAAACACCGCAGCAAGCTCTGTACTCAGTGGAAGACTCAATCTGGCATCGTTACATTGGATTGGCCGTCGCAGTCGCCCGATGCAAACCCTATTGAAAATGTGTGGGCATATATTAAACGGAAGCTTCGTGAAAGACGCACATACACTTTGAAGCAGTTGTCTTACGAAATTCGTCGGATCTGGAGATGCTTGCCACTAGAATACGCCGTCAAATTAGTAGAAAGCATGCCTCGGAGATGCCAGGCAATTATCGACGCCGGTGGTGACTGGACACATTATTGACCGAATTGCATCATTGTTTGTAATGTGTACAATGTACATATAAATATAAAAGTTTCATCAAATAAATTTTTTTATAAATTAACACGACCACGCTCTTACTTGACAGACTGTAAAAACCTCCAAGAACAAAGTTTTCAGAAAATTTATAAAAAAAAATAAAGCTAATAATTAAGTTTATCCAATTTTTCGATAAAATAGCCGCCACTTTGTTTTTGGACATGGATTCACTTGGTATCACATCTAAAATGATATATTTTAGTAATATTTATTCATATACAAAGTTTCATGCTTTTTTCCAAAAATGCAGCATCAAGCTTTTTTTGACATAACAGGTGCTACTACGATCCTAACGTTGGCTGGCGTCCTATGTCATTCATGTTGGTGAAGTAGTAATGATACATTTTCTCCTTTTTTTTAGGTAATTTTAAAATATTTCCCTTCAAATTTTTTTCGCATGTTTTTAGAATTTTCTATTTCTCTCGCTCTTTCTTCCGTGTTCATTTCTAAACGACCATATCGCACAGGATATGATTAGTTTGTAAATGTAAAACAATTTATACTTGTAGTCCAAACAATCACTCAATTGAACCTTTAACCGCCGACCATATAAGCGTTTCCCTTCCACATCTTTTCACTGGCAACCATCAAACGCCTTAATCCCCCAATAATGCCTTAAAGTAAATTGGGAATAAATTTAGTTGATCATGAGTATTGGCCAATCAAGATCATTGTACTTTCAGACATTACCTCCGATCCTTTGCTGTTGACTTAGCCTCGCCATATGAATTTCACTAATGATTGATTGTGAATTATTTGATGCATGCAGGCTACACCGCAGTTACCTTAAAAAGAATGTGGTGGGTACTAGTTAGGGGTAATAGTAAAGTAATGGGGAGTAAATAGACGTGGTTATATTATTGGGAGGGTGGTATTACGAGAATATTATAACCTTAAAGAGTATTTATGTAACTAGCGGTTTGGCAAAGAAAAGTATTGTGTGTACAAATTTGCTTCCGCCGTTTTTTTCCGAAATCAGAGGCTTTATTGTTAAAACTGGTTATACATTTATGATTCAAAGTATTGTCCATCACTGGCCACTACTTTCTCCCATCTTTCGGGCAGCATACGAATCCCGCATTGAAAAAACTGGTCATGTTTTGAATCGATCCACGAATCAATACAATTTTTTACTTCTTCATAAGACCAGAAGTGCTGGTCAGCCAGGCCGTGTGCCATTGATCGAAACAAGTGATTGTCCGAGGGAGAAACGTCTGGAGAATACGGCGGGTGGGGTAGGACTTCCCATTTCAAAGTTTCCAAGTATGTCTTGACCACTTTCGCAACATAAGGTCGAGCATTGTCATGCTGTAAAATCACTTTATCATGTATCTCGTTGTATTGCGGCCGTTTGTCTTTCAATGCTCGGCTCAAACGCATGAATTGCGTTTGATAACGATCGACTGTGATTGTTTTAGTCGGTTTTAACAACTCATAATACACTACGCCGAGCTGGTCCCACCAAATACTGAACATGATCTTGGAACCGTGAATATTTGGTTTTGCCGTCGACGTGGAAGCATGGCCGGGATATCCCTATGATTTTCTGTGCTTGGGATTATCATAGTGAACCCATTTTTCGTCCTCAGTCACTATGCGATGCAGAAATCCCTTCCGTCTTTGCCTTGCAAGCAGCTGTTTACAAACACACAAACGCCGTTCAACATCCCTCGGCTTCAACTCGTATGGCACCCAATTTCCTTGTTTCTGAATCATTCTCATGACTCTCAGGCGTTTTGAAATGGCTTGTTGCGTCACTCCCAATGATCCTGCCAATTCTTGTTGCGTTTGACACGAGTCTTGATCAAGTAATGCCTCCAATTCTGCATCTTCGAAAACCTTCTTTCTTCCACCGCCATGCTGGTCTTCGACGTTAAAATCGCCGTTCTTGAAGCGTTGAAACCACTCTCGGCACGTTCTTTCACTAATAGCGGCCTCACCATAGGTATTTGAGAGCATTCGATGAGCCTCAGTCGCAGATTTCTTCATATTAAAGCAGAAAATTAAAACCTCCCGCAAATGACGAGAATTTGGCTCGTAAGCTGACATGTTTAATCGAGAATAACTTCATGATGCAGACACAAATCGACTAATATTTCGATGGCGTTATGTTTACAAATACCTAAGCTTATTGTATGACATCTATGATCTATTTATTTCAACTACCACTTACCGCTACCGCCATCTATTGCAAAACGGCGGAAGCAAAGTTGTACACCCAATATATTTAAAAATACACAATGTGTCCCATGGAAAACGGAACTTTTTCAAAATGAAGACAAAAACTCAATATTCCGGCAAATCTCATTCATTTTATTCAAAATAGTCTCCTTTCGCATCAATACAACGTTCTGCACGATCAATTAACATATCGAATGAGTTTTTGAGATCATTTTTATCCATCGACTTTAGTATGTCGGTCGTCGCTCTTTGGATGGCCTCTACGTCGGCATAACGTTTTCTTTTCATAGGCAAGTGCAATTTGGAGAACAAGTACAAGTTGCACGGAGCCAAATCTGGCGAGTACGGTGAATGGTTAATGGTTAAAATGGAATTTTTGATCAAAAAATTCGTGATCAAGTTCGATCGATGAGACGGGGCATTATCATGCAACAAACGCAAGCTCCCTTTTTCACGGTATTGTGGCCGCACACGACAAATACGACTGAGCAAACGCTTCATAACACTAAGATAAAACACAGCAGTAATCGTTTGACCAGGTGGAACGAATTTACGATGAATAATACCCTCTGAATCGTAGAAACAAATCAACATTGTCTTCACTTTTGACTTTTCAAGACGACTTTTTTCGGATTGGGCTCGGTTGGGTGCTTTCATTCAGCACTTTGACGCTTGATTTCAGGATCATATTGAAAACACCATGTCTCGTCATCAGTCACAATTTAATATTTCAAGTTTGGATCCTTTTTTGACTCTTCAATCAAATCCTTACAATGTTGAATTCGGAGCAATTTTTCGTAGTCGGTCAATTTGTGTGGAACAAAGCGTGCACACACCTTCCGTAGATTCAAATGATCGGTCAAAATGCGATGAATTGAATTTTTGGATATATTCAATTCCATTTTATGTATCGAAATGAAGATTTTGGCTCATTTTTTATAAATTGACGCACTTTTTCAATGTTACTTTTAGTAACCACGGTATTCGAAGGACCTGGATGTTCGTCGTCCTAAGTGTCTTCACGACCTTCCTGGAACCGCTTATACCACTCATACACTTTGGTACGGGATAAACAATTATCGCCATAAACTTGTTTCAGCAAATTATGCGTTTCAGTAAAGGATTTACCGAGTTTAAAACAGAACCTAATATTTGCTCTCTGTTCGAAGTTCATTTTTTGACCGATGTCAGTTAAGAATGGACCTTCCGATTGCTAACATCCACCAATAGGTGGCGCCAATATAAATCGATGTTTTGAAAAAGTTCCGTTTTCCATGGGACACACTGTGTATAGTAGATTGGAGTATCGTAGCTTACTTAAACGTTTAGCTTTCGTTTGTTGAAAAGTCTTTTTCAGGATAGTTGACGAATATTTTTACTTGATACTTGTAAATTGTGGCGATCTATCTACAGTCAGAATAGTAAATCAGAGTATCATCTATTGTTTCAACTTTTGAGAATATTATTTAAATATTGTTGTTATCTAAAAATAATTAACATCTCTTACTTAATAAATATCTATCTACAAAAATTCTGCGGTAAATTTGTAATATAATGTACGTCAATTGGTATTAGTCAATAATGCAGAGAATAAGAATAAATGTCTACTAGTAATTACTATGTGGGATGAACTGAACCATCTACCCCTAGATCTAAATAAAAATTCGAGGCTATTGCCTATGTCGTAATTCAGTAATCAGGAAAATCCATAGAATGGATCTTGATGGGGTAGGGGGCGTGGGTGAAAAGAGGTCATATGCTCGGTGATTGAAAGGTCACAAAGGTGATTGTTTAGAATAGCCGTTGAATTGACGAAAAGTGTAAATTGTTCCTCATTTAGAAATCAGTCTTATCCCCCCTAGCCTCTTGGGGGTGGTTTTAAGAGAGGAAAAGAGAGGTTATGGAGCTTTGTGCTCGTTTAAACTATTAATCAACATGTTGAGAACCAGCAATAACTAACTTGCAAAATTTCAAGAAAATTAGCTGTAAGCCATTTTCCATAAGAGAAGCCGGGATTCATTCCTATACGAGTATTTTGCCAACATTATAGCTTCTATTCATAGAATATTTAAAGTGATTGAGGTATCGTAGTATCAGCTGAAAATATACGTATATGAACTTAAGACAATAATTTCTATGATATACTAGGTGATTCAACATGCAGCCGGACTCGAACAGATAGCAGCACTGAGCTCAATCAAAATATGTACATTCAACAAGTTGTGACCTGTTTCAATTATATTGAAAGTTTCAGATTGATCTGTTAATTATTCATAGAGTTGCAATTATTAAAAGCAGTCTACTTTTAAATTTTCCTAAAACATGGATAGCTTCAATTTCGTTCACTTATCGAACATTATTTTTTACGTGGAAAAAATGCAAAAAAAACGAAGGTAAAGCTAGATAAATATTATGTCGAATCAGCTTCGTTGAAAACAACTGTTAGTTATTGGTTTGCTGAATTCAGAAGAAGTTGTTTGAGCACAAAAAGCGAACATGGTGGCGGACCATAAAAAGCAGTTGCTACTGAAGAAATGATTGAAAAAGTTCATGACATTTTTCTGAATGATCCTAAAGTTAAAGTGCGTGAATTAGCTAAAACCACAGGCATATCAAATAGATCGATTATTTCTATTTTACAAAAAAATTTGAAAATGAAAAAGCTAACCACAAGATGAGTGCCGCGTTTGCTCACCCTTGACCAAAAACGACAACGTGCTCGTAATTCAAAGCATTGTTTGGAGCTATTCGAGCATAATTCAGAAGACTTTGTTGGCCGGTTAATAACTATTGATAAAACCTAGATCTACCACTTCACACCAGCGTCCATACAACTTTCTAAAGAATGGATAGAAGCTGGTGGAAGCGCTCCCAAACAACCAAAGACGACCCAAAAATCGACCGGAAAGGTTATGGCCTCTGTATTTTGGGACACACACGTAATAATTTTTATAGATTTTTTGCAAAAAGAAAAGACAATAACAGGGGAGTATTATTGTTCATTATTGGGCCCACTAACTAAAAAAATCAAGCAAAAACGGCCTCATTTGGCAAGGACAAAACTCTGTTTTTGCAAGATAATGCATCAGCTCTCAAATCGTTGCAAACAATGAAAAAAATTGATGAACTGCGTTTCGAATTGCTTCCGTATCCACCTTATTCTCCTGACCTGGCCCCCAGTGACCTCTTTCCAAGCCTGAGAAGATGGCTTAAGGGTAAAAGATTTTTGTCAAATGAGGAGGTCAAGCTGGAGACAATAGCATATTTTGAGGGTCTCGATCAATCTTATTTTAAAAAAGATATTGAAATGTTGAAAGATCGCTGGGGTAAGTGTATCAAGGTAAAAGAGGAATATGTTCAGAACTATTATACATAAGAATTTTACCGAAATAACCGATTATAGATAAGAATTTACCAAAATAATTTTTTAATCCAGCTTCATATTAAATCACCTAGTCATGTGTAATTCAATATAAATCATTAAATAATGAAAAAAATACATATATATATATATATATATATATATATATATATATATATATTTTTTACTAATGATATGTACTTTGTGATATTATCAATAAATAGCTGTTCCTTTTTCCATAGTCGATGTCGACGCTAAAATATCTACATTATTTCAGGGTTAATTTAATATGATTTCGGATGTCGCAGAAAAATATATATATGTTAGTTTTAGCACAGACTTTTGCACTCTACTCGAATTCTGCTTATTTGTTTTTTTAAATACAGGCACGGAGTTAAAATATCTTAAAACTTAACGGAATCGATGCACGAGGTGTGTTCAAAAAGTAAGGTAATTTTGCAAATTGCGTTGGCGACGTACATTCGATTATCGATTTTTATTGTTGTTTTGGTACACATGCCCCAAACATAACACATCGTTCAATAAGTCCCGAGACTAACAACGAAAACAACATTTTTTTTCAAAAATCATTTTTATTCATCAATATAATCTCCTTTTAGAGTGATACAATTTTTCCAACGCCTTTCCAACATTTGTATACCATGTTTATAAAAGGATTTATCCTTTGCTTCAAAATAGGCTTCAGTTTCGGCAATGAACTCCTCATTTGAGCCAAACTTTTTCCCTGGAGCATTTTTTTGAGATCGGCAAAGAGCCAGTAGTCGCTGGGGGCTAAATCTGGCGAACACAGGTAGTGGGGAAGCAAATCAAAGCCCAATTTGTTCAATTTTGCCATTGTTTTCATGGACTTGTAGCATGGTGCATTGTCTTGGTGAAAAAAGATTTTTTTCTTCTTCATGTGCGGTCGTTTTGCTGTGGTCTCCTCCTTCAAACGTACCAACAAGTAAATATAATTATCACTGTTGATCGATTTACCTTTTTCCAGGTAGTCAATGAAAATCACGCCATGTGTATCCCAAAAAACAGACGCCATGACTTTGCCAGCAGACTGCTGCGTTTTTGGACGCTTTGGGCGGCTTTCGCCAGCCATGCGCCACTCAGATGATTGCCGATTCGACTACGAAGTGAAATGATGTATCCATGTTTCATCCATGGTCACGTATCGACGCAGCAAATCCTTTTTATTGCGAGTAAATAGCGATAAACAGCTCTCTGAATCGTCGACTCGTTGCTGTTTTTGTTCCACTGAAAGCAATCGCAGCACCCACTTGGAAAAAACCTTTTTCATGCTCAATTTTTCATGAAGGATTTTAAATACGCTTCTAGATGATATTTGTGTCATTTCTGCAATCTTACGGACCTTCACTTTGCGATTTTTCATTACAATTTTTAACACTTCACTCACATTTTCCTGTGTAACGGCTTCCAATGGCCTACCCGAACGTTCCGCATCGTTTGTGTCCGTACGACCACGCCAACTTAGCATACCAACGACAAATCGTTGGTTTGGATGGAGAGGAGTCCGGGTAATGTTTTTCAAGCCATTGCTGGGCTTCTACGGTGTTCTTACCCATTAAAAAACAATGTTTTATCAACACGCGAAACTCGCTTTTTTCCATTTTTCAAACAAATTACGAAGTGACTTTACTCTAACCTCGATAACTCTGCTGTCTGTGATCCGATCGACGTGAAATTTTTACACGTTTTATGTAAAGGTTCGCACTCTATGGAAACGTGGCCAGTTTGGTACTACTAGCAACATCTCTGGGTTAGTCTTGGGACTTATTGAACGATGTGTCATGTTCACAGTTTCAAGCGTATAGCATATTTAGTTTGTTTTTGACAGATAGAAATGTTATACGTCTTTTAGTGTGCTCGGCAATTTTCCATTATTATAAAAAATGGAGCAAAGAATTTGAATCAAATTATGTGTAAAAAATGAAATCAAGTGCTCTTAAATACTAAGAATGTTAACAGTGGTATACGGTAATTCTGCTCTCAGTAAAAAAAGTGTTTTCAAGTAGTACATGTTCTTCCAAGATGGCCGAGAAGATGCCAATGACGAACCTTGCTCTGGACACCTCAGCACATCAACAACAGATGATAACCTCGAAACTGTTGAAGAAAATTGTTTTGGAAAATCGTCAAATTACTATAAGATAAGTTGCTGACGATGTTGGCATATCGGTAGGCTCGTGTCATGCAATTTTTCGGATATATTGGGCTTGAGTGTTAGCGAAGTTTGTTCTGTAACTTCTTAATTTCGATCAGAAAAACCGTCGCATGCGCATCGCTCGGGAGCTGTTTAATGACATCGATCATGATCCTGATTTGTTCAAAAGGTTCATAACTAGTGATGTATCATGGGTATATGGTTATGACGTTGAAACCAAAGCCTAATAGTCCCAAAGGAAGAATCCAGGAGAGCCAAAATCGAAAAATCACGCCAAGTTCGATCAAATATCAAAGTTTTGCTCACTGTTATTTTCGATTACCGTGGCGTAGTACATCAGGAGATTTCACTTCGAGATCGTACAGTGAATAAAGAGTATTACCTTGAAGTTATGTGCCATTTGCGAGAAGTAATACAAAAAAAACGTCCGTAATTGTGGAAAAAGAATTTATGGCTTTTGCATCACGATAATGCACCTACTCCTTCATCGTTGCTTGTGAGAGATTGTTTGGCCAAAAACAACACGACAATCATGCCTTAGCCATCATATTTACCGGATTTGGCCCCCTGCGACATTTTCCTGTTCCTGAAACTGAAGAGACCTATAAAAGGACGAAGATGAGGAACGATTGTGGGAATAAAAATTGCATTGCTGGAAAAGCTAATGGATGTATCAAGAAGTGCTCATAAGAAGTGCTTCGACGATCGGAAGAAGCGTTGGCACAAATGTATTGTATCTGAGAGGAATTACTTTAAAGGGGACAACATGAATATTGATAATAAATAAATATTTTTTTATAAAAATATAAATTCATCTTATTTTTTGAACACACCTCGTATTTCAAAATTAATTTTACAGAAAACCTTATAAGTTATTAGATAAAACATGTACTTTCCTCACCATTGTGTCATCCACGTTAAACCACAAGATGCATCGTCGCTTGTTTTATTTGTACTTATTTACCATTCTCACTGTATTGATGAACCTTTGGCTCCTGCGTCTCGTGAAACGTTTAACCTATTAATATTGTCGATCCATACTTCTAGATCAGCCAGGATAACTGCTTTGGTTTTTTTTTACTTTTTGTCGCTGGCTCATAACTGCGCGTGAGTGCCACCTATAATTTAGGTTCGCTAATGATACTCTTATTTTGAGGTGTACGATGGTACCGTTGTAAACGAAGGAGCAGACTTCCCCTGAGTAGAATACAACTCGGCTTTGATATCGGTTGGACTTAGAACTTTCAAATGAAAGTATTGTATCACATAACGATGCCCGATTTTTTCCATATTTACAAATTTGCTAAGAGCGTTCACTTTGGATGCCTTTAAAAAAAATAATAATAAACGTACCGTTATAAATTTTTACATTAAGTTGTTAAAAGGTGGTATTGTTAATCGCCGTAAATGTTTTTTTAAAACTACCTGTATTCATAAGTCAGGTCGGGTACTTTTGGGGCTACCCTCGTATATATATATTCTAACGCTACTGGGGATCAGGGAGGCGTACAAATGTATGGGGAGCAGGCGGGTTGCTTACTAGTCAAGAGCAAGTTAAAAATCACGAGCTTAGAAATGAACAAAACGAACACCATTATTTGAGCTTAACATTAATTAAATACACACTGATCGCGTTTTTACGCGAGCCCAGGGCGCCAGCTACACTCGTGTAGCGAGTTTTTGTGCACGGCAATTGCGTTTGCACGGCTAGCTAACGGTTAGAGCGGTCGCGGGCATACAAAAAGCGAAAAGACCAAAATGGCGCGTAGCACGCGTCGCGGTAGCACACACACAGCCGGGAAGGATACGGGGATGCTTCGCTAAAGGGATGCCTTCTGGTAACAGCCGCTACACCTCGGCACTTACCAGATATACTATTCACGCCTCGAATACTACAATAACGGTTTTTCTGCTCTAACACGCTCGTTTCGTTTTTACTGTAAAAGACGGATATGAAGTCGAACTGCTAATGCTAATGCTTGCGACTATCGCACCGGACGGAGTGAACGAGAAGCTCCGGCGTAGCACTTTTGCGAGCGCGGATTTTAGATAATCGTTCTGCGCCAGCGCAACGTACGTGTAAAGTACGTTACGCGACGCAGCCGCCGCGCGCGCTCAGCGCTGTCGGCAGTTGACATTACTGCGCGCCAGCAGCGCGCGTTTAGGTTATCTGCTCGCGAGTGCTAGTGTTGTTATATTTTCTCTGGAGCGGCGAGAATCCACCTCCGATGTCCAGAGAGTCCAGGTAAGTCGACGCGTTCTATAGCTGGTAGGCGTCGACTCATTTGTCTCTTCTCTTTCTTTTCCAGGTGCGGCAGTGCGGCGGATCAATAGCTGGCGAATCGAACGATGAGCGGTGGAGAAAGTGAAACAGCGGTGTCGGGGATAGCGATAGCCTGCTAGCAGCGGCAGCGAGGCAACGCTATTAGACAATTCCAGGTACGTAATAAATTGCACGTAAATGCGGTGCTTATGTATCTTTGCTTGCCTCCTAACTTCCTCTTGCACTTATCTATGATGTTGTGTAGCAGCTTGTACTTCCCTTTTAAAGTGCAGCTGCTATTATTGCTTCCTTCTTTTTTTAACTACTGTCTGGGAGGTTGCAGGTACGGTAACCACTACAAGGGCAGGAAGGAGCTTGGAAAGGAATCCCTGCTGCAGGGTGTGCGAGCACTGCCATCGATTAGCCGTGGGCTCCTGAGACTGGCTCCTCGCTGGAGCCTTTACTTGAGCTCGAAGCCCATGTACCTGCGGAAGGTAAAGTATGCACAGCCCTGCGTGGCTGTTAGTTAAGGTCAAGCGTGGCAGTCTTGCGAGACTGCCTAGATTGTAAAGGGGGTATAGTAGGCTACGAGGAGACTTACAAGCTATGCTTTGGCCTCCTCAGGTGACTGGTGCAAAAACACCATGTCACAATATATATATATATATATATATATATATATATATTAATATATACAGAGTGGCCCGTTTTAATATATCAGTCGAAGTAACTTTAAAGAAAGATGGTTATATCAAAAAATGTTCAGACAATAGCTGTAAAAGTTGAAGGGAGTCGTCCAACGCTGACCTTGGCGTTAACCTTCAGGTAAAATTTTAAGGTTATTTGAGGGTCGAATCGCGAATTTTAAATTAAAATCTTAATTTTTTATTACAGATTCTGATTCTTCGTCGAAAAATATGGAAGTTTTGTCTCAAACATTTTTTTCGATGCGTAACAGATGGCGCTGTGATCGGTAGTTTTTATCTATCAATGCGAATATCTTAACAACTACGCATATGAAAAAATAGAAAAAGAAAATTTATTAATCTGGATAGGGGACATGCAATGACACCACAATCGACCCCCCCCCCTTCTAACTCCCCGCATGAAGCGGTTTTAACTTAAAAATCTGAAATGGGTACCCCAATTTTATATTGCAGATTCTGATTCTGCTTAAAAAAAAAATGGAAATTTTGTTCAGAACATTTTTCAGATTCGTAACAGATGTCGCTGTAATCGACAAAATGAAAAATGCGTACAAAAATCGTTATCGAATTAGAATTCTTTGAGGAATACACATCGTGTTCCGCAAATTAGAATTCTGTGGATAAATAACACATCGTTCAATAAGTCCCGAGACTAACAACGAAAACAACATTTTTTTTCAAAAATCATTTTTATTCATCAATATAATCTCCTTTAAGAGTGATACAATCTTTTCAACGCCTTTCCAACATTTCTATAACATGTTTATAGAAGGATTTATCCTTTGCTTCAAAATAGGCTTCAGTTTCGGCAATGACCTCCTCATTCGAGCCAAATTTTTTTCCTTGGAGCATTTTTTTGAGATCAGCAAAGAGCCAGTAGTCGCTGGGGGCTAAGTCTGGCGAATACGGAGGGTGGGGAAGCAAATCAAAGCCCAATTCGTTCAATTTTGCCATTGAAATCATGGACTTGTGGCATGGTGCATTGTCTTAGTGAAAAAGGATTTTTTTCTTCTTCATGTGCGTTCGTTTCGCTGCGATCTCCTCCTTCAAACGTACCAACAAGTCAATATAATAATCACTGTTGATCGATTTACCTTTTTCCAGGTAGTTAATGAAAATCACGCCATGTGTATCCCAAAAAACAGACGCCATGACTTTGCCAGCAGACTGCTGCGTTTTTGGACGCTTTGGGCGGCTTTCGCCAGCCATGCGCCACTCAGATGATTGCCGATTCGACTCCGGAGTAAAATGATGTATCCATGTTTCATCCATGGTCACGTATCGACGCAGGAAATCCTTTTTATTGCGAGTAAATAGCGATAAACAGCTCTCTGAATCGTTGACTCGTTGCTGTTTTTGTTCCACTGAAAGCAATCGCGGCACCCAATTGGAAAAAACCTTTTTCATGCTCAATTTTTCATGAAGGATTGTAAATACGCTTTCAGATCATATCTGTGTCATTTCTGCAATCTCACGAACCTTCACTTTGCGATTTTTCATTACAATTTTTAACACTTCACTCACATTTTCCTGTGTAACGTCTCCAATGGCCTACCCGAACGTTCCGCATCGTTTGTGTCCGTACGACCACGTTTAAACTCAGCATACCAACGACAAATCGTTGGTTTGGATGGAGAGGAGCCTGGGTAATGTTTTTCAAGCCATTGCTGGGCTTCTACAGTGTTTTTACCCATTAGAAAACAATGTTTTATCAACATGCGAAACTCGCTTTTTTCCATTTTTCAAACAAATTACAAAGTGACTTTACTCTAACCTCGATAACTCTGCTGTCTGTGATCCGATCGACGTGAAATTTTCACACGTTTCATGTAAAGGTACGCACTCTATGGAAACGTGGCTAGTTTGGTACTACTAGCACCATCTCTGGGTTAGTCTCGGGACTTATTGAACGATGTGTTACGTTTAAAAAAAAATTTGTTCTGATGAAAATGTTTATTCTACTTATAGCGTTACCCAGGAACAACAGATTTTTTTTTGAACGAATTTGTCTACAGAATTCTAATTTGCAGAACACGATGTGTATTTCTCGAGAAATTCTTATTCGGTAACGATTTGTGTACGCATTTTTAATTTTGTCGATTATAGCGACATCTGTCACGAATCTAAAAAAATGTTCCAAACAAAATTTCCATATTTTTTGACGCAGAATCAGAATTTGCAATATAAAATTGGGGTACCTATTTCAGATTTTTAAGTTGAAACCGCTCTATACGGAGGGTTGGAGGAGGGGGGGGTCGATTGTGGTGTCATTGCATGTCCCCTATCCAGATTAACAAATTTTCCTTTTCTACCTTTTCATATGCGTAGTTGTTAAGATATTTGCATCAATAGATTAAAACTGCCGATTACAGCGCTATTTGTCATGCATTAAAAAAAATGTTTGAGACAAAACTTTCATATTTTTCGATGCAGAATCAGAATTTGTAATGAAAAATTGGGATTTTCATTTAAATTTCGCGATTTGACCCTCAAATAACTTTTAAATTTGACCTCAAGGTTAACGCCAAGGTCAGCGTTGGAGGACCCTCTTCAACTCCTACAACTTTTGTCTGAACATTTTTTTAATAACCACCTTACTTTCAAGTTATTTTAACCGATATATTAAAACGGACCACCCAGTATCTATATATATACAAGGCGGTTTAATAAGTACCCGTGTTTGATGACAGAGGGCGTTCCTCAGGGAAGTTGGTATTATCATCGTGTGCTGCCATCTATCAAACGACGGTAAAACAAATTTCAGACTGATTAATACGTTAGTTTGAATTTGGCAGCTATTCGAGTAAGACGTGTTTCGTGATTTTCGCTAAGATGGAAAAAGAGCAGTATCGTTCGGTAATTTTAATTTTTGGATGGGAAAAAATGCGAGGAGATAAAAGCAAAGTTAGATGCTGTTTATGAGGACACTTCGCCATCTATAACCACAGTTAGATATTGATTCAACGAATTTAAACGTAGGCGAACATCCGTTTTTGATGAGAAGCGACCAGAACGCCCGGCAGACGTAGTTACCGAGGAAATCATTCAAAAAGTCTACGACATGATTTTCGCTGATCAACGAAAGAAAGTGCGCGAAGTAGTAGAGGCCGTAGGTGTGTCGGCCGGAACGGCAATTAATATTTTACATGATGAGTTGGCGATAAAAAAATTGTTGGCCCGATGGGTGCCGCGATTGCTCACGGTGGACAACAAGCGGATGTGGCTGTTAACTTCGAAGCAGTGTTTGGAGCAATTTAAGCGAGATCCGAAGGAGTTTTTGCGTCGAGTTGTCACCGTTGATGAAACCTGGATTCATCATTACACACCAGAAACTAAGCAACAATCAAAACAACGGATTTCTCCCGGTGAATCTGCTCTATAGAAGGCGAAGACGGTCCCATCGGCCGGAAAGGTCATGGCGACGATTTTTTGGATGCGAACGGCGTCATCCTCATGGATTTTTTAGAAAAAGGAAGAACGATCACTGGACAATACTACAGTGAGATATTGGACCGCTTCGACAAAAAATTGAAGGAGACACGGTCGCATTTAGCGAAAAAGAAGGTGCTGTTTCACCATGATAACGCACCAGCACATTCATCCGGAGTGTCACCGCCAAACTGCATGAATTGCGTTATGAATTGCTGCCGCACTTCCCGTATTCACCCGATCTGGCTCTCTGCGACTTTTTCTTGTTCCCTAACATGAAGAAATGGCTCGCGGGAAAAAAAATTTAACTCAAACAAGGAAGTCATCGCCGAGACAGAGACGTATTTTGGAGAGTTCGACAAATCCTATTTTAGGGGTTTAAAAAATGGCAGGAACGTTGGGAGAAGTGTATCTTTCTAAATGTTAAAAAATAAAAAAAAATTTTTTGAAAAAATTGTGTCTTCATTTCTTACACGGGTACTTATTGAACCGCCCTCGTATATATCTGCAGGATGACCCAAATTAAGCTTTTACTGCCTGACATTACGAAAATCTTTACTTAACTTTAGGACTGATAATATGAATGCAGGAAATTAACAAAACTTACATCTATTGAGTTTTTGGGGTCGCTCTTTCAATTTCCGTCATTAGAATTGAATTTTATCCACGGGAAAGAAAGTTATAGCCAGGAAAATCTAAGAAGGTATTAAATAATTCCGTTTTTTTTTTCTTATAAAAAATTTTACTTATTAAAAACGCCGCTGAAATAGTTTCAGGGATAATACATTGGTGTATAAATTGATTGAGCTTTCGAAATGCATTATTTTAAAATGAGTAATTCTATATGGTAAATTTAAGCAAGTGAATTTATCATGAAAAATACGTGATATGAGAATAATGGGAACTATCTTCTATGTATGCACTTCTGCAGCCGTTAAATTCGATTGAAAAAGTTTACTCAGACGTTTTCAGGGTCGCTGATTGTGAATCCACCATCAGAATTTCAAAATTTGTAATGGCGGATCAAAGATGTTGGTTGAAAATTCTGAAAAAGCGATAAATCTAGCTCAAAATGTACATACACGGGTTTTTAAGATTGCTGATCATCAATTTCTTGTTAGAATTTCGTAATTCAAGCGGATCCAAAATGGCGGTCAGAATTTAAAAGAAAACAATAAAGTCAGATGAAAATGTATGTGCAGTATTCTAGAGTTGCCCGATTTATCGAAATGAAGAAGTTTACTCGGTTTAAAATGCAACATATGTATTGTTGATTTGCCATCCTGAAGATGTTACCAACTCTGACCACGGGGAGGTTGACAATTTTAAGATTTCACTTTTTGTTTCTCTTTCGATCGCTTTTTCAAGTTCGTTAGTATTAAATAATCAAGTCTTAACTTCTTCAGTTTTTCTTTCACTTTTGATATGATTTCTTGACATTTTGTGATAAATCTTTTCTTTATATCTTTTTTTGATAATTTACCAGCCTAGCGATATTGATTCACGATGCGGCATTGAAAAATCTCGCGCAACAGAGTGATTGTACTTATCTTATCCAAAAAGACGAGAATGACATCAAAGTTCAGAAACGGAAAAAGATGCTTAAGATCTGACATCGAGTTCGAATATTATAGAGCTGCTCATGATCAACATAATGACTTCATATGCACACCCAATCCGCATGTTTCTAGTGATTTGGGTAACTCTTTGTCTGATGATGACGGTGGTGTTGATAACTTATATGCGAAAGCCCTGTTTGAAAAAATATACAATAGTTACGACGAGAAACAAAAGAAATTAGAAAATTATCCTATTTTTAAATGGGTGGATAGTGAAAAAAAAAACACAACGAAGTGACCACAAATGGATGTTTATTGACCGCTTCACAAAAACAAGTTATTTATGAGATCTTCCCCATTTAAATTCTAAAAACTTTCTTTTCCATTGACATGAACAACCATATTATTGAAGCTACGAAATTGAATAATTGTGATATCTCATTATCTGATCTCGATACTTCCATAGGATTCTTGATTCTATCAGCTTTCAATAAAAGAAAAGCACAAAGAGATTACTAATCAAATAACCCTTATTTATCTTGTCCAATTGTAAGTTAATCAATGTCTCGCGATAGATTTGAAGAGATTAAATTAAAAATAAAATATTCGAAACTAGAAGATTTCAATGAAAAAGATAAAGGTTGGCGAGTACGTTATCTAATGGATGAGTTTTGTAAGGATTCTATGAAATATAGATTTTTCAAAATTGAACTAAGTGTTGATGAAATGATGGTCAAGTATTACGCGAGAACTTCACTCAAACAGTTTAAAAGAAGTAAGCCAATTTGTTTTGGAATGCTGGCAAATGGGGTGATTAGGCTGTCGAAAAGCCCCAGGCTCTCACAAGTAGTAATAGCGAGAAAAAAGACAGAACACTGCGTTTCTGCATGTATTTCAGAAAATTAAACGAAGTCACGAAGAAGGATGCGTATCCACTGCCACGCATAAACGAGACCCTTAACACATTGCTGACCGGTTACGAATTAACTCGTGTTTTCGTGGCCTAGCGTTGCTGACCGGTTTTTCTCACATCTTTATTGTTTTCACGGCGCACTGTTAGAAATCTTGTAGTGCAATTATTTGGTCTGCATACCTCGAGTTGTGTCTCGCTTATAAGACCGGCCAAGTTTCGTTTTTAGTTGTAAAAAAAAAATTTATTAAAGTTTATTTATATTGCTTTACTTCCACATCCGCTTTCAAAACAATAGCCGGGCACATAAGGTAAATTTTCAGAAAAGTTGCCAGTCAGCAATGTGTTAAACTTAGATAAGCGAAATTTTTATCGACAAAAAACGGATACTGGTAAGTAGAGGTAACAGAGCAAAGTAAACCGCTTACAGCATTTACAGCACTAAACTCAAAATAATTACGCTGAATATCGCTCTGTTTTTGTATGTGGCATAATTCTGTAACGTTTTAATAGAATTTTTAATGCATTTTTAATCAAATTAGTTTCGTTATGCAATTTTTTTATTCCTAACTTCAAAATTTAAACGAATCGTTCGGCTTGGCCATTTGTTGATGGATTATATGAAGCTGTCAGTTTCAATGGAATTCCATTGAATTTTTTTTTTTAAATTTTCTAAATTCCGCAGACGTAAATGTGCTTTCATTATCCGACACCATGATTCTGGGCAAACCGAACGTTCCAAAAGTTTCTCGACATTTTTCAATAATTGTACCAACTGTAATATTTTTAACGATATGAATTTCTGGCCATTTTCTATATGCGTCTACCATCACAAAAAACCATTTTCCGTAAAAAGGACCAGCAAAATCAACATGTACTCTTTCGAAAGGCGTATCTGTTGGTTCCCAAATATGCTTACTTTCTTTTACAGGATTATTTTTATTCATATTGAATTCAAAACAGTTTTTAGCTAATTCTTCGATATCACCTTGCATATTTGGCCATCAGCAGTACCCTCTAGCTAAATTTTTTATCTTTATCACTCCAAAATGACCTACGTGAAATTCCTGTAAGATTCTATTCCTCAAATTTTCCGGAATTACTACTTGATGTCTTCGCATCAACATATCATTTTCTAAACAAAAATCATTTACATTGCAATTCCAAATATCTTTGGAGCTAAATTTCTTACCTAACCTTAAAATTTGTATAATTTTAGTTATTTTTGTATCGTTTTTATTTTCTTCAATAATTTCTTTGAATGTAACTGGTAACTCATTCAATATATCATTGTAATACACATCAATTCTACCCACACTTTCCTCGTTTTCTATGATAGAAAGTCTAGATAAACAATCAGCATTACTATTATCTGCTGATCGCTTGTACTTTATTTCAAAATTATAAGCCTGTAAGAAAATGGCATAATGTTGCATACGCATTGCACTAAACACCGGTAGTGGTTTATTTTTCGAAAAAATTTGAACTAAAGCACGGTGATCAGAGTTTAATGTAAATTTTGCACCATATAAATATTGGTGGAACTTTTTAATTGCAAAGACTATAGCGAAAGCTTCCTTATCGATCTGGGAATATTTCGCTTCAGTTTTTGAAAATGCATGTGAGATGAATTTCATCGGTCTCTCTGTTTCATCATTCAATTTGTGTGATAACACCGCTTCGCAACCGTAAGGGCTTGCATCAGTTGCAACTATTAGTGGTAATTTTGCATCGTAAAAAATTAAACACTTTTTGCTTTGAAATTCCTTTTTAATTTTCAAGAAAGTATTTTCGCATTCTTCAGACCAAATGAATTTTTTATCATTTTGTAGTAATTTGTACAATGGTTTCATTAAAGTGCTCGCATTTTGAATAAAACGATTATAATAATTGATGAACCCAATAAATGCGCGTACTTCTGATTGATTTTTCGGTCTTGGCATATTTTCTATTGCCGTAATCTACTCATTCATTTTATGTAAGCCGGATCTATCTATCCTGAATCCGCAATGTGTAATTTCCGTGTCTAGAAACTTACATTTATTAACATTTATTTTTATATTGTATAAGGTTGCTGCAGATGAAATGGCCGATTTAGTAATAAATTTTTAAACAGCTGTTACTTTTTATAAAGACAATTTATCTAATAAAAATAGGTACCAATAGATGCAACACACTTTTCCCAACGAGAGACAAGTACATTTATTCCAGTTTTGTAGAAGTCCGAGTTTCTGGTTCGAAGAAACTCCTCGAAGACATTTTTGACAGCAGTCTCATTATTAAATCTTTTTTCTGTCAAAAACTGATCCAAATGTTTAAAAAAATGGTAATCTGTTAGTGAGAGGTCTGGTGAATTTTGGGAGTGAGGAAGAGTCTCATAGCACAACTCGTTTAATTTTTGGGCCGTTGTTCTCGATACATGAGGTCGTGCGTTATTATGAAGCAGTATCACTTCATCCCTGTTGACAAGCCTAGATCATTGGACTATTAATTTCTGATGCATTTCATCCAGTTGAGCACAGTATTTCTCAGCATTGATGGTTTCGCCAGGTTGCAGGAACGAACAGCAGATAACTCCAGCTACAGACCACCAAACAGTTACCATTATTTTCTTTGGATGAAGGCTTGGTTTTGGCATGTGTCTTGGCGCTTCATCGGCATCTAGCCATTGGGCCGATCGGCAACGATTATCGTATAAAATCCACTTTTCATCGCAGGTCACAATTCGGTGCAAGAACGGTTCCTTTTTGTTGCGGGAGAAAAGAGAACTTGAAATCTCTATTCGACACGTCATGTTTTGCTCGGTAAGATCATACGGAACCCATTTGCCAAGCTTTTTCACTTTCCCAAGTTGTTGCAAGTGGCGGAAAAATGTCGAATTGTGAACGCCTAATTTCTCGGCAAGATCCCTTATGGTTTGGCGGGGGTCAGACTCTACTAATGCACGCAGCTCGTCGTTATCGATCGATGGTTCTGGGTGTCCACGTGGCTTATTTCCAAGGTCCATATCTCTGGATCAAAATTTTTCGAACCACCGCCGAGTGGTTTGTTCGCTAACTATATCAGGCCCAAATGCGCTCTTGATATTCTTCGTTGATTCCGTTGCGTTGTGCTCTAATTTAAATTTGCATAGTAAAAGTAGCCGTTTTTTATTTACTTTTATTTTCACTTTCTCTTTTTGTTTTTACGATCACTATGAAGTGCAAAACAGAAATGACTCCATCAACCAAGGTAGCAGTATTTATACTTCAATATGTCATCTGATTTGCGCCGCCTTGTGCCAACATAATACACTAAAATTGCAGCCAACTTTATGTCATTGCTAAATCAGCTATTTTATCTGCAGCAACCTAATACTTATTTAAAATTTCGAAAACCTTATCTAGGATTTCAAGTAAGGCTTTTCTATCTGTACCATCTATTATCATATCATCAATCAGAATTTCTAATTTTGGAATGCTTGCCAAAATGCTTTCCATTGTTCTTTGCTATATGCCTACTGCAGATGCAACGCCGTACCACAGACGTTTGCATTTGTACAACCCTTTATGGGTATTTAGTACCAATAACTTTGCACTTTCCTCCATTAATTCTAATTGCAAATACGCTTGTCTTAAATCCAACTTACAGAATACCGTACTACCTGCAAGATCCGAAAATAGTTCATCTACGGTCGGTAGTTGATAATCATAAATAATTAATTGTGGATTCACAGTTATACTGAAATCACCATAAACGCGCACCGAATTATCTTTCTTAAAAATTGGAACTACTGGAGGAGCGTATTCTGAAGTTTCAATTTTTTTAATTATCTTTTTTTTTTCTAAAAAATCCAATTCCTTATTCAATAAAGGCAACAACTTAAATGGGACTGTACGTGCCCTGGTAAAGACTGGCGTAGCATATTTTTTTACAACCAAATTCGCTTGCAAATTTTCAATTTTACTTAAATCATCTTTTGTACAGGGTGCGTACGGTATTTGAGGACATGCATAAATGT
Source organism: Chalcis sispes (assembly GCA_949987625.1). Taxonomy (NCBI): domain Eukaryota; kingdom Metazoa; phylum Arthropoda; class Insecta; order Hymenoptera; family Chalcididae; genus Chalcis; species Chalcis sispes. Next base: position 43,771,476 of record OX465097.1, on the reverse strand, counting down.
GACTACTAGTAATTTCGCGAATTTTTTTTTTTAATTTTTTTTCCTTTTCAGATAAGAAATGGCGGACTACAACATCACTTAAGAAATGAAAAGACATGCTGTCATCGTCACTATATGTGCGAACCATACAGATTTAGAGATATCTAATTTTCTTAATTGCGCCCGTTCATTCGTGCATAAGGTTCGCCGTGAATTGGAAGCATCAGGAGGCGATACAGAATTAGTTGCAAAACGCAAAAAGCACGAACAACGTTCTGACACTATCCGATCTCCAGAATTTTTAGAGCAAGTGCGAGCGATCATAGACGAGGACCCTACAAAATCAATGAGGGTCCTTGCGAGTGAGCTTCATGTTTCTGAGCGCCTTATTCGTAGAGTTGTCCACGAAGACCTTCGGTATACAGTCTGTCAAGCAAGGATCTCCAGATCCGACGAATTTCGTAAGACAACTGCTTCAAAGTGTATGTGCGTCTTCCACGAAGCTTCCGTTTAATATATGCCCACACATTTTCAATAGGGTTTGCATCGGGCGACTGCGACGGCCAATCGAATGTAACGATGCCAGATTGAGTCTTCCACTGAGTACAGAGCTTGCTGCGGTCTTTAGGATCGTTGTCCTCCTGCAGAATCCAATCTTCATTTTTTGTGATGAACCATCATTTGGCAGATGGCAGTAAAGTCTTTTTGTAGATTTTTATCATTTTCTCGGCATTTAGGTTGTCAGTAAAGAGGTGCAAAGTGCCGAATCCTTGCTTTGAGAAGCAGCCCCAAAGATGCACCTTTATTCCATGTTTTACGGTCCGCTGAACAAGCCTATTGGTGAAAGTTGACCAGGCTCGCGTGAGGACAGAACGTGCCCATATAGAACATTCATCAGTAAAAATGACATTTTCAAAATCTCTATCAATATTCTCATGCGCCCAAGCGAGTCGCTTTGTCACATGTTTTTCAGTCAACAGAGGCTTCTTCATTGTGTTGCGCCATTTCAGATGATAAGTACGAAGATGATTTCGGATAGTTGCGTAGGATATATCTAAACCTTTTGCCATAAATTTTGCTTGTCCTTGCCGCAGTGTTAAAGCAGGATTTTGCGAAAACAGATTCACTATTCTTTTTTCATCTTTTTTGTTCACTTTTTCGATCGAGCCACGTTCTGGTAGATCATCGACATTTTTAGCCATTTTATATCGCTGTATCCACTTCTGTACAAATGCCTTCGACTTTCTCATATATTTAGCAGCCGCTGATTGCGACATTTTGGGACCTTTCGGGTGGATGCAAAGGAACAAAGCCTCGTAGCGCGACCCGTACTTAGCACTCATGGCGTTTAACGTGATTCTCTTTTAAAAGATTAACGACAAATGAATCTTTGTTGACAATGCATCAAGGACAAAGCTTCCCTCTATCGGCTCGCGAAGGAATTAGAGCAAAATCTTTCATAACCTGTCGGTGAAGTCGACCACGCTCTTACTTGACAGACTGTAAGTCTTACGTGATGCGCAGAGAACAGTTCATGTTGGAACGAACACGGGAACAGAGAGTTCTCCGATCAAAACGTCTTTTAAACAAAATCAAACACTCTGAGGCGCCCAAAATGTTATGGTTTACTTCCGACGAAAAAAATTTTCACCAAGATCAAAAGACCAATCGCAGAAATGACAGATGGCTATGTTCGAATCCTACGGAGGTTCCTGTTGTTATGCACACAAAATTTCCAGCCACTGTTATGGTTTTAGGTGTTGTCAGCAACGAAGGACATGTTATGCCACCACACTTTTTTACTCAAGGACTTCGAGTGAACTCTGCTGCATACATCGAGGTTTTGGAGACGGTAGTGAAACCCTGGATGGACAATGTAAGCGGAGGCAGACCATACATTTTTCAACAAGACTCTGCTCCTTCACATAAAGCGATGGCGACACAAGATTGGATGGCCGAAAATTTTCATGACCGCATAACACCGAACCTATGGCCACCTAGCTCCCCAGACCTTAATCCTTTGGATTATTACGTATGGAGCGTAGTTGTGCATGAGACCAATAAGCGCCCTCATAACACCACTTCTTCGCTGAAGACTGCTATTAATGCCGTTATGGTCAATATGAACAAGGAGCATTTGATTCAGGCATGTAATCATTTCCGGACCCGGATCGAAGAGGTTATTGCTGCTAATAGCGATTTTATTGAACAACTTTATAGCCATATATTAATTTAACATTGTATAAAAAATTCCTAAAATTTCATTAAATTTTATTAAAAATACAAGCTAATTAATTTTACTCTCAAGTTGTCCTCAAATATCGTACGCACCCTGTATTTTTAAATAAAATTGAACATGTATATCCAATAAAAAAACTGCTATTTTCAAATTTAATTGAATTATACTTTAAAATAATGCAGTCGATTTTTCTTTCAAAGTAAATACATATAAAAAGATATATAAATAAAAAGAATTTTATAACAATATCTGCAATAATAAATCTCCTAATAACAAAGTATTACAAACGGCCTGACTATGCTCTTTCACAATTAAAATATTAAATAAAATACATATAATCTTACTATTTTTTTTTGTTTTCTCGAAATAAAAAGATATAAAAAAACATGTTATAATTTTCTCTGCGTGTTTTCTTATTTGTAAACAATAATTTTACATAATAATTTTAAACTACGAATAAAATCGTTCTATCTTTCCGAGACTAACCATTTAATGTTAAATTAAAGTTTACTAAATACAAGCGTTAGGATTTAAGTTAACCATTTTAATTTACCGATATTTTGCACAGACTCTACTTCTTTTATTTCTGCTAAACTTGAAAATACATCTTCATCATTCGCTCCAAGTAAAGGGCGAATCCATTCTCTGCCCATTAGTGGTTTTCTTTCAATATCAGTTAGATATATATTTAATTTGTAATCTTTATTTTTGTATGAAACATTTACCGTAATATAACCTAAAACGCTTACTTGTTTTTTACAATATGTAATCAATTTTACATCCGTCTTGAAAACTGTTGTACCTTTGAAGTATCTTCTTGCTTCTTCTTTCCACATGAGGGTGACTGCAGCTCCGCTATCAACTTTGAATCCTATCATAGCTGTATTTGCTTGAACGGTGACGCAGAATTTTTCTCGAAATTTAGGATGTTTTACCTGTAACAATTCTTCTACTTCGCGCGCTGAATTATTTTTATTTTTAGAACAAACGTTACTCAGATGACCCTGCTTTCCGCATGTATTACACTTTATATTTCGTGGCAAGGTACAAACAGGAGCCAAGTGTTCGGTATTACCGCACCGGTAACAACAAAAATCACCTCTTCTCCCGCTCTTCTGAGAATTCTGTCCTTGTCTCTCCTGTTGAAATCCGGGAGCCTTCTTGTTCACGTAATTTTTGTTTCTCTTGTACTGTTCTGTATTTGCTGAAACATTTTCTTTCTTAACACCTACGGCATGTACGGAATGCTTATTATTATTAATCTTGTCATTCAAATCAATACTTTCCTTTTGCGACAATTCCATGGAGGAAGCTATCTGTACGGCTTTATCCAAGGTCGTCTTTTGTTTGAAGCAGCCTTTGCCTTACTCGACTGCTTGCTATTCTGTAAACAAATTGATTCCGAAGAGCCGTTTTCAAAAAAGCTCCAAAATTGCATGACTGACTCATCTTCTTTAAACTTTTAACAAAATCTTGAATATTATCACCTGGTTGTTGTTTTCGACTGTCGAATTTGAAATTTTTTGCGATTTCTATAACTTCTGGTTCGAATGATTCCTTCAATTTCTCGGTTACGTCTTTGTATTTACGTTTGTAAACATCTGCATCGTCCATGAAATTGCACAACGTCGAAAAATTCTTTGTGCCAGTGTAGTGTAATAAATACGGCAGTCCTTCTTCTCCCGTTACTTTTAAAATCAAAAATGCTCTTTCTAATTGCTGTAACCAACGCTTCTATTTGAATAACGTCGAATCGGACTTATCTACTTGAAAAAATTCCTTGTCTGTACTCATGTCTTCAGGGTACAAAAACTGGGACAGGTTTATAATTTCTTCTTTATCCTCGCTTCCAGAATTTTCGTGTCCTGGATTTTCAATAATTTCTTCTTTTTTTGTATTTTCCACTTTTTGGTCTGTTTTAGATGCCACTATGTTTACACCACTCGTTTTTTCTAAACGGTCACTTATAAATGTTCACTTAGTGTATTTGTACGTATGTACAGTTTGTATGTATTTGTACGCATGTACAAAAAAAATTTCAGATTTTTTTGTGTACACTATGTTACACCGTATACGCCGTATATACTTGTACTGTATTCGTGTGTTTGTATGTGTTCTGTGCATTCGACAACGCGCTCACTCGCAAACGTTTATACTTTATACACTGACACTTGCGGAAACTATAGGTGTGTATCTTCACCACGTACTTCACTGTCTTAACTCTGTCTCTCTGTCTCTGTTTCACGCACTTGAACTATAGGTGTGTATATTCACCGCGTGCTTCACTGTCTTTACTTCTGTCTATTTTCCGCGCACACGAGACTTATATCCGGCACAATTATTTTTGCACTTTTTTTTAAATCTTTTTACAATTATGCACCGTCCTCGTCGACAACTATTGTATTTGTGGGTTTTAAATATATGAGATAATAGTTTAATCAACTGTAACTTCACTTTATTCATAAACTATCGGTTTAATAAAAACATGGCGTCCTAGTATCTCTAATTAATATTATCGTGAAATCGGTCCTTCTTGTATGCCGATCACTGAGCAACTGACTTAATCATTCACACAACCCCAACAAGTATATTTCAAAAATTACATGTTATCCTTGCAAGATCGGCCCTTGTATTGATTCTTAAAGATTTATCGATAATTTAATTTCTGACTTAAACTTAGATATTTTTATGGCTTATTCTCTTCACATAAAATTCTAGATCCAGAATATATATACATTTCTATGATTTTATTACATTATAGGCACGATTTATTAATTTACATTTATATCAAGTTGAGCACGTGTTTCTATCTACCCGATTATTGCACGGCCCTGCCGAAACTACAGGCAGTCCATGAGGCGATGCCGCCCCTGACTTTGGCGCGAAATGACTATCAATTCCTAAATCGGTATACGAGCGCAGTCCCAAAAGTACATGACCCGACAAAGAAAACAGTAAAAAAATTGCGAAAATGTTTTTTTTTTCAATATATTCTCCTTTCAGTTCGATACACTTTTCCCAACGATGTTCAATAGCTTCGATACCCGCTTTATAGTGGGAACCGTCAAGCTCCTCAAAATACCTATTAACCGCAGACTCTACCTCTTCATTGTTGGCAAATCTTTTGCCGCCGAGCCATTTTTTCAAATTCGGAAACAGAAAATAATCCGAGGGAGCCAGATCTGACGAATAGAGTGCGTGTGGAAGCAATTTGAACTTCAACTCATTGATTTTAGCCATCGCAATGACACACGTGTGGACTGGTGCGTTGTCGTGATGAAACAACACTTTTTTTTCGTCAGATGGGGCCGTTTTTTCTTGATATTATCACTCAAACGCTGCAATAAGGCTGCATAATATGCGCCGTTGATTGTTTTTCCTTTTTCGAGATAATCAATAAATATTATTCCACGCACATCCCAGAAAACAGATGCCATGACCTTGCCAGCTGACTGAACTGTCTTTGCTTTCTTTGGAGCCGGTTCTCCCTTTTTAGTCCACTGCTTTGACTGCTCCTTGGTCTCAGGTGTAAAATGATGGACCCATGTTTCGTCCATGGTTATGAATCGACGCAAAAACTCGGCTTTATTGCTGCGAAACATTGTCAAACACTCGATGGAAACATCCTCACGTTGCTGTTTGTGCTCCATTGTGAGCAAACGCGGCACCCATCTTGCGCACAGCTTTCTCATGTCCAAATTTTCGGTCGAAATGCGATGCACAGCACTTTTTGAAATGCCTGCCATGTCTGCTATCTAGCGCACTTTTAGTCGACGGTCATCCAATACCATTTTGTGGATTTTCTTTACATTTTCTGACGTAGTGACCTCACTTGGTCGACCACTGCAGTGTTCATCTTGGCAGCTCGTACGACCTCGCTTAAACTCAGCTACCCAATATTTGACCGTTGTAAACGAAAGAGCAGACTTCCCCAGAGTAGAATCCAACTCGGCTTTGATATCGGTTGGACTTAGACCTTTCAAATGAAAGTATTGTATCGCATAACGATGCCCGATTTTTTCCATATTTACAAATTCACTGAGAGCGTTCACTTTGGATGTCTGTAAAAAAAATAATAATAAACGTACCGTTATGAATTTTTCACAGTAAGTTGTTGAAAGGTGGTATTGTCAATCGCAGTAATTGTTTTTTTAAAACTACCTCTATTCATAAGTCAGGTCGAGTACTTTTGGGACTACCCTCGTACCATTAAACGTACCGTTGCAATATATATATATATATATATATATATATATATATATATATATATATATATTATATATATATACAGCCTGTCTCTCTATCTAGTGGAAGTATTCATAACGCCTGATGCACGGAAAAATTTTATAAAAAAAAAACCTTGTTACATTAAAGTCGGTGAATTAATTACTATTGAATTAACAATAGATTAACAGCCAATCAGATTTTTTCGCGATCAAGTAGGCGGGCCTTGAGAGAAAAAAAGACAAAAAAAAAACAAAAATGGGCGGGGCTATCGATTTTGAACTATATATCGATATGCAGCGATGTGTGCGTCACAATGCCATGTTATTATTTCTCCCCACTTCACCGCGAATTTTAATTCTGATCTTATGTCTTCTCATTGATCTTCTTATTCCTCTCATTCAGGCTATAGTACTGGCGGTTTGAGTTCTAATCCTCAGTTCCGATTTTTTTTGGTTTTTTTTTTTTAGCTCTTGCACGTCTTTGTAAAATTCAAAAAATAATATTAAAGTTTTTCTAGATTAAGTTATCATTCGTTTGTAAGCATCTTTTAATATGTGTTCAAGAAAATTATGAATTAATTATTATAATGCTTAATTACAGTCAGTTGTTTGATAAATACAATAAAATTTTCATAAAGTAAGATATTAAAATAATTAAAATTTTGTTTTCACGCGAGATTTTAAGCTGTATAACATTATTTGTTACACCAAAAAAAAATGCCTTCAAAAAAAATATTTAAAAAAAATTCATCGATGTTACAAATTGGAAAACGACCTTGAATCTATTATACATTCAAGTCTTTCACACTCAGTTACCTCATATTATATTTTTATGCATTTAACGTACAAATAATAAGACGCAGCATTTTTTTAATAATTTTTGTTGTATGAATAAATGGACATTACAATAAAAGATTGAGTTCGATCAAATATAGGGTTAAAAAATAATAGTTAATTGATAATCTTGAGCATCAATTTTAGAAAAAATTAAAAAACTTTTAGATATATTGGCTTTCATCGAAATACCTAAAAAAAGACTTACAGAAGCCAAAAAAAAAAAAACAAAAAAAAAAAAATCGGAACTGGGGGTTAAAACCCAAACCGTCAGCGCTATAGCCTGAATGAGAGGAATAAGATAAATGAGAGGACATAAGAAGATCAGGATTAAAATTTGCGGCCAAGTGGGGAGAAACAATAACATAGCAGTGCGACGCACACATCGCCGCATATCGATGTATAGTTCAAAATTGAAAGCCCCACCCATTTTTGTTTTTTTTTTGGTTTTTTTTTCTCTCAAGGACCGCCTACTTGATCGCGAAGAAATCTGATTGGCTGTTAATCTATTGTTAATTAAATAGTAATTAATTCACCGATTTTAATGTAACAAGGTTTTATATTTATAAAATTTCTGCCTGCATCAGGCGTTATGAATATTTTCACTAGATAGAGGGACAGGCTGTATATATATATATATATATATATATATATATATATATGTATATATATCATTTCACTTTATTTCACTTTATTTTAACGCATTTTTCTTCTCTTTCATTTATTTATTCTTTTCTCTATACGTGTGTTGGAAAAATGTAAGAATAAGTTTATTCTCCATGTCTCATGGATTTTTCCACGGGAGTTAATTTAGCAGTGTGGCTGCAAGCATGACACATTTTTTATACCAACACACTGTCATTTAGAGTCGTTTCATTGAATAGAGCGCTCAGCGTCTTTAAACATTAAACATTTATATGTTGCAATTATAATTTATTAATCTTTTATGAGTTTAATTTAGTTGATTCTAATTTTAATTTTAATTTTCATAATTGATGATATATTTTATTTTTATAAGCATTATTTTAATCTTTACGTCACCTAACAGTAAAAAAATAATTCGCAATTATTTTTATAAAATTTGAAATGTATTAAATTGAAAAATACGTTATAAAAACTGAATTTACCCCTATAAAAATGAGGGGTCGATAAATTATGGGATAAAAATTATGTACGAAATTTCAACATTAAATAACAATTTTTTTGCCGTTAGAATCATTAAAATATTCTCAATAGACTAGGAGGAACTTAAAATTTCGTTTTAGGGGTTGGTTACCCCTCTAAACAGGTGATTTTTGGAAAAACCTTAAGAAACGTCAACTTTAATTTTCCATTTTTGTAAAAAAATTATTTGCAATTATTTTCATAAAGTTTGAAAAGTATTAAATCAAAAAATACGTTGAAAAACTGTATTTACTCTCATAAAAATTAGGGGTCGCAAAATTATTAGATAAAAATTAAAATCGCAATTTCCACATTAAATAGCAAGTTTTTTGCCGTTTGAATCGTTAAAATATCCCTATTAGTTTATGAGATATTTACTAAAAACTGTTTTCACCCTTTTTTTTAGAGGTCATTTTAACCCTCTAAAAAAGGAATTTAACCGATAAGAAAAAAAACGTATCTCTTTTTTTTAATGTACTTCAACACATCTTAGAACTAAAGAAATCGATAGGTCCGAGTTAAGAACATTTTCTTTTTGGTACAATTATTAGGGGGAGAAGACCCTCCAGACAACAGGTTTTTCAATAATTTTCGATAAAAAATTAAGAGTATTTATTACATCAAATAAAATTACAAATTGATATTGATATTCAGATATACACATACAAATTAAAAGAAAAAAAAAACAAAACGACGGCGATACACTGCTCAAACTTGGCTCTTTTAAATTGCGCTGTGAAATGGCCTAACCTCTTATCATCAACTTAAAATAACCAATTGAAAGTTTTTTATTATAGCAAGTTATTTTGCTTTGTATACTTTTAGCAAAAATTAAAGGAGCAAAAAAAAGTTGTAAATTTTTTGGTAATTTTTGACGGGCTGTATCTTTGTGAAAAATAGTCGTAGCGAGACTCTAAACAAAACATTTTGAAGCTCTATGATTCTAGTTTTGAGATCTTTTAGTCAAAACTTTTTAGAAGTTACGGTTGTTAAATACTTTGAAGTAATAGCATGAAAAGAGAATTTTGCAAATTTTTTGCGATTTTTTTCTCGGTCCATGGGCTCAGGAAAATTTTTTCAATTAAACTATTATGCAGAGCTGATAGTCTGTTTATTTAGCTTTAATTTCCTTTGTCTAATTTTCCGCTACACTGCTTTCTTTATGAGATATCCGGCTTTGAATGCAAAAGGATCCTTCTGTCTTTAACCATTGATATCTCAGCAATCAACGATCGGACAGAAAACCAAAGGGCAGTTTCGGAATCTGAAATAAATTTTATGAAAAATCTTGTAGCGTTATTTAGAAAGAAATATTTTTTCTGAACCCTGATATTAACTTGGAAAAGGTTAAAACAAGTCACTTTTTCTGTTGTTTTGGAAAATCGATCGCATCTTTGCTAATTTTGATGAAACCGCTAATGTTTTTGAAAATTATTGAACCTTGATGTACCCGCAATAGTTTTGTAAAGTTTCGGATCGATTCATCGAACGGTTTTTCCGGACCGATTAATCAAAATTTCTGAAAAAATTATAAGAGCGAGATTTATGTTTTTAAGGACCTTGTAATTATCTTAAAAATAGAAAAGAATAACTATTTTCGAATTTTCACACGCACACGCACGCATGCACATACGCTTCTTTCAGAGAATGAGTTTAGAGTCATAAAACACTGTGGAACTGACGAACCACGGGGTCTCATTTCTCTTCAAGAACTCCAAACACACAAACACAGACCTACAGTGCAAAAGCACAAAAAAGCGTAAGTCCGAACGTGCAACCTTCTCGTGGTTTGCTTTGGGTGATGCAAATGCCGGCGGTTAACAAAAATTATCAAAATTTAAGCAAAAAAAAAATTTTCTTTTTTAATTTTAGAAATGAATTTTTTTTTTTTTTTTTTTTTTTATTGAATACTTTTTATCTGATTCCAAATTTAAAGAGTGAAAGATAAGCAATTGTGGGAAAAGTCGAAAATATTAAATTTTTTCTATTTTTAAGATGATTACAAGGTCCTTAAAAACATAAATCTCGCTCTTTTAATTTTTTTAGAAATTTTAATCAATCGGCCCGGAAAAACCGTTCGATGGATCGATCCGAAACTTTACAAAGCTATTGCGGGTACATTAAGGTTTAATAATTCTTAAAAACATTAGCGGTTTCAAAATTAGCAAAGATGTGATCAATTTTCCAAAACAACAGAAAAAGTGACTTTTTTTAACCTTTTCCAAGTTAACCCTTTGCGGTTGGCAAACTGCGCCTTTGAGAGTACCAGTAGGTCGGAGCAAATCTATCGTTTTGCAGTTACTCTATTTAAAAATGTCCCCACTACGGGGACGCCGACTTCTACGACGATTTAGAAATGTCCCCGCTACGCGGACACCGACCGCAAAGAGTTAATATCAGGGTTCAGAAAAAATATTTCTTGCTAAATAACGCTACAAGATTTTTTATAAAATTTATTCCAGATTCCGAAACTGCCCTTTGGTTTTCTGTCCGATCGTTGATTGCTGAGATATCAATGGTTAAAGACAGAAGGATCCTTTTGCATTCAAAGCCGGATATCTCATAAAGAAAGTAGTGTAGCGGAAAATTAGACAAAGGAAATTAAAGCTGAATAAACAGGCTATCAGCTCTGTATGATAGTTTAATTGAAAAAATTTTTCTGAGCCCGTGGACCGAGAAAAAAATCGCAAAAAATTTGCAAAATTCTCTTTTCGTGCTATTACTTCAAAGTATTTGACAACCGTAGCTTATAAAAAGTTTTGACTAAAATATCTCGAAACTAGTATCGTAGAGCTTCAAAATGCTTTTTTTAAAGTCTTGTTACGATCATTTTTCACAGAGATACAGCCCGTCAAAAATTATCAAAAAATTTAGAATTTTTTTTTGCTTCCTTATTTTTGCTAAAAGTGTACGTGCATATTTTTAACGAAAGAAAAAATGTAAATTTGAACACAAGAAGAAAAAAATTACACTTTTTTTTAGAAAAGAAATTGATAAAAATAATATTTTTAGTAATAGTTAATATAAACTTTTATGCATATCCAAAGGCCAATACGTTAAAGAATATCCGTGAAAAGTTTCAAATTGATATTTTAATAATTTTAAAGTCATATTTGAAAGCGGGGAAACAACATGTTTTGAAAAAAACATGATTACAGTTCTCTTGTGAAGTAGAGATAAAAGCAATTTATAATTATCCAAGGTTAATCTGCAATGCCAGAACCATAAAGCAAACCTTCTACATAAAAAAAATCATTCATTACGGCTGCATTCTTTTCTTTCTGTGCAGTTCTGGAGTCTTTTGTTGAATTTAACGAACGCTGCTCTTGCCTCTTCACTCGATTGCTGTCGTATGAGTCAGCAAAAATCTTACATTCCAAACCTATTGTTAAATCCAGTTCACTTATGACTTTGAGTACGAATGATTAGTCATCGTTAAATATTCCTGCAGCTAAAAATGCTGCGATTTCAATAATTTTTGTGCCACAATGCAAGTGTTTGGAAGATAAACACCATATAGTTGAATTGAAAGACTCGTTTGCATTTTGTATAAAACCACAAAGGTAACGTTCAAACTATTCGTCGCGTGACAATTCTTCATAAATTGACAATATGCTTTTTGTACGTCTTCATGCAGTGGAGCTGGATATTCATAAGAAATATTCTTGGCTTGTGCAGCGTTGTATTTACACCATGAGTCGACGCTGGTGGGACAGAACTGATGTTGCGGCTTTTTATCCGTCGAGATCAAGTGATAATACGTAGCCACAATCTCTTTCTTCATATCATCTTTCGACTGGGCATTTCTTCGTATCGCAAAACCATAGTATTTTGTTAATTTTTTAATCAAAGCATTGGTTAGTTTGCCTTTTCTACCGAGCTTTGCGGTATTTTTTACATTTTGGAGGCGACTTTCCATACGATTTTCTACGTGACCTAGGCACTCACTTTTTTTAACTTCAACATCTTCGCATGGACTAGCATCTAACACAGCTTTGAATTTTTTTGTATCGCCATCCCCAACATAATTAAGTCATCTAAACACCCCAACATCTCAAAAATCGCATCGACTTCTATCTTGCCTGCAGAGCCTTTATAATTGATGGAACAACTTTCTTCGTGATCAGAGCCTTCAAGATTGTCAGGGCTATTTTGTAAGTACATACATGCTTGGCAGTAGCTGCTTTTCACGAGTAAATCAATTGTTTTTCCTGAATAATAGGCTATTGGGGTAGTTACGCCATACAAAGAAGAGAAGCCGCGCTTCTTCCAAGACCCATCGCCGCTAACAGTGAAATTTAACAAAGGTTTTTCTTTTGTCTCATTTTCTCTTTTGTCGTCTTCAATTGCATTTCTACATGTGACATCAAACAATTTCTTGACGGAAGTATGTATGAGTTCAAGAATGCGTTCATAAGCATGTTACTTAGCCCGCTGCATAAATTCATTACGCCAAAAATGTTAATACCTTCTGGGGAACACCAAATAAGTGCATTGCGAAAACAATACGTCTGTTTATTTCATAAGCGCAATGAATAAATAAGCTTGATAGAATAAGTTAAATACCAAATTTGCAAGCAACAGAAATTTCGAAGCCTTTCCTTTGTCACCTGATTGCCCAAACGACATTTTTTGTTTGCACAATTTGCACGCTAATATATCGGTAAGAGCAGAAAATACACTAAGAAACTCAATGATTCTATAGCAAAAACTTTGGTTAACATTAATACCGTCAGGCAGACGACTTCAATTTTTTGCAGACACACTAGCTTCGTCGTTGGACTCTTTTTTAACTTCTACGTTTGGGTAAACTGGAAAATTGATTCTCTTGAAATTTCTTGCGGATTAGTTAAGACCCTAGTCTTAGGATAGTTTGGACGATAATTTGGATTATTTTTATCAACTTTACAACTTATTTTATCAAGTAATTATTCAAAACGCGATTTAAAATAACAACACGAGGCACTGGACTGTATACTAACAAGCCATTTCTCAGCTGACTGTTTGTATGTAAACAAAAACGACAATTACACAATCCGAATAATCGTCCAAAGTGCCCCCTACTTTCCAAAAATTGAAGTAAAAAACTTATTTAAGTAAGAAATTAAAAGATATAAACTGTAAAGAGCACGCGCTTGCTTACCTGCTTTCGGTACTTTCGACGCTCATCACTTCACTGACTTTCTAGGGACTTTTTAGACTTTCTTTTGAGCTTAAAACGTTGAAAATATATTCTTTAAGCTGCAAATGAATTTTAAAAGGAAAAAAAATGCAAAAATTGAAAGTTCTGAGCGTCTTCTCCCTTAGAAGAAAAATTTTAAAGTTAAAATTACAAGTTGAATTTTATTTATTATAATATATATCCCAAAGATGAGCAAAGATTAAACATATTTTTATTGATTGGAATGAGAGTGCAAACATAATTAAGATAATATTAGGCACTGCTTTGATTCCTTGATTTTAGTTCGTCTAGACATGCTTATTTATAAAAGAAAATAATTAGTCAAATACAATGAGAATAAGCGAAAATGCATTTTACAGATACATAAATGAGAAGTATGATAATGTATGAATAATCATACATGTATGTAAATAAATATAGTAAAAATAAATAGAAATACAATAGATATGTATATTGTAACGTCCGCAGGGATCTTGTCAGCGTACACATGAATCGTAACATTAAAAATAAAAGTAGATTTATTATAATATTAGTTTTTATAAAAAATTAATTCTGAAAAAGATGGACGTTAGTCGCGCTCGCTAGTATCGCGGCACTCTACTTCGAGCTCTAGCTCGAATAATAGAAACTTGTAATCTTAACTCACTGTTTGCCCCGGCTCGGCATGGACTCGGCTTTTGTCCCAGACAAAAGATTTGAGGCTTCACGATATAGTTAATCCGAAACCTATACCATTAAAACAATCTCGGGCTTGGGCTCCATCAAGAAAACCCACGGCCACATACTACACGCGCGAACAAGGAATTCAGAAAAATGGTCGCACCAAGTACAACTTACCTCATTATTCTGTAATTCCATGCTCGTCGTAAAATCACTCTCAAAAACTCGCTCATATACGAGGTGTGTTCAAAAAATAACGGGAATTTTTTAATTTCGCGGGTTTGGAGAGTCCGATTGTCAAAATTTTTCTTTATTATGTTGGTACACATACCTCTGAAGGATGATACAATTTTCAGCTGTATTCATTGTTTACTTTGTTAGTGGCAGCCACTAAAATTAGACGTGTTATGAGCTCGGCAATTTTTGTTTGTTAAAAAAAATGGATCAAAGAATTTGTATCAAATTTTGCGTAAAAAATGAAATAAAGTGTAACAAAGTGTGTTAAATGTTAACAAAGGCCTATGGTTAGTCCGCTATGAGTAAAACAAGGATTTGCGAGTAGTATAAGCGTTTCTAAGATGGTAGTGAAGACGTTGAAGATGACGAATGCCCCGGACGCCCCAGCACATCAACAACCGATAAAAAAGTGGAAAAAGTGAAAGAAATGGTTTCGAACGATCGCTGAATCAGAATCAGAGAGGTCGCTGATGATGTTGGCATATCGATTATCTCATGCCATGAAATTTTCCGAATGTTTTAAGTGTGAAACGTGTGGCAGCAAAATTTGTTCCAAAATTGTTAAATTTTGAACAAAAACAGCGGCGAATGGAAGTTGCTCAGGAGTTACTAAATGAAGTCACCAACGATGTAGAATTGCTAAAACGTGTTATAACAGGTGACGAAATAAGGGTTTACGGATATGACGTCGAAACTAAAGCTCAATCGTCCCAATGGAGACATTCTGGATCGCTAAAACCGAAAAAGGCTCGACAAGTGCGGACAAACGTGAAGGTTATGCTCACTGTGTTCTTCGATTTTGATGGCATAGTATATCATGAATTCTTGCCACGAAGTCAAACGGTCAATAAGAAGTACTACCTACAAGTTCAACGCCGTTTGCGTGAAGCAATCCGAAAAAAACGCCCGGATTTATGGCAAAACAATTCATGGCTTTTGCACCACGATAATGCACCTGCTAACACTTCATTGCTTGTTCATGAATTTTTGGCCAAAAACAATACTCTAACGATGCCCCAGCCTCTATATTCGCCAGACATGGCTCCGTGTCACTTTTTTCTATTTCCAAGAATAAAGAGAACCTTAAAGGGCCGTCGTTTTACAAGCAGAGATGAAATTAAAAGCGCATTGCTGAAAGAGCTAAGGGCTATCTCAAAGATCGAGTTTCAGAAGTGTTTCAAGGATTGGAAGAAGCGCTGGTACAAGTGCATAATATCTTATTGGGACTACTTTGAAGGCGACAACATTAATGTAGACAAATAAATAAATGTTTTTTTCAAAAAACAAAAATTCCCGTTATTTTCTGAACGCGCCTCGTAATTACAGAATTCGTTTTAGCGTCAAGCGCGTTACGCCTCTAATAACTCGTAACGCAATGGCGGTTCGACCATTAAGACTGCTGAACGCTAACTTTCTAAGGATGGTACTACGGAAACTAACTAACTTTCCTTGGCTCGAAGAGATGCTTTTTTCTCTGTCTAGTTCGTCGATATTCTGTTTTTTCAGTGCGGGGCGCGCGTTGCAATAAGGCCCGCTTGGCTACAACGCCATAAGAGTAAGTACCGTGCGCGCCGCTCTTCTCTTCTGCTCTAGCTGTCAAATGTTCCTTCTTCGTTCATCCTACAGCTCTTACAAGTAACACTACCCGAGTGTCACTCACCGATTGAAAACAAACTTTGCACATCGATAAAACACTAAAAAATATTGAACCCATGGTTTTTAATTTGGCAGAATCCGCTTCCTAGGAGTAGAAACCACCCTACCCCTACCAAACCACAAGCAGCTTAAACCACTTAACCCTGGGGACAGCAAGTTTAATCGCTCATTTTTATTAAAATAATTAAATTTCACGTCCTAAGCTATCCCACCTAATCACCTACCCCCTAACCAACGTAACCTATCAAAACACCCACCTCCTAACCCACTTAACCCCTATAAACCACCCCTACCGAACCACAAGCAGACTAACCCACCTAACCCTAGAAAAAACGAGTTTAATAGTTTATTCTTACAATAATTGAATTTCACAACACAAGCGGACTAACCCACACAACCACTTACCCTCTAACCCCACCTAACCTCTACAAATCGCCCCTACCAAACCACAGGCAGGCTAACCCACCTGACCCTGGGAACAGCGCGATTAGTCACTTATTTTTTGTGAAATAATTTAATTTCACACCGCAAGCTGACTAACCCACCTACCCTCTAAACTACTTAACCCCTAAAAACTGATTCTACTTAATAAATATGCTTTGAAATAAATTAGAAAAATGCACGGTAGAAAAATATTAGGTAACTATCCTATCTCTAGCTTTATCTAGGGACAACAGCTTAGACGTAATAGAATTATGTCACCTTTGGGGTGCTGGATTATAGTGAGCCCATTGCCTCTCACTGCTCGGGATGCTGGATTAAAGTGAGTCCATTGCCTCTCACTGCTCGGGATGCTAGATTATAGTGAGTCCCCTTGCCTTTCAGATTTTTAATATTTCTTTAGTATCATCTATTTAATGTATTTTTCACAGTAATGCGGCGGATTATCCTCGGTTACTGCGAAGAAATGCTGTATGCAAAGATTTTTGCTGCGCTATGCGCATTTGATTACTGCGAATCGACTATAGAATGTACATTTAGTTTCAGAATTCGGAAAACAGTATTGAACAGGTGTTAGACATTTCTCTGGTTTATCTGATATGTAGCCACTCTTCAAACATGAGTATTTAAACATGTTAACAAATGTTGGTGATGAGAACTGATTATGTGTTAGTGACTAATTTTAAAATGTTGTTTATTAGGTGTATATTAATGTCCAAGTTACATAACAAGACCATATCCGAAAAAGATTTGATAAAATTTTTCCATGGTCTAAATCCATAAACATCCAACGGTTGTCTTGATCCATTTTTTCCGGGAGGTATAGTATGAATTTCGACAATTTTGTTACCTCTATTTGTATTCTCAAATACCTTTTTAGTCTGTTCAGACCAAGAATCTAACAGCAATGAAGAGTTTTTACTAGCTACTGATAAAAAGTCTTTTTCAAACTATTTAGCGGCAATCTAAGATGTTAGTTTTCCATAATAAGATGGATATACAATAATATTCTTTACTTTATAGAAGTTTTTTTCTACTATTGGTCCAAATTTATCATTAGATTCTAGCAAAACTATGAGCAAAGGAGAGTGGAACTTGCCGTTTGATGAAATAATTGGCTGTATCGTATAACTGTGGATCAATGAGTTTAATGATTGTGCAAGGCATTCAACTTCAAGTGTTCCTTTGATTGATAAAGTACAACTGCCGTGAGCTTCTAAATTAAATCCTGATTGATCGGAATTGTACACATTTTTTTAGAGATTTAAAACAGGTCTAGACTATTCGCGTAAAACAAAAATGTTCGGTAAGATTTTTTATTTAAATAATTTTTATTTAGATAATTATTAGAAAATTATTTAGAATCAGAAAATAATGTTGCCAAATTTAATCTTATCAAATTTCTTTGTCCATCGATAATAGAAAGCAGTTCCCTCACTGGATTTTTATAAAACATCCACTTTTTAAGAAAGGATATAATTCAGTACATTAAAAAATTATGAAACTTGGATTTTCTGGTATTATAATTCTACCTACTCCCACAGAGTCAATTATAAGCTTATTTACAGTTAAGAAATGTATTAAATCTACACTTAAGAAACAGGAATTTATATATTACAATAATTTTCCGAAGGAAAATTAATTTTTTGGCATTTTAAAGAATTTTCATTTATTTTAAAGCAAGAGTGGATATCGTTTAGTAGAGATAGTTTCTAGGAGTTAAGTTGATTAAGTTTAGGTAGGTAGTTAGGTGGGTAACCTCGCTTATGATGTGAAATTTAATTTATTTCACAAAAAATAAGTGAATAAACTCACTGTTTCCAGGGTTCGATGGACTTGCTAGCTTGCGGTTTGGTAGCGCTGGTTTCAAGGGATTAGGTGAATTAAGAAGAGAGTATTCAATTGGATTATGTTGATAAATAAGTTGATGGTTATATAGGTTCGATTATGTAATGACACTCAAATATTAACAAAAAAAAAAAAATAAGCGATCGAACTCGTTGTTCCCAGGGTTAGGTAGGTTAACTTGCTTGTGATTTGGTAGGGGTGATTTCTAGGGGTAAGGCGGTAGGTAGGTGGGTTGGGGATAGGTTGATTACTCCGCTCGCCATAAAAGATTCAATTTCTAGAAAAATAAGACTCATTTCAAGAAAAATAAGCGACTAGACTCGATGTTTTCAGGGACAGATGAGTTAGCCTGCTTGTAGTTTGGTAGGGGCGATTTGTAGAAATTAGGTAGGTTAAGGGGTAAGTGGTTGTGTGCGTTAGCTCGCTTATGTTGTGGAATTCAATTATTGTAAGAACAAGCTATTAAACTCGTTTTTCCTAGGGTTAGGTGGGTTAGCCTGCTTCTGGTTGAATAGTGGTGGTTTATAGGGGTTAGGTGAGTTAGGGGGTGGATGCTTTGATGGGTTACGTTGGATAGGGGGTAGGTGATTAGGTGGGCTAGCTTATGGCGTGAAATTCAATTTTTAATAAAAATGAGCGATTAAACTTGCTGCCCTCAGGGTTAAGTGGTTAGGCTGCTTGTGGTTTGGTAGGGGTGGTTTCTACCTAGGAAGCGGATTCTGCCAAAATAGAAAAACACGGGTTCAATATTTAAGTGTTTTATCGATGTGCAAAGTTTGGTTTTAATCGGTGAGTGACACTTAGGTAGTGTTACTTGTTAGCGCTAACTCTTCGAATTTATATAAATGATTGTTCCCCATCAGTGACTTGTGCAGTCGACCACTTCTCGATTAATAATCTTAGGCACTTAAGCATTGCGGAGGAGTGGCACTTGTGATCGCCAGATGCTGACGATGTTTAATATGATTATGTTAAGAAAGTACCACCATAACCTAGATAGTCTGTCTTTCCTCCACCAAGCCAAATGAGCTATTCTTGAAGCTATACAGGAATCCTTCTCCCAAGGAATTATTGGTTGAACTTTATTCTTTTGACGTGTGTTGAGTTATAAGACCATTAATGCGTCCTTGAGCTATAGGTACAGTGTTTATAAGCTATAGAATGTACTTTATTGGGCTGCTTGATGACACGAGCTGGATGACTCAAGTATCTTCTTCATACTTGATGTTAGAGTTAGAAGGTAAGGATAAGATATATTAGAATAACTTGAGGAAAAAAGAACTAGTATAGTGATTGTGCTTTTAGCTTTTATTGTGTTTATATATTGTTTTCATATATTGTTCAAAATATTGTTCTTATCTATTATTCTTATTAAATTTGTGTTATTACTAACCAACGTTTCAGTAACAGACAAAAAATTATGTCCTATACATTACAATATAAATGAATATAATATGAAGTTATGTTTATGAGAGGAACAATACATTACGAAACAACTTGCGAAAAAAGCTTGTGTTTTAGCTTGCTTTTAACGAAGCCGGATTTTTTTTGTTTTCTATAATTCTTTTATAATCTTTTTTCCAATTTTTAATAAAGCAAATAATTTAAAAATTATTATAAAAAATTTGTTGACAGATCAAAAGGATTGTTTGCGCCATCGCATGAGAGAAATGTAAATCTGACGAAATTCTAGGAAATAAGAAAAATTGAAACTGGTCGGTATAGAACATAGACTTATATACTAGACTGCGTGCGCTGTAAGAGGTTTTGAAAACAACATTAAAGGACGGAGATAGCTTGGGAGGCGTTTTGTCTCTCTCGCTTAGCAGGAAGAGTGGGGAGGCTGTTAAGGAGAAAGTGTTCCTTCTCCTCGTCTATTTGTTATGGTTACTTATATTATGATGTCCTTTTCACGTAGTCAGTCGCTCCCCCCACAAACCTCCACGTTAAAGAGAGACACAACGCCTCCCGCTATTGTTTTCTCACTCATTGCAGCCAGATCGTGCGGAAAAAGTTCCCCCTCTCAAGCAGCACGCCGGCCTCGCACACACCGTAAATGATGTATGTTGGTGTGTCGGGAGGCCGAAAGGAGCCGAAGAAACCCGAGGTCGGTAGCTCAACGAAGGGGAATGATACCCCTACCACGCGTCACAGAGAGGTAACACACAACAGTTTTATTCTGTACGTGTGATTCCGAGCGAAGCCGAAGCAAGCGCAGGCTGCGCGCCAAAAGTTACCCTCTCCCTAGGCCGCTTACCCACGCAACACAATCTTAATTAAGACAGTGTGTTCGTGAGCGAGCAGCGCTCGTGTGGCTCGAGAAGACCCGAGCATGGCCGAAGTCAATTGCTCTCCTCGCGCGGTGAGTTCCCTTACCATGTGGACGCCAGCTATTCCACTAAGCTCCGTAGGGGGGCACAATTTATATATTACTTTTTCACTTTAATTTCAAATATTGTATAGTAGCCGTGCGCGCTAAGGCGCACGGACATTTATTTACAAATACACGTTCTCCAGTTCAATTCTCGGCGAAATCAAATTTTTTTTTTTTACATTTTTATTTAATTTAAGGAAAAGCTAATAATAATTATAATGTAAATTATCATAATAATTATAATTAACGCGTAAAAGTAATGTCTAGATGACGAAATTTTCAAAATGGGCAAATAAATTTTTAAAAAATACTGGCTTGTAGCGAATGAAAAAGAGAATTTTTTCCCGAAAGAATTTTTTTCAATCGACATTTTTATTTTAAAAAAAAATTAAAAATCAAAAATTTTTTAGCGAAAATTTAGTCTATTTTTAATAATTTTTAAAACACAAATTGCTGTTACTTTGACAAATATCGTTAAAATTTTTTTTAAACTTAACATAAATACGCAGAATACTTTAGCGTTGCCGATGGATTAATTAAAAATTCGATAAATGATTTTTGTTAATAATCATTTAATTTCACATACATAACACTCGTTAATTACGTTTTCTTTAGTTTCAACGAGAAAAAGGATCGAGAGAAGTTCAAGCTACAAAAAACTTCCAGCGAGACTGTTTGTTACTCTATATTTGAAGAAGTTTTTGACAAAATTACAAATTGATATAACAATAAATGGCTAAGATAGAGCGTTGTTAATAAAAAGAGACATGCCAGCGGCAACGGCATAAGCTGATGTAGCGTAAGGTTATAAATTATTATTATTATTAAATTATTTATTATTAATTATAGTTATTATAACAATTTACATTGTCATTATTATTGGCTTTTTCTTAAATTAAATAAAAATGTGAAAAAAAAAAAAAATTTGATTTTGCCGAGAATTGAACTGGAGAACGTGTATTTGTAAATAAATGTCCGTGCGCCTTAGCGCGCACGGCTACAATACAATATTTGAAATTAAAGTAAAAAAGTAATATATAAATTGTGCCCCCCTCCGGAGCTTATTGGAATAGCTGGCGTCCACATGGTAGGGGAACTCACCGCGCGAGGAGAGCAATTGACTTCGGCCATGCTCGGGTCTTTTCGAGCGACACGAGCGCTGCTCGCTCACGAACACACTGTCTTAATTAAGATTGTGTTGCGTGGGTTAAAGGCCTAGGGAGAGGGTAACTTTTGGCGCGCAGCCTGCGCTTTCTTCGGCTTCGCTCGGAATCACACGTACAGAATGAAACTGTTGTGTGTTACCTCTCTGTGACGCGTGGTAGGGGTATCATTCCCCTTCGTTGAGCTACCGACCTCGGGTTTCTTTGGCTCCTTTCGGCCTCCCGACACACCAACATACATCATTTACGGTGTGTGCGAGGCCGGCGTGCTACTTGAGAGGGGGAACTTTTTCCGCACGATCTGGCTGCACTGTTCTCACTTCAATGTCGTCTTCAAAAGCTCTCACAGCGCGCGCAGTCTAGTATATAAGTCTATGGTATAGAATCATTTCACTATTATTAAATCTATCTGCCGCGGCCCCGTATAAGAGATTCACACTTCAAAATTTGACTTCGGCATTTTTAACTTATACAGCCAAATAGGATGATGTGGTAACAGTGTTTTGATAAGGCGATCGTAATATTTAAAATCATATAAAATATTATAAAAAGTAAATAACAAATTAAATAGAAATATTTTTTAAGCAAATTTAATAAAACAATTGTAAACACTATCAAAATTTGTGTTTTCTCATATAAATAGCTGTACATTCCCTTAAGAATAAAAAATTTGTATTAATTAACATAATATAATAAAGATACTACCATGATTTTGCTGAACTTTCCGTAACATGTCAACAATATTTTATTTTTTAATTCTTTATCTGCGGTAGTCTTTTGTAAACGATGTAACAAAACTTGAGAAACAGTTACTGTCAATGAACGATCGCATAAATAAAATAGGAAACGGGTATCGTTCATTAACAATTCTAATTGCTTAAACAGCTTAAGGATCTTGCACATATGTTTTCATAGTTAAAGGGTTAAAGATGAAAAGTCAATAATTTACAGATATTTATATGACCAGCAATCATTTTTTTGCCATTGGAACTATGACTAAAGTATACACTTATAAAAATGTACTGGAAGCATTTTTCTAATAAACCAAACAGTGAATTATTTTCAGATTTCAATGTAATATCTTCTGTGATATGTGCAAAATTTGTAACTTCTAAGTTGGAATTATTTATTTTCTTATAAGATTTATTTAATTAAATATGTTTTTAATAAATATGACTACTGTTAAATTTTAAGCATGCAAAATATCCAATTTATTTTAATAATACTTAATATTAAACATTGATTTAAGAAATAGTCAAAAATCATAAAAAAAATTGTCTTACAACAGAATAATTTATAAGATTTAAATAGATAAGTATAGTATGTAAAGTTTTAGCAGTTATTGATAATTTAACATTTTAATAGATTGAAGAGTAACAAGATACTGACACATATTACAGAAAGGATATACTCGAAAGGTAATAAAGCATTGTATTATAGTATTGTTCTTATGTATTAGTATTGCTTATCAATTTCTGAGGAAAAAAAAAATGTAAAAAGTATATTTTTGTATTTACTTGAAGCTGAAGACTAAAAAATTGTATCCGTTGAATATAAACTCAAAATTGTATCTTACTAAACAAAAATCAATAAATTAATTGATAAGTATAAGATAAATAATTATTATTGGTTGTGAATTACTTTAAATATATGATTACAAATATTAAGTAAGTCCACTATAAAAAAGAAAGTATATCTACTGAAAAATATTTTCGAAATCTCAGTGTGACTTTTCTCAAATAAAATTTTTAAAATTTTTGTTTCTTATAAATAATATACTATTGTAATATTATTCCAAATACTTAATTGTTCATAATAAAAGTTTAAAAAAAAAATGTTTAGAAACAAATAAATTTTCAAACTTTTTTTTAACAAATAAATTTTTAGAGAAAAGTAAAAAAAATCTTTTAAAATAACAAAAAATAGCATAATTAACCGCTGGACTTTACAATTACAATAAGAAATTAAAAAACAATTTCGCAAAAACTTAAAGTCATAAAAAATCTTTTAATTTTTAAATAAAAATTAAAAAAAAAGTTTTTTACTTAATCTTAATAAACTTAAAATAAAAATGTAAGTGTCTAAACATAGAGAATGTAATATTTTGTAGAAATTTCTTTACTTTGTTTCACAACAAAAATCTATATAAAAAAAAATGTATCACGTTATCAAGTTCATTAAGATATTTTTAAAATTCAATGTTCAAGTTATATGCTTGATTTTGTGATACATAATTACTAAATTAATAAAATCTACCGGAAAGAACAAAGTTTCACATTAGCGTTAGTGATCTACTCTTTCACATACATAAAATTTTATTAAATTTTAATACAATAATTGATAAATTATATTACCTAATGTTGAATATTATATAAAATACTATAACTTAATCATAATTCTGAAAATCACATATGGCATTAAGAATATAAAGCTTATTAAATTGTATAGTTGCAATAATTTTTCAATAAGCATAAGTTAAATAATTAACCTCAATTATAAAAAAGTGTTAACGAAAAAATTATTTAATTGTAATATTAAAAATTGTACCTAATTAACATCAGCAGTATAAAGCAAATGATACAATATTCAAATCCTTATCTTTCAAAATTAATTGTAAAAGAAATTCATCATTTTATTAATTGCTTACATAAATGAAAAAGTTTCAATTTAATAGTTTATAAATTACATAAATGATTTTTAAATTATACAAGAATAACTTTAATACAAAGATACTTTTAAACAACGTTAATATTAAAACTATTGAATAATCAGAAATTATAAACTATCAGAATTAGTGATACATGAATGACTCAGTTAACACCAGGTAATACTATACAATATATTTATTGCAAAAATATTAGATAATGTGAAAAACAATATTGTCTACAAATTCGTTATAAATTCATTAACTAAGTTTTTCAGTGATACATCTGTATAGAATCAAAGTCGAATAAAAATTTCTCTTCATTAGATACAAATAGATTTATCTGCGCTGTCATTGTTAAATGCGGAACATATTTTCAACTTAAATTATCGGTTGCAATACATGTTAGACAATATCCCAACATTGTGATAGCATCATTTGTACACAGGCGTACAGTACACGCTACTATCAGAGATGAAAAGGGAGATCGCTACAAAGTGCAAGAAAGTGCTGCCTCTTACGGACGAGCGGTCGAACTATACACAAGTAGCTATTTGAGCGAATAGGGAGGGGAGCGCATATACACAAGTACGGTGCAAACATAGACTTATATACTAGACTGCGCGCGCTGTGAGAGGTTTTGAAGACAACATTAAAGACAAAGATAGCTTGGGAGACGTTTTGTCTCTCTCGCTTGGCAGAAAAAATGGGGAGGCTGTTAAGGGGAAAGTGTTCCTTCCCCTCGTCTATTTGTTATGGTTACTTATTTATGATGTCCTTTTCACGTACCAGGCTGTTCAATAAGTTTTGCGGTTCGATAAGAAAAACACAATTTTATGGTTTGAAATACATTTTATTATTTAGTATAGTCTCCCTGGACATCAATACACTTGTTCCGACGAGATTCCCATTTATGAATTCCATCCCTGAAGTGAGAATCTGAAAGAGCTGCAAAATACGCTTCCACATCTGTTATGACCTCATCATTTGATGAAAAACGCTTTCCACGGATGAATTTTTTTAGGTCTGGAAACAGATGGGAGTCGCTAGGGGCCAAATCTGGTGAATACGGTGGATGCTCTAACAATTCGAACTTTCATTCATGGATTTTAGCCATTGTCAAAATGCTCTTGTGACACGGTGCATTGTCCTGATAAAAAAGGATTTTTTTCTTCTGCAAACCGGATCTTTTTTCACGAATTTTTTCCTTCAGCTAGTCTAAAAGGTTACAATAATATTCAGAATTTATTGTTTTACCAATTTGCAAGTAATCCACAAACAAAATTCCTTTCGCATCCCAAAAAACTGATGCTAACACCTTCTTGGCCGATTTCTGGACACAAACTCGTTTCGGAGCCGAAGAACCAGGTTCACACCACTCTTTAGCCTCTTGTTTTAATTCAGGATCATAGTGATAGACCCAAATCTCATACGTAGTGATGAATCGACGCACAAAATTCGCTTTATCCTTTCGAAAATGCTCTAAATGTTGCTGAGAAAGTCGCATACGAATGTGTTTTTGTTCCATTGTTAGCGGATGCGGCACTCATTGTGCACACAGCTTTCTGAAACCCAATAATTCAGTCAAAATATTGCTTACACTGCCCAATGAGACGCCTAGGGCTTCTACTAAATATCTTTCAGTCAATTGACGATTTTCCAATAGGGGCAAGGGTTTCTACGAGAGAGGCATTATGAAAATACCTTCAAAATGGCAACAAGTTATCAAACAAAACGGTACATATTTGACCTAAATCGTATCATTCTATCCATGCTAAATAAAACCTTCAATTTAATGCAAAAATAATGGATTTTTTTTTACTACTCCTAATATATATATATATATATATATATATATATATATATATTGTAACGGGGTAAATTTGTTTACGCCCGTTAGCGACACAGGACCTTCCTCTGGTCCTGCTTTATCTCTTGAATTGTGTGTGTGGGGCCTTGCCTAAGGCCCCGCTACCGGTGTTGCTCCTACCGGGCTCGGCTACTCAGTTTGGGTGCCAATGCTAGATTGGCACACCCACGGAGGCGGTGGTATTCGGGATAGGGACGCTGTAGGGAATTAAGATTAAAATAAACGCACCTGCAGTTCGGTTAGAGCTTATTTTATAAATTAAACAACAAAGTTAATACAAAAGTAATAAATTATTGCGGAGAGGTCCGTTAATGTGAAGAGCAATTAGTATTGCCACACGCGCAATACTAATTCTCGAGGTGCGCACTGCGCATGCGCACCATCTTAGCTTTACGCGGCTACACACACACGTGTAGTCTATGGACGACGGATATAGAGAGAGCAGTTCCCTCTCTATACCGCCGTAGTCCGTGACTGCCCGAGTGAGAGCGTCTCTATCTCTTTCACTCGACCCTGCAGTCTATGGTTGAGCGAGAGAGCTCGTACCTCTCGCTCAACTGCGTGCTCGCAGATTGTACGAGTAAGAGTGACTTTCTCTTACTCATACACCTATTCTATGATAGTGCGAGAAAGATCGATCCTCTCACTCGCACTTGCACGTCCTAATCGGTTTTGAGTTACGCGGTCTCGCGCGTAACTCTCCTATATCTATATTTATGCCTGACGCGATCGCACACGCGTCAGGAAAACTAAAGATAATTACTTGCGAACTAATTATACTATCAAGTAGCCACTTACTTTAATAATATCTAATCGCGGGATTGCCTCTTTATTGCTGCTGCGGAAACGCTGCGGAAAAATCTCTTTGAATGCAATCGGGAAAATCGCGTAAAAACTATTAGCGGAGAAATTCCTGTGCGGCTAGCTAAACGGCTCGGACGAGAAGAGGGCTTGAGGGGAGGGCTCCTCCTTCCCCTCTCCTCTATCGGTTTTCCCGTGTAGCGCGATCGATTCTTGATCGATAGCGCCGCGTTTCGGTACGCCGCGGATTTTTGCGCCTTTTCCCGCGTCAAGCAATCGATCGCTTGATTGATGGCACCGCGTATAGTCGCGCCGTGAACTCTATCTCGCACTGTATGGCAGGTAGCCTAACCTCAATAAGCCACCTGTCACAATATATATAATTTGTGTAAATAAGTGCGTTAAGGCGAGTGCGCCTGCGCGTAACGTGCGTGCCTTGTATTCTGCTAGCATACTGTTAGATTACCTTTTTATAACCTCGTTGTTTCTCGTTTTTAATAAAAATTAAATATATATAGATATAGATTTGAAAAGGTACGATGTTAAATATTCTAATCATATAAAAAATTGATGAATCTTTTAATATAAAGAAGTCATTAATTTAGTAATTGCTAAAATTAAATCTTGGTTGAATTCATAATGCCTCGGAGTCTACTGAAGAATAAATGTCTGCAACTGGAATTATGTTACATATGTATAAAATGATACTTCTAAAGATTTATATAATAAATTAAATCAATTTATTTAAGTTGCTTATATGTACTAGGATCTGAATTAGAATGTATGCAGCAATTTTTAGTTATGGAAATTTGGAATCAGATATCGAAGACAAATGTGTACTACAGAAATTAAAAGGAATTTTTTTGTTGTTACTAATTCAACTTTTTTAAAAAGTGTCGAGCAAATTTTTTTTAATCATAAGATATTTAGAAACTAAGTACAATTTTAACTGTGGTGATCGATTAAACTGTTTAAAAAGTGCGAAGTAAAATTTAATAAAAAAATATGATGTGTGAATTTAAAAAAAGGTTGTTAATCTTTTACAGTTACAAATAACATAAATATTTTATATTTGTAATTTTGAGAAAAGCTTTAAAAATAAAAAAGTGAAAATAAGAGCACCTCAAACTTCAGAAACTGATTTTAGTGATTTAAACGATTCAAAAACTGTATTAGACAAAACATCAAAATTTAACTCAGATGAAGACATACATATACAATTAAAAGTTTCGATATAAAATCTGAATTACATATGCGAAAAAATCTTTTTAGTTTTTTAATTCTGTGTAGCTATGGGGTGTACAACTTTGCTTCCGCCGCTTTTTTCCGAAATTCGAGGCTTTATTGTAAAAATCTAGTTATACATTTACACAGTGTGTCCCACGGAAAACGGAACTTTTTCAAAACATCGATTTATATTGGCGCCACCTATTGGTAGATGTTAGCAATGGAAAGGTCCATTCTTAACTGACATCCTGTCAGAATTGTATGACATTTGGTTCAATGAAAACCAAAATATCGCGCTCAAAGTGACAGTGTGTTAGTGGCATCGGTCGAAAAATAAACTTCGAACAAAGAGCAAATATTAAGTTCTGTTTTCAACTCGGTAAATCCTTTACTGAGACGCATAATTTGCTAAAACAAGTTTATGGCGATAATTGTCTATCCCGTACCAGAGTGTATGAGTGGTATAAGCGGTTCCAGGAAGGTCGTGAAGACATTTAGGACTACGAACATCCAGGTCCTTCGAATACCGTGGTTACTCAAAGTAACATTGAAAAAGTGCGTGAATTTATGAAAAATGAGCCAAAATCTTTATTGCGATACATGGAAATGGAATTGAATATGTCCAAAAATTCAATTCATCGCATTTTGTCCGATTATTTGAATCTACGGAAGGTGTGTGCACGCTTCGTTCCACACAAATTGACCGACTACGAAGAATTGCTCCAAATTCAACATTGTAAGGATTTGATTAGAGTCAAAAAAGGACCCAAACTTGAAATATTTAATTGTGACTGGTAACGAGACATGGTGTTTTCAATATGATCCCGAAACCAAGCGTCAAAGTGCTAAATGGAAGCACCCAGCTGAGCCCAATCCGAAAAAAAGTCGTCTTGAAAAGTCAAAAGTGAAGACAATGTTGATTTGTTTCTACGATTCGGAGGGTATTATTCATCGTAAATTCGTTCCACCTGGTCAAACGATCACTGCTGTGTTTTATCTTGGTGTTATGAAGCGTTTGCTCAGTCGTATTTGTCGTGTGCGGCCACAATACCGTGAAAAAGGGAGCTTGCGTTTGTTGCATGATAATGCCCCGTCTCATCGATCGAACTTGATCACGGATTTTTTGATCAAAAATTCCATTTTAACCATTAACCATTCACCGTAATCGCCGGATTTGGCTCCGTGCAACTTCTACTTGTTCTCCAAATTGCACTTGCCTATGAAAGGAAAACGTTATGCCGACGTAGAGGCCATCCAAAGAGCGACGACCGACATACTAAAGTCGATGGATAAAAATGATTTCAAAAACTCATTCGATATGTTAATTGATCGTGCAAAACGTTGTATTGATGCAAAAGGAGACTATTTTGAATAGAATAAATGAGATTTGCCGGAATATTGAGTTTTTGTCTTTATTTTGAAAAAGTTCCGTTTTCCATGGAACACACTGTGTATGATTCAAAGTATTGTCCATCGCTGGCCACTACTTCCTCCCATCTTTTGGGCAGCACACGAATCCGGCGTTGAAAAAACTGGTCATCTTTTGAATCGATCCTCGAATCGATCCAATTTTTTACTTCTTCATAAGACCGGAGGTGCTGGTCAGCCAGGCCATGTCCATTGATCGAAACAAGTGATAGTCCGAGGGAGCAACGTCTGGAGAATACGGCAGGTGGGGTAGGACTTCCCATTTCAAAGTTTCCAAGTATGTCTTGACCACTTTCGCAACATGGGGTCGAGCATTGTCATGCTGTAAGATCACTTTATCATGTCTCTTGTTGTATTGCGGCCGTTTGTCTTTCAATGCTCGGCTCAAACGCATTAATTGCGTTCGATAACGATGGCCTGTGATTGTTTCAGTCGGTTTTAACAACTCATAATACGAGGTCTGGCTATTAAATAACGAGACTGGTTACGGAAAAGGGTTTTATTATAAAAATTATTCTATATTCGAATGCTCCGCTTCAATATACTCCCCTTCCCTCGCCACACACCTTTCCATACGTTTTTTCCATTAATCAAAGCAGTGCTAGAAGTCTTCTTTGGTGAGGGCCTTTAGGAGCTTTGCCGTTTTTTGCTTTACCGCTTCCATCGACTCAAATCGGGTCCCTTTCAAAGCAGATATTATCTTCGGTAACAAAAAAAAGTCGCACGGTGCCAAATCTGGCGAGTACGGCGCGTGTTCGAGCACTGGAGTGCGCTTACCGGCCAAATACTGCTTCACAGATAGCGCGTTATGGGCAGGTGCATTGTCCTGGTGCAAAATCCACGAGTTGTTCTTCCACAACTCGGGCCGTTTTTTACGAACTCGTTCTCGCAGTGTTGCCAAAACTGACAAAAAGTAAGTCTGGTTGACAGTCTGACCCTCTGGAACCCATTTAGTCATCACGATACCGTTAATGTCGAAAAAAACGATGAACATTGCCTTGAATTTTGATTTGGACATCCTTACTTTTTTGATTCTTGGCGATTCAGGCGTCTTCCAATGCATCGATTGCCACTTTGTTTTAACATCGTATTGAAAAATCCACGTTTTGTCGCAAGTAATAATGTTTTTCATCATTCCGGAATCTTTTTTTAACCTTTTAAGGAAATCTGAGCAGACCTGTTGACGCAAGAGCTTTAGGTCTGGAGTCAGGTTTTTTGGCACCAACTTTGCACAGACTTTTGTCATGTGTAATTCCTCGTGTAAAATTTGTCTAACCGTTTCTTTATCGGCGTTGACAGCCTCGGCAATTATCCGGATGCTCATTCGACGATCTGCACGCACAATTTGGTTGATTTTGGTCACTGTTTCCGGAGTTGAAACAGTGACAGGGTGACCTGGGCGTTGGTCATCTTCAGTGCTCACTCGGCCCTCACTGAAGCGCTTACACCACTCAAAAACACGCGCACGAGATAGAGAATTGTCCTCATAGGCCTCTTGCGACAATTTACAGCACTCAGTCGGAGTTTTTTTCAATTTAACGAGAAATTTGAGATTGATACGTTGCTCCTGTTTTTCGTCACACATAGTTTTCGGCACGGGAAAAAAACACGTTCGTTTTAAACCGCTACTGCAAAAATACAATAATAGTGACGAGAACGTGTTTTGGTACGTGCATAGACAAGATATCTAGATACCCAACGCACTACTCGTTTTTTCTCCCTACCCCTCTACGGCGCCCTCTAGGCGCGCAGTCTCGTTATTTAATATCTAGACCTCGTATTATTGTGTTAGTTTCATATTATAGAAGTTAATTAGTTTGCTTAACGATTTAAGCGTTATAGGCAGCCTAAATAGCCCTTATGACGATCCATAAAAAGGAAAAGGAAAGGAAAAATTTTACTATTTAGATTGCCTTTACATAAAAAGGTTCTTAACCTAGTTTGTTAGTATTGTGTGTTTTTTTTTTTTTTTTATTATTAGTACTAATTAACAATCTATAGGGTGACAATCCAAGCTGGTTCACTTACTAATATGATGCAAATTTACTATGAATGTTTGTGAAATTGAACTGTTTGGATTGCTTTTACAATTTTTTTTTTTTTGTTAGTTTGGTTATACGAATTAATTCTATACTGTATGTATTAATCGTATAGATATGTTTTTTATTCTTCTTTTATCTTGAGTAATGAAACTGGAACTGTGTTTTGGTAGACGTCGATGTCCTTTCTGGCGTCAACAGTCTGCTTAAATGTGTGTTTGTTCTCGCACATGGTCTTTGATTTATATTCTTGTGTGGTCTTAGGGACTTGATTAATAGTCTTTTCGGGTCCCACAATAGGGTCTTTGCTGGGTCTTTGCTTATTATATTCAGGCTTTTCGATTACACTTCTTATATTCTCCGGATTTCCTTTGTGGTTTCTCATTTGACACTGTATATGGCATGTTACTAGATGGTCCTTAAATATTTTACAGTCTATCCAGAGCATGCATTTAGAGTGCAGTGTCTTTGCATATCCTTGGTTTTTTTCCTGGTCTACCTTTGACGTCTTTGGAGGATCGGCGAAGATGGCACGGTACGTCCTTTTGCTTCCTTTTAAGGCCTTAAGAGCATACCTAGCGTTAATAAACTGAATGAATCTGCAAGTGGGCTGTCTCTCAATATTTCAGATGATCTTGATGAAATCTAATGGTCCATATATTCGAAAATCCTTAAAGAGTTCTTCTTCAGACATATTCCAAGGTAATTGGCAAAATAGTCCAGTTCCAGAGGGTCTGGTGGGTATGGTCCTTGATTTTGCCTTGTTCCATAATTTACGTAACTCTCTAGTTTTGTCTTTTTCGTTGAAATACCTCATTTTTAGTATTCCGGCTGGATCCCCATTCCCATTTAATCGAATATTTACGCTTCTTATTGGTCCCTTTTCTTCGGCTCTTCCTACAGCGGCTGATAGGGAGGTAGTGTGAGGGTTATAGAATACTAAGCTACCATCACCTTCTGGGTTTTTGGTCACGTTGATTCGGCACCGGCCAGCCATGGTCTTACCGGTTTAAATTTTCTGGAAGTTAAGATTAAGGATTAGGTTTTATATACGTCGGGTTCGGAATAAGCTGGGGTTTTGTAGTAGGACATAGTTTTAATTCTGGTCTTACGGAAATGTGTTCCGTTGGGTCTTTGTTCCTTCTCGTGGGACGGTTGTATGATTTAAGATTAAGGATTAGTCAGTGCCCGGGATTTAAATAGATAATGTTTGTGGATAAGACAGGAGTTGTGGAGGAATTAATGGTTGATTTATACATCTTCTAGGAACTAAGGCCTGCTCCGGTATCTGCAGCTTGAAGAATTGATCTTTGATTGTTGATTGATTTTGTAATCCAATTGGGCTCAGTAGTGTTTCCTGCATACGATGTGCAGGGGTAACGTCAGAGATTATTTCGACTTTGCGTTTGGTCTGATATTGATGTTGCAGCATTTTTCTAGTATGACACTTCCAGGCAGTGAAGATGAGCTCTACGGTGATTTGGATTTAGCCCAAAGCCCCGCCGTATATTAGGTAATGCGTGTTGGAGATGCTTCTCTGATGATATCCTATCTGTTTTAGACGACGAGTAATTTTCTGTATCAATTTTTCGCGGTTTTTCCATCCATCCTTTAATGTCTGGTGTAGGGGCGTTCGAGATCCCTGTTTCTGGAGCGCTAATCAGTTCTTGATGATAGTTTAATAAGTCAGAAGATATTGCCAATACATTTAGTGTTATCTCTGGTTTGTATATATATTGAAGATCGTTACGTTGGTTTCCTTTACTTATGAGGAGATGTTCGTCGGTCTTGCCTACACAGCCGGGTGCCATACGTAAAATTCCTGCCTCCTGGAGGTGTATAGTTTGGTCTGGTTGTCCAGGACAGATTCGACGTAAAACTTCTTTTTGTCCTAAGGAATAGAGCCAAGATCCATCCATCTTTAGGTAACTCTATTGAGTGACGTAAGTGAGAGTTTTGGTTACATCGCAGGTTTTCAACACCTGTACTTTGAATCTCAACAACATTGATGCCTTGCAATCTTCTTTAATAGTGGTTTCAGACAAGGGTCTGTTGGTTGAACATATGTAGGCATAATGTGTATGGCGGCAATTCTGCAAGTCTCCATGATTTATTTTCATATATTGCCTTTGGTCCGTTCCGATGACTAGGTATTTGTGGCTAGGCTTTATATACCCTGTCCCTATCCAATGATTGTTAATTGTTTGCGATACAGCTAATGGATGTAGTCTATAGAGGTTGTAGGGTGCTTGTTCTACTAATGGAAGATGCATTATAATTAGTAGCCTCCCATTGTTGTACGCTGCGTCTACTTGTGAAATTTTTGCGACTTCTTCTGCTCTTAAGTGTTGGACCGGTATTGCAAACTCTAATGCTCCACTTGCTTTTCCTATGTCGTTTGTCAAGTGTTTTAGTATATCTTTATTTAAGAAAGAAGGTTCCACCTTGCGTTCCTTTAGTCCCTGTATAATTTGCAGCATCCGTCGATTACTTTAGATTAGGTGTTGAATTGCGACGTCTATCTTACGAGCATAGGTAGTTAAAGTGATAAGATATCGCAATTTATTTTCTCTACTGACTATGAATTTGAATTTCCGGTCCATGTCCTTTTCCATTCGGTTTATTACCTCAGCGTGGGCCTTCGTGGTATTGTATAAATCATCTAGAGACTTGGCTATTATGTGTTCTATTTCATTTACTAGGTACACTAACTCCTTTTGGTCTGTGAATAACTGGTCTATGTTGGTATTTATCTTGTCGACGTCTTCTGCCGTGACTAATCCGAATAGGCTTTTACTGAGGCTTCCAATGAATCCTAAGGGCACTATCCGCTTGTATCTCATGCTTCATGGAACTTTTATAGGGTCTCCTGTGGCTTGTTCCATATCATAGAGCGTAGTTCTTATCTCTGTCTGTATTTGCGTTAGGCTGTTTTGTCTTGCTTCCACTAAGTCTGTC
The DNA here is from genome assembly GCA_949987625.1 of Chalcis sispes. Taxonomy (NCBI): domain Eukaryota; kingdom Metazoa; phylum Arthropoda; class Insecta; order Hymenoptera; family Chalcididae; genus Chalcis; species Chalcis sispes. Next base: position 43,736,506 of record OX465097.1, on the reverse strand, counting down.
CCGAGCACAACCGCATGAGTATTCATTTCCATGAGTGCGGTGCAGTTAGCGAATAAGGTTTGGTAACTATCAATCGCCCCATGAGTTTCTAGAAAATCTTTTATGTTCTCATAAATTGTTATCTGCCAATCAGCCCTTTTTAATCGTACTACTTGTATACGCTCATAGTACATTCCTGGGTTTCTTTTTATTAGTTCTATCTCGAAATTCTTTCCTGTGAGGCCCGAAGAAGTTCCTGCGTGTACTATTATTACGTAGAGGAAGCAGAGAGGCTTGAGCATGGTTTCCTGAAACGGTTATTCCTTTCATTCAGGGGCTAACTTTAATTTATCCATGTGTTTTCTAATACGTCTGCCATTGGGTAACTCTAATATAGGATTGTTTCTACCCACTATTCCAACGATTTTCGAAGTTTCATTATAGTATTTATCGAACTTTGATGTCCTTATTTCCTTGAGTACATATACATAGTCTCCGACCTTGGCTTTTAGTTTTTTTCCTTTACTATCGTATCGAGTTTTAGATTGTAGTTTAGCTGTTATCTGATTATCCCTGGCGATGTTATTCATTTCATCCAGCGAAGAAGTAAGTCTTGTAGGTATGTGTTATATGTACTCAGGTTTTCCTTGTCAGATATTTTTAGCGGGAATCTTGCGATCCTTCCGAAAACCAATTTATGGGGGTGAATTTAGTGGCAGAATGTAAGCTGGTATTGTAAGTAAATACTGCGAAAGACATTAATCTATCCCAGTCGTTATAAGACTCTAAATACGTCCTGATAAAATCAATTAATTGGGCATGGCTTCTTTTTAATGATCCATTGGTCTGGGGTCTATATCCTGACGTGGTAAGATGTATTTTAAATATTTTCATAAGTGTTCCCATCAAGTCCGACAGGAAGCTGGTTCCTCTATCTAATAATATTGCTTTAGGAGTCGCAAATTGACATATAAGGTGCTTAGCCAATGCGTTGGCTATTGTGGTAGATCGCAAATTAGGTATTGGTACCACTATCAGGTATTTTGTCAGATTTCATTGCATGGTAAGCATATGGCTGTTGCCTCGAGGAGTCATTCTCAATTTGCCTGCGGTGTCGATGGATACCTTATCAAATGGTTCTATCGGTGTGTCCGTGATAATCATTGGCTCCCTTGTCTTAGTTCGATCCAACTTTTTCATGCTGCATTCTCGGCACTTTCGGACGTAATACAGAACGTCGTTTCTCATACCTGGCCAATAGTGTCTTTCTCGGATTTTCTTATATGTTTGGTTTACCTCTTTGTGCCCTCCTATCAGGCTCTCATGTAAATTTTGCATTATGCCACTTCCCTCCTCTGATGCTGGACAATTTACCTTTCCGTAACATAAGGTTACGGTAATTAGGTTATCAATTGTTTGATAGCTCAATTACCGTATCTACAATTATGGTGATTGGGCTATTAATTTGGGCCCTCAAATGTTTCTGTCAGCAGTTGAGCTAATAATCCTGCTTCTAGGGCATCCAGCATGTCTCCTTTTCGCGAAATGTGAAAGCTGATAAGGTTTCTTTAAAGCATTGCAGCTCTGACATTTGCTAGAGTAGTTCTTATGTTCGGAATAGCGAGACTGTCAAAGTACTTACGTTTTATAACCATCGATAGTATATTATGGTTCTTATATGGCGTAACCAGGATTTGTCCTACCTTTGGTCTGGTTTACTTTAATTTCATTTGATTTATTGCTCCTATATCAATTAATAATCTTGTTGTACTCGTTATGCTTTTAATATCGCTAGTTACGAAGTGTACTAGGTTGTCTCTTTTATAGGTGAGGCTTTGTCGTGATGCTTTAATGTTATTTTTTGAAATCAGTAGAGGCGGGAGTGGTTGTTCTTCTGAGCTGTCAGTATCTTTTGAACTTTGATTAATGTGATCTGTGGTGGTAGTTTCATGCGACTCGGTTAAGGATATGCATAATGATATCAGAGGTAGTAATGCGTTGAAGGAATGTTTAGGCGCTTGGCCATAATTTATATTTACATTTGATTTTTTTTCGAGTAAGGCTTTACCCGATGGTTCTTTAGGGTCTCCGGGAATGCAAACTGCCTCGCTAAATCGCAAGTGTTTCTTTAATTTCCCTGTTAGAGGAGTGCTTTTGGCCTGTGGTTGTTGGTTGCAACTGAATGGTGTGTCTGAAATAGGTTTGGGTGTTATACCTGGCATCCTAGGTATATTATCTGAATCTTCTGCGTCAGCATCACTGTTCGTTTCATAATTAATTTTGTTGTTCAAGGTTGGGGGACTCGGATTCCTTGTGCTAATCGGATGCTGTCGTTCCAGTTGTGCCACTTGCCGTTCCATAACGTCCTCGTTGATAGTTTTGCCGTCGTAGGGATCTATGGTGTTCAAGTACTTTTGGTACTCAGGATCTACCATATCTCCTTTAGAGAAATTACTTTTACCTGCAAGGGTGTTGTCCCTATCCCTCAACAGTTTATCAGAGTTGTAGCCATATTGGTTATATATTCTGTTATAGATCCTTCCCAGGGACGCGTTAAAATTTCTCCAGTCTTCTGTCGTTTCTATGTTTTCCGTAACTTCGTCACCTAACTTTTTGTTTGACGTTAGGGGTTTTGAACTTCTAAATGCTTCTTGTGAATTGTTGTTAGATTCTTCTTCCTGGTTTTCTTCTATTGCAGTGACCACCTCCGTTTTACTTCCTGAGTCTGTGGTAACCTTCATACAAATTGGTAAATTATCCCTTCCTTGGTAGTGCCGAGAGTCAGTATCAGAATCTGATTCTTCGGTGGTTTTTTCCCGCAGCCCGCTCCTATTAGGGTCAGCCCGCGGTGGTACTTCATCTGTGTCCGTATTGATATCTATTTACTTTGTACACTTTGATATTGGCTCTGGGCTGGTTCCGATCTCAGTCTCCGTAAGGAGATTTGATGTTATCGCATCTCTCCTGGTTGCTTCTAGTCTATGTGTTTTATTGGATATATTGACCGGTTTAGTAGGGAGCCTCTGAGTACGGGAATTAATAGATTGGGTCGGAGATAAGGGCTTACGGATACTCCCTGATGCTTGGGAGGTTGTCGCTCTTGAGATACGAAGATCACTTCCTGTGTTTTATTTAGTCTCAGCTCTAGTTCTATGAGCTACGGTGCTATGGTTTATATCGGAAGGCGCTTTGGCAGTTTTTGAGCCATGCGGCCTCCCGCGCCCTCGGCTTGCTGTTGCCGGGCCAGGCGCGTCTTTGGCAGGGAGATTTCCTGATCCAGAGGCTTTAGACTTTTTTCCTTTCCTTGGCTGAGGTGCTACCTTATTCAATAATAATATCCTAAGTTGCGGTAATTTATCATTGATCTCTTGCTCAGTGACGTCTATTACTGCATTGCGGGATAAAGCGTCCGCATTACTATTGAAACTTCCTGGTTTGTATTTGAAAGTATATTGATACCCAATGAATTTAAACATCTATCGCATCAGTCGTTGCCCAGGATCAGTTCTATTATGCATCCAATTTAAAGGTTCATGATCTGCTCGTAGAACAAATTTTTTTCTAGTAGGTAGGGTCGGAATTGGTGCATGGCATATAATGCGCTAAGCATTCCTTTTCTGTAGTACTATAATTTCTCTCGGCCTTATTCAGGGTTCTTGATAAATATGCTACGGGATGATCGAATCCGTTTAGTTCCTGGCTTAATACCGCTCCAATTGCGTGGTCAGAGGCGTCAGTAGTCAGCATAGATTCTTTTTCAAAATCTGGATGAATTAAAATAGGGCTTTGACGTACCCGCATCTTTAGTAACTCAAAACTTTCATCCTGTTGCGGTCCCCGGTCGCTACACTGTTGGCCTTTTTTTAAACGGTCAGTAAGTGGCTTTGCAATTTACGAGAAATTTTTTATGAATCTCCCATAGTATCCTACCAGACCCAAGAATCGTCGAATGTTTTTCATAGTAGTTGGTTTTGGAAATCTTTTACTGCCGAAATCTTTTTAGGATCTGGCTCAACCCCTCTTTCGCTGATCACATGCCCCAGGAAGGGAACTTCACGTCGTAAAAATTGAATCTTGTCAGGTTGAAGCACTAGTCTAGCGTCTTTCAAGCGATCTAAGAGTTGTCTCACTTTTCTATTATGGTCTTGCAAATCTCTTGCGTATACTATTATATTATCGAGGTATACCTGCATTTCGGTGTTTTGAAGTCCCTTCAACACGTTATCGATTAGTCTCTGAAAAGTGGTAGGTGCGTTCTTTAATCCCTCTGGCATGCGTACATATTGGTAGTGCCCGTTTGGGGTGGTGAAGGCGGTCTTGCATTTGTCTTCTGGTTTCATAGGTATCTGTTGAAACCCACTGGCCAAATCGAAGCATGTAAAGAAACTTGCTTCGCCTAGTTTATCTAAAATATCTGCTATATTGGGTAGAAGATATGTATCCCCTATAGTCTTCTTATTTAACTCTCTGAAGTCAATAACTATTCGCCAACGAATATTACCATGACTGTCTGGTCGTTTTGGGACTACCCAAATTGGGGAGGAACAAGGTGAATTCGAAGGTTCTATTATCCTGCCCTTTAGTTTCTTCTTTATTTGATCCCCTATGACTTCTCTATGTTTTGGTGGGTGTCGATATTGTTTGGTATGTATGAATACATTATTTTCTAATAGCATCTCGTGCTCTACCTTATTAGTAAAAGGGAGGGGGTCTTCTGGCAATAAGAATACGTCACAGTACTCATCTATTATCTGGTTCACACTGTCTTTTTCCTCCTGATTAAGATGACCAACCTGAATTAAACTTCGGAGAAGTCGAGCTCGTTCCCATTGCTGGTCTATTCGGTTGGGAGGAGTTCTCGGTTTAGTATCTGTGTTAGGGTCAAATTTAGGGGTAACGTATTTAAACGGCAGAATTTCCACGGGGTCTATATTTACGCAGATGTCTTCTTCTTGGGTATTTATTGCCATCACTCGGTAAGTATTATGGTTGTTTCGTACTATTCCCTCATCTATATATACCCGATCATTGTTGAGTTCTAATTTGGGCAAATATCCTTCCTTTAACTCTCTGGGTTTAATAGATATCTTAAGTACCCTCTTAGTTCTTCCTTTAAGTATATATTAATGTTCGGATTTCTCTTGGTCGAGCGTCAATTGATCTAGATCTAACATACTTGATTGTCTGTGAGCAATTTGCTCATGAAGGTCTCAGATAAATCACTGTGTTCTTTGCAAGGGTCACTTGCTTTATATATTTTTCTGGTTTTCTGCTTATGTTGGTCATTCATTGAATGAAATGGAATGGGGTGCATAACATCTCCGCTTATCATAAGGGCCTTGTTGTGCTATGACATAACGGCTTCCTCCTTTTTTAAGTAGTCTCGTCCAATCATCCCATCTTGGTCAATTTTGAATTTATCCGTCACGACATAAAACTTCGCTGGTGACCCCTGTATGGTTAAATAGGTGGTACCTAAGGTTTTTACGGTCTCATCCGTAATCCCACCTAGTGTACCTATATCGCCGACATTAATCTGGAGATCAGAATGCAAAGAACCGAGTTTAATTAAGTTAACCGAAGCTCCATTATCTATCATAAAAGTCAACCATGGTACTTGGCCCTCACGGATACGCAGCCTTATTACTGTGGGTTCGTCATCTTCTTAATCTTCTTCTCAAGGTCTTGTACACGTACTAATTCGTCTAATGGTCTCTGTATTTTGTTTTGGACCAGCAAGATCTGTCCTCGGGATTCGTCCTTTGTTATCGGGGGCTCTTGCCTCCTTGCGTACGGGGTCGGTTCGGTGTTGTATGGGCTCGTCAGCGGGATCTTGTGACGAGCCCCTGTCGAGTTTAAATTACTGTCTGTTGGTCTTGTTTGTTGGGGGGGGGGGGGTTATTAGTTGGTCTTCTCTAAGATTTATTAGGCCATGGTTGCCCTATCGGATTGCGATACCACGGCCCACCACAGTTAGTTCTTGCTCGGTAGTCACTCCAGGTATACTCATTGTTATTGTAGTTCGGCTGATGATTAGCGTATCTTGTTCTGGAATTTCCATTCATGGGGTTATATAAGCGTGTATCTTTATTATATTGTGTGTAGTATCCACTCCTGTTACTCCGCGGATACTGCTCTGGAGGTCCATTTGGACGCTCGTAATTTCCCATTGGTGGGAAGTGATACGTTGGACGGTAATGCTTTTGTCGCGGATAATCCATTTGCTCGTCGTATCGCGTTGGTCCAAATTGTCTATTTGTATTATAGCTATTAGTCCTGTTGGACCGGGCTCCTGGTGATGGAATTTCCTTTGCTATGACACGAACGTTTCTACGATTATACTCACGATCATTTGGTCTATAATTTAAGCTGCCTCGGCCTTCCGGATAAGATGTGTCATTTCTACGTTTAATTGAGCTTGAGAGTTCGTCATCCTCTTCATCTTCTCCAATTTTTCTATGTTTAGGCTTTGCGTCTGGTAAGATGTGTCTTCTAATTCTACTGCGGCTTGATACGCCTCATTTAAGTTTGCGGGCTGTTGGCTGTGCACAGTAGTGGCGTTTTTTGCTGGTAATCCCTTTTTGAACATTAGTAGCGCTACCTTTTCTAATGGCTTGATCCGCACAGTTATTTGTTGTGATGTCACTCCTGGTTGCCTTAATGCTCCACGGGCTCCCATTAATAATAGATTTATTCTGTCATAGAACATCCCAACTGATTCTCCCTTTTTCATTGTTATATTGTGTATTTTCTCGGAGTAGTAAAAATAATCCTTCCCAGGCGTGAATCGCTCCTTTAAGTGTTTCACTAAGGAGTCCACATCTTTAAACGCATATCCATAAATACAATCTCGGGCTTCTTCTTCCAAACACCCAAGAACGTTTTTTATATATGTGTCCTATTGGCTCTCCAAAAGTTGGGCAACCCCATTCCTCACATCTATCAAGAAATCCTTAAGTGGTTTGTTGTACCCGTTAAACGTTTTTGAACCCTTAATGGCGTTCTTTAGATTAAGGCTTGATGCCATTGTGGTCACTAGGGCTCGGATGGATTCATCGGTGTTTTCATCGGTACCTCGAGTATTGTAGACGAGTTCTTCCCCTTCCCTATGTAGGTTCGGGATTGTTGGATTTACTGCGTCGAACATATTGAAGTTGTAACTTGGTTTAATTGTTTTGGTCTCCGTCTTAGTCTCTGTGCACTTTTTCCGGTTTTTTTTTGTTTTTTTTTTTATTTTATCCTGGGAAGCAAATAATGCAGGCGTCCAATGGTACAGTCAGTCAAGTAAGAGCGTGGTCGTGTTAATTTATAAAAAAATTTATTTGATGAAACTTTCATATTTATATATACATTGTACTCATTACAAGCAATGATGCAATTTGGTTAATAATGTGTCCAGTCACCACCGGCGTCGATAATTGCCTGGCATCTCCGAGGAATGCTTTCTACTAATTTGACGGCGTATTCTAGTAGCAAGGATCTCCAGATCCGACGAATTTCGTAAGACAACTGCTTCAAAGTGTATGTGCGTCTTCCACGAAGCTTCCATTTAATATATGCCCACACATTTTCAATAGGGTTTGCATCGGGCAACTGCGATGGCCAGTCCAATGTAACAATGCCAGATTGAGTCTTCCACTGAGTACAGAGCTTGCTGCGGTGTTTAGGATCGTTGTCCTCCTGCAGAATCCAATCTTAATTTTTTGTGATGAACCATCGTTTGGCAGATGGCAGTAAAGCCTTTTTGTAGATTTTTATCATTTTCTCAACATTTAGGTTGTCAGTAAAGAGGTGCAAAGTGCCGAATTCCTGCTTTGAGAAGCAGCCCTAAAGATGCACCTTTATTCCATGTTTTACGGTCCGCTGAACAAGCTTATTGGTGGAAGTTGACCAGGCTCGCGTGAGGACAGAACGTGCCCATATAGAACATTCATCAGTAAAAATGACATTTTTAAAATCTCTATTAATATTCTCATGCGCCCAAGCGAGTCGCTTTGTCACATGTTTTTCAGTCAACAGAGGCTTCTTCATTGTGTTGCACCATTTCAGATGATGAGTACGAAGATGGGTATGGATAGTTTCGTAGGATATATCTGAACCTTTTGCCATTAATTTTGCTTGTCCTTGCCGCAGTGTTAAAGCAGGATTCCGCGAAAACAGATTCACTATTCTTTTTTCATCTTTTTTGTTCACTTTTCCTATCGAGCCACGTTCTGGTAAATTATCGACATTTTTAGCCACTTTATATCGCTGTATCCACTTCTGTACAAATGCCTTCGACTTTTTCATATATTTAGTAGCCGCTGATTGCGACATTTTGGGACCTTTCGGGTGGATGCAAAGGAACACAGCCTCGTAGCGCGACGCGTAGTTAGCACTCATGGCGTTTAACGTGATTCTCTTTTAAAAGATCAACGACAACTGAATCTTTGTTGACAATGCATCAAGGACAAAGCTTCCCTTTATCAGCTTGCGAAGGAATTAGAGCGAAATCTTACATTACCTGTCAGTGAAGTTGACCACGCTCTTACTTGACAGACTGTATTTATTTTCTTATTTTATTGTTGAAATAATGGGTGGATATGGATGTTACTTTGTAATTATGGATACTGAATGCAGATGTAAATAGATATATATGTATATATATGTTTATGTATGACTTGTATTTATTGAGATATAAACATTAGATATTAGATTATAAGCAATAATAATTATTAAATAGCAGGCTATACTGTACGATAAAGCTAGGGGCAAAGGCGTCATAGATTTTTAATTGTTATGGTTTACAAGTACTACTACCCGGTTCGCGATTATGGTGTTTATTTATTGACGTATTATTCCTCTTGTTCTGTGACACGGGGGAAGGGGAGTAGCAGGGGAGTTGGAAAGACATCAGTATGGTTACCCAACGCCAATAAGATTTGGCTTAATGTTAGGCCTTACCAATCATCATTTGCCGTGGAAGGGACAAAGAGGCGAGGATTTTTCGGAATGGTGGTGAATAGAGCTTTATTAAGGAGGCTTGAATGAGATAAAGACGAAAAAAGAATAAGAAAAATGAGGAGGGAGGAAAAATTAACCGTTAATGTTCATGACCTGGTCTTCCTGCGTATAGTCCTGCCTGGTGTCAATGGCAAGTGGCAGCAATCCTCTGCAGTGGTTGCAGAGGATTGGATCTTCCAACTCACGCTTGTGTGCTTGGTTCTTGCACTGCTCTACTACTTGTTTGACTGCTAGGTTTCCGTTGGCTGTGGCACCCATACATTCGAAACAATTCCTCCAGACGGGAATTAGCCACTTGCACTTGTTACACTGCCCGTTCGAATATAGGGATAACGGCGTACCACCAGTCCACTCCCGAGGACTGCTCTCCAATGCTGCTTGGCGCCACTCGACATAATCGTCATCCCAGGGTTCCTCCCGGGAAATGGTGATTGGCGGCAACCCCTGGCACTCCCTACACATGTTCCATGAGATCAATTCCTGCTGATGCCAGGGGTTCCTACATTCCCAGGCGGCTGGGTAGACGTCCTTGACGTTACCTACTAACCAATTAGTTAAGCATATTTCGCAGTTCCGCCAAACAGGTAACGGCTGGTGACATGCAATGCAGGCGCCTTCAAAGATGATGGATCCGAAATAGACTGCTCCATAATCGAGGTGAAGGGTGTATAAGCTGTCGATTACGTAGCGTTCGTGTTCCAATCCTTCTCGGAACTGGAGTTCCTCACTCCAGTTCTCGGGATTCGTTTCTTCAGAGATTGGAGTGAGGTCGGGATATTGGTTCATTTGGTTCTTCGACGGCAACTCATACCTTGAGATTTGCCGTTGCTTTACATCTTTCTTTATAAGGAAACTAGATCTACTCCTTCCCTCTCTAGAAGACCTAAGAGAAATTGTGTTCCAGGTCTCATGTCAGGCTTGGCCTGGCCCAATATCTTCTTGATTGCCCATAAATATATTTCCTTGAGAAGAGTTCCGTCCATGGCTAGATATTCAGTTCGTCTTCGGCTCTAAGTTCGCTTACTCCTTTTCGCCTTATGATTCTTCATGACCTCTTTGACTATACACAGGCCCACTAAAATCATCAGTCTTTCCACCTCCATTGTTCTTTGTATATAGCTTCTTGTTTATTTCCTGCGCCGACCTGTGGTGAATAGGGATGGGAAATGATAAGGCAAATAAAATTTTATAATTACAGGACAAGGGCATTGTCATACAAGAATTTTACGATCAGTGACAGGAGGTGGTCCCGCAAGCGGAGAAGGGAAATTAATTTTAATTAATGCAACTATTAAAATTTTCCAATGGACGGGTGGACTCATGTCTATTTCTTCTATTTATTTGAGTTTTGTTGTAACAAAATATAACATACGTATGCTGGGAAATATTTGACAAGAACTATGCGTTAATTTGTAGCCTAATTATTTCCAAAGATTTATAAACTTCCATAATTTATTTGCAACAATTATATATATAAACTATAAGTGTAAATAAAGCTCAATACCTTAACGTACTAAACAGATTATATTTCTAATCAATCACGAAATTGTAAAACTTACGTGAGTTACAGGAAGTACGTTATTTATGCATACCTATGTATACATACTAGCGTATGCATACAGATACACACATACATACACACATATGTACACAAATACAAACACATATATACGATGTACTTGCACTCCAAGAAGAACTGAAATTATAAGCCACAAAAAAATTTCCATTTTGAACAGTAAAGTATCACTCTTTACAGATGAGTGCAATATTCGCTGTCTTCGTGCTCGCACATTCCTCATGGGTGATAATCATGATTGTGCTTAAATTTATCTTGAAACTATTGAAAGCCGCGACTTAATATATTTTCAATGACATTTGATCTCACAAATGAATTGATATTATAACTTATTATGGTTAAAATAGAATTTATACGAGCACCTTTAAGAGAACAATCTAGTACGTACTAATATATAGGGTGGTCTGTTTTAATCTATCGGTCGAAATAACTTCAAAGAGAGATGTTTATATCAACTGTTTAGATAAAAGTTGTAGGAGTTGAAGGTCCTCCAATGCTAACCTTGGCGTTAACCTTGAGATCAAATTTGAAGGTGATTTGAGAGTCAAATCGCGAATTTCAAACAGAAATCCCAATTTTTTATTACAGATTCTGATTTTGTGTCGAAAAATATCAAAGTTTTGTTCAAAACATTTTTCTCGATGCGTGACAGATGGCGCTGTAATCAGCAGTTTCAATCTATCGATGCGAACATCTCAACAACAACGCATATGAAAAGATAGAAAAGGAAAATTTGTTAATCTGGATAGGGGATATGCAATGACACCACAATCGACCCCCCCCCCCCTCTAACCCCCCGTATGGAGCGGTTTCAACTTTTTCTGAAATGGGTACCCCAATTTTATATTGCAGACTCTGATTCTGCGTCGAAAAATATGGAAATTTTGTTGGGAACATTTTTCAGATTCGTGACAGATGTCGCTGTAATCGACAAAATTAAAAATGTGTACAAAAATCGTTACCGAATTAGAATTTCTCGAGAAATACATATCGTGTTCTGCAAATTAGAACTTTGTGGATAAATACGTTTAAAAAAAATCTGTTTTGATGAAAATTTTTATTCTACTTTTAGCGTTACCCGGGGACAACAGATTATTTTTAAACGTAATTATTCACAGAATTCTAATTTGCAGGACACGATGTGTATTCCTCGAGAATTTCTAATTCAATAACGATTTTTGTACGCATTTTTAATTTTGTCCATTACAGCGACATCTGTCACGAATCTGAAAAATTTTCCGAACAAAATTTCCATATTTTTAGACGCAGAATCAGAATCTGCAATATGAAATTGGGTTACCCATTTCAGATTTTTAAGTTGAAACCGCTCCATACGGGGAGTTAGAGGAGGGGGGGGTCGATTATGGTGTCATTGCATGTCCCCTATCCAGATTAACGAATTTTTCTTCTCTACCTTTTCATATGCGTTGTTGTTGAGATAAACGCATCGATAGATTAAAACTGCCGATTACAGCGCCATCAGTCATGCATCGAAAAAAATGTTTGAGACAAAACTTTCAAATTTTTCGATGCAAAATCAGAATTTGCAAAATTTGAATTTTTATTTAAAATTTGCGATTCGACCCTCAAATCACCTTCAAATTTGACCTCAAGGTTAACGCCAAAGTCAGCTTTGGACGACCCTCTTCAACTCCTACAACTTTTGTCTGAACATTTTTTTATATAACCATCTGCCTTGGAAGTTATTTTGACCGATAGATTAAAACGGGCCACCCTGTATATCTTTCTTGGATATACAGTCTAATAATTTTCAATCAAATAATGTTTTGATTATTACATTTAAGTAAATATATCAAAATTCGTACAGTGGTTATATAGGATAAAAAAAAAATTATTAAAAATTTCTCTTTGAGTAACTATATTTAGGAAAAAAAAAAATTAATCAATTAGTAATCTATGGGTTGATTTTGTTATAAGTACTGGGTCATTCATTTAATACACTTGCACGTGGACACTAAAATTTTGATAACTTGAATTACTTTTAAAATCAATATTATTCAAATTAATACAAATATAATTATAAATAATCTAAACTATAATAATCAATTAATAATAATTAGACTTAATAATAATTAAATTAGCGTAACTATATTTATGAATAATTGAATTATAAATAATTTGAATTAATATTACTGAAATAATTATTTTACGCGACAATAACCTTCGCATGCCAAATAAGTAATTTAACGCGGTCCGACGGCGACAATCTGGCTTATAACACATCGTTCAATAAGTCCTGAGACTAACCCGATAGTCAGCGCAATCTTTATTATAATTTTTTTTTCTTTTAGATTTTAAAGATTAACTTTAAAGATTAATTTTTATTTATTTACAGTTGCACGCCTATCCATAGCCGTAAAATTATTAAATCACTTTTATTATTTTTTATTAAAAATTTTCTCTCTTTTTTTTTTTTTTTTATAATATTATATTATATTACATCAATTTTATAATATGTTTTAGCGTGTTATTTCAATTCGTTTTATAATTCGTTACAATGAAAAATTTCAAGGTTTATTGAATTACGTAGGCTAGTTAATTGTTAGTTACTAATAACCAAAGTCCATAGCCAATAGAGAGAAAGAGAAGCTAGATACAGCGATAGTGATTAGGTTATTGTTAGTAATAGATTTTCCCTTCGTTTTCTTGCCTGAGTTTCATGATACATTGTCGCTGCTAGTGTTATTGCGAACCGATATTTCAGTTCAGAGACCTTTTAGGTTTTATTTGGGGCGAGATTCGATTAATGGTGACCACTCTGCCGATACTTAAATTCTCAGCGGTGGTCGAAATCATATACTCGCTGACTAGAAGGGAATACCAGGAAATACATTGCCTCTTAATCTGTGTTATATCAAAATAGCGTTACGGCTATGTCGGAATTTAAGGATGGAAAAATCTCCTTTTCATTGATAAACATTATGACCTGACTCGTTCTTCCCTAATCGATATGGAAAGAACAAATCTTGCTTTATAACCTTACTAACTATTTCGTGAGATTTACTTAGGATTATAAGGTTATCACCCGACGCTTATTCACTAGATCGTAAGGATGTTAACACCCGACAAACTCAGTTATGAGTCAGGTGCGTCAACCCCTACGGCATCTTAAAAACGAGTCTCAGGGTGATATTAATATTATATTAGTTGTGATATTTAACTTTAAAAATTCTCTTTAATTTATTGATTTCTGCTCTCGTCCATTCAACAGCAACGTGATGGCTAACTCGGCTTAAAAATACTCTCGTCCGCGAAAACACTTACGGCTTGCTGGTCGACGACGGTCAAGCAGCGCATAATTCTATTTGAGACAACAAGGATCAGGTCTTTGACCTTATCTCGTCAACGCAATAACTCCGGAACCAAATGTATCATTGGTTAAATAGACATACAATTGTATATCTTTCCCAATGTTACTTCAATGCATGCGAGTAAGTGATACAAGTTTCTTTTTTTATTACAACCATTAATCCTTTTTATTTTAATTAATTTAATTAATTTATTTATTTTATAGTTTAATTGAATTGATCTTTTTATTTATTTTTACTTTAATAAATTTATTTAATTCTCTATTCTTAATTTCCATTTCAATCTTTATTTATATATTTTTTTTTAGCGCATTCATATAAACTTTCATTATGTTAATTTACTTGTGTCGTTTCTAATTTATTACCTACTATACCCCAGCCTGCAAATTGTGGATAATGCAATAAAAAATCATGTAAAATGACATTTTCAAAATCTCTATCAATATTCTCATGCGCCCAAGCGAGTCGCTTTGTCACGTGTTTTTCAGTCAACAGAGGCTTTTTCATTGTGTTGCGCCATTTCAGATGATGAGTACGAAGATGGGTTTGGATAGTTTCGTAGGATATATCTAAACCTTTTGCCATTAATTTTGCTTGTCCTTGCCGCAGTGTTAAAGCAGGATTCCGCGAAAACAGATTCACTATTCTTTTTTCATCTTTTTTGTTCACTTATCCTATCGAGCCACGTTCTGGTAAATCATCGACATTTTTAGCCACTTTATATCGCTGTATCCACTTCTGTACAAATGCCTTCGACTTTCTCATATATTTAGCAGCCGCTGATTGCGACATTTTGGGACCTTTCGGGTGGATGCAAAGGAACACAGCCTCGTAGCGCGACGCGTACTTAGCACTCATGGCGTTCAACGTGATTCTCTTTTAAAAGATCAAGGACAACTGAATCTTTGTTGACAATGCATCAAGGACAAAGCTTTCTTCTATTGGCTCGCAAAGGAATTAGAGCAAAATCTTCCATCACCTGTCGGTGAAGTCGACCACGCTTTTACTTGACAAACTGTAATATTACATAACATAATACTGAAGAAAACGTATGGTCGTCCTCCACAATCATGTAGAATCTTATATATTTTTAATCACAATGATTTATTAACGTCGTACATAATTGACAACATACTAAGTACGAATGAACAAAAACATTTTAAACTTAACATTTTAAAAGTGCTTTTTATAAATACTCAAATTCTAAAAAAATAATCAATATGAAATGACATTTTATAAGCTTTAAAATAAATGCTATTTTTAAAAAATAGATAGGAATTTTGAAATTTTCTTATAATTTCCGGTTATTGTTATGTTTAGGATTTAGTGAAACACTTACAAGATTGTCTATTACTAGATAGTATTTATTAAATTCAGATAAGAGTCAGTGGTACATAATTAGTCTGTACTCGGCAGCCTACCAACGTGTTCTACCGTGAAGCTCTTCCTCTCGTTATACTGTTATCTGTTCATAGCCACGCCATCTATTGCTAGTCATACTATTTAAACATACACATGTAAAATCTCCCTTTTTATTTTAAATATTACATGGTAGTACATATTATTTAAACAAAGTCATTAAGATATGATGGTTTTTTACTTATTCGACCTGATCTAGTCCTATACTCATTTTGACTGGAACTCAACATCGTTTGATCATTAGATTTTTCATACATCATTTTACTTTGTGTAGTTGAGACTGAAGATGGATTGATCTGGTTGTCTTCATTCACGATCTTTGATTCTACAATTTCAGGTTCAATATGATCATTGAACATTTCATTAAATGTTCCTCCAGATAGTAACATTTTACGATTTCTTTTTAAAACTTGTCTATTTTCCGTTTTAACGATATACGATCTCTCATTATCTCCCTTTTTTATTACCATTGCACTTTCATTAGGTAATCTACGATTTTCATTTGAAATTTTCACAATCTCGTTTTATTTTAATTCTTTCAAATGTTTGCTACTCTTATCATAATTTAATTTTTGCTTTTTCTGATTAGCTTTTAATATTTCATAATGTGCATTAGTTTTACTTAATTTTTTATCTCGACCTGGTAATACACTTTTTACAGTTCGATTGAACAACAATTCAGCTGGCGTTTGACCCAGACTATTAACCGGAGTATTTCTCAAAATTAACAATGCCATATTAGTATCTCGATTCGTGTCAATTATTTTTTTCTAAATTCGTTTTACTGTCTGTATGAATCTCTCTGCTAATCCATTACCTTGGTGATGCTTTGGGCTTATAATTTTATGTGAAAAATTCCATTCGTTACTAAATTTAACAAATTTCGCATTTTCATATTGTGTACCTAAATCAGAATATAGTGTTTCTGGAATTCCATGTCTGGCAAATATTGCTTTTAACGTATTAATAATCGATTCCGCACTTATTCCATGCAATCTTTCTATTTCCACATATTTACTGTATGAATCAACAACAATTATGTAATCTTTACCATACAAATAAAAAATATCTGTAGCCAATATTTTCCATGGTTTTTCTGGAATTTCTCTACGTATCATACTTTTTTTAGCATTCATTCTTTGATATTTTTTACATATGTCGCACTTTTCTATACAATCTTCAATGTGCTTTGACATCATGGGCCAAAAAAGCGTTTTTCTCGCTAACATTTTACATTTCTCAATGCCTAAATGTGCATAATGTATTCTATTCAACATTTCTTTTTGTAAAATTTTTGGTATTACAATTTGCATGCCCTTATAAACTATACCATTGTCTACTGTTAATTCATCTCTGTAACTGAAATACAGTCTCGCTTCGTTTTTAACCTCACTTTTATTATTTGGCCATCCATTTTTAATATATTCAATCACCGATATCAACTCAATATCTTTACTAGTTTCATTAGCCATTTCATTAAAACGCTTATCAGTTATATTGTAACTACTATTTATCGTAGCAACATGCGCTTCAATTTGTATCTCATATGATTTCTGTTCATTTTTTAAGTAAGATCGACTTAAGTGATCTGCTACTAACAATTCTTTACCTGACCTATATATCGACTTAAAATCATATTGCTGTAAACTTAACATAATTCTTTGTAACCTTGCTGGGCATTTATTCAATGGTTTATTTATTATGGATACCAATGGTTTATGATCAGTTTCTACTGTAAACGTTTGAGCAAACAAATATTGATGAAATTTATTACATCCGTACCATATAGCCAAAGCCTCTTTCTCAATTTGACTATAATTTTGTTCTGTTTCCGTTAATGATCTAGAACCATAAGCAAATGGTCTTCTATTTTGCAATATCACAGAACCTAAACCTTGCTTCGATGCATCTACACTCAATACAATAGGCTTGTCAACCTCAAAAAATGCTAACACCGGTGGTTCAACTAGTCTCTTTTTTATTCTTTCATATGCCCCTTTTTATTCTTTACCCCATATATATGGTACATTTTTCTTTATTAAATTTCTCAAAGGAGCAGTTAAATCTAACGCTTTAGGTAAAAAAGGCGATACATAGTTAATCATACCTAAAAATCTTTGCAATTCTGTTACAGTTTTTGGTTCGTCCATTTCAATGATTGCTTTTATTTTATCATCATCCATTTTTACACCCTCAGCGGATATAATACGACCGATGTATTTAACTTCCTTACTTTTTATCTGACATTTTTTTAAATTAAATTTTATTCCACATCTTTGAGCTCTTTTTAATACCTTTTCCAAAATGATATCATGCTCAACTTCATTCTTTGCTTTAATCAAAATATCATCCATATATATTTCTACACCCTCAATATCTTTGAATATATCTTTAAATATTCTATGAAAAATTTCAGGACTTGAGCTCAATCCATAAGGCATTCTATTAAAGTAATACCTCCCAAACGGTGTGTTAAAAGTAGTATATTCTCTCGTATCTTCTGACAATACTATTTGCCAAAATGCTCTATTAGCATCTAATGTAGTAAATATTTTTAAACCAGTTAAATTCACAGTTATTTCATCTACCGTTGACAATTGTAAATGTTCTCTCTGTATTTGTTTATTCGAATGTCGGGGATCAAGGCATACTCTCAACGACTTATCTGACTTCGTGGTTACTACTAAAGAATTTACATATTCAGTCGGTTTGTCTACCTTACTAATAATATTTTCTTTCTCCATTCTGTCCAACTCAATTTTCAATTTATCTTTCATTTTAAAAGGCACATGTCTACATGGTTCTATTTTTCCATGGGCATCTTTTTTCAATTTGATCTCATATTTATAGCCTTTTATTTCACCCAAACCTTGAAATACATCTTTATATTTATTTAGTAAACTGTTTGTTTCAACTTTTATGGAATCAATACTCTTTGTTTTAACGCTTACATCTTATTTCAATTTATTAATTGTAGGGAACCCTAATACTGGTACATGATTATTTTTATGTACTTCAAAACCCAATTCAGCACCATTTTTTCCAACTTTACATTGTGCATCAACTTTTCCAGCCATGGGCATTTCTCTCTTATCATAATTTTTTATTATATTTTTTGATTTCGTAACAATCAAACCTAACCTTTTACAAATACTCAACGGAATCACATTACATTCAGCTCCCGTATCAAGTTTAAACAATACTTTTGCTTTTGATTCTATGAATTCTAACACATCGTTCAATAAGTCCCGAGACTAACCCAGAGATGGTGCTAGTAGTACCAAACTGGCCACGTTTCCATAGAGTACTTAACGAACTTTTACATGAAACGTGTAAAAATTTCACGTCGATCGGATCACAGACAGCAGAGTTATCGAGGTTAGAGTAAAGTTACTTTGTAATTCGTTTGAAAAATGGAAAAAAGCGAGTTTCGCGTGTTGATAAAACATTGTTTTTTAATGGGTAAAAACACCGTAGAAGCACAGCAATGGCTTGAAAAACATTACCCAGACTCCTTTCCATCCAAACCAACGATTTGTCGTTGGTATGCTGAGTTTAAACGTGGTCGTACGGATACAAACGATGCAGAACGTTCGGGTAGGCCATTGGAAGCCGTTACACAGGAAAATGTGAGTGAAGTTTTAAAAATTGTAATGAAAAATCGCAAAGTGAAGTTCTGTGATATTGCAGAAATGACACAGATATCATCCGGAAGCGTATTTACAATCCTTCATGAAAAATTGAGCATGAAAAAGGTTTTTTCCAAGTGGGTGCCGCGATTGCACCAATGCACCATGCCACAAGTCCATGAAAACAATGGCAAAATTGAACGAATTGGGCTTTGATTTGCTTCTTCACCCCCCGTATTCGCCAGATTTAGCCCCCAGCGACTACTGGCTTTTTGCTGATCTCAAAAAAATGCTCCAGGGAAAAAAATTTGGCTCGAATGAGGAGGTCATTGCCGAAACTGAAGCCTATTTTGAAGCAAAGGATAAATCCTTCTATAAACATGGTATAGAAATGTTGGAAAGGCGTTGGAAAGATTTTATCATTCTAAAAGGAGATTACATTGATGAATAAAAATGATTTTTGAAAAAAAATGTTTTCGTTGTTAGTCTCGGGACTTATTGAACGATGTGTTACTTCTTCATACCACCCATTATCACTTTCTTTTTTACACGTATTTATCACATTTACAAACACTTGTTCCAATTCGTCATGAATATTGTCATATTTTTCTTCAACATTTACCAATTTTACAGTTTTTCTTTCTCTACATTGAGAAGCAAAATGATTATATTTCTGACATACTTTACAAGTTTGTCCATACGCCGGACACTTCAATTTAGCGTGTTTATACCCACATCGCTGACATGCTTTCTTCTGCCTTTGATCATTGCCACTATTTACATCATGCGCTAAGAAGGCTTCCGCAAACTTCTGCTGTTGCTGGTTACGACTTGTCGATTGGATTTTATTCTGCGAACCTAGGGCGGCTCTTTGTTTTTTGATAGCTGACACTTCCATACCTTTTCCAAACTGTTTCACTTGTTCATTTGCCAATTCTGCGGCTTTACAAATTTTCACTGTTTTTTCTTAATCTAAATCAATTTCTCTTAAAAGCCGATCTTTTAATTTTGTATCATTTATACCAGCCACTATTCTATCTTTTATCAGTCTGTCTTTTAATGTACCGAAATTACAATCTACACTTAACTTTTTCAAATCAGTTACAAATGCGTCGAATGTTTCACCAGTATGCTGATTTCTCGTAAACAAAAAAATGTGAACTCACACTTTCATTCTTTTTCGGTATAAAATATTCTTCAAATTTTTCAAATACTGTTTTATAATCATCCTTTAGATTGGCTGTCTCATACGTAAACGTGTTGTATATTTCAATACACTCTTCACCCATACAGTGTAACAAAAGAGCCACTTGTATCTCACTTTCTTTTTTATTAGCACCAGATGCTTTGTGGTAAAATTCAAACTGTTGCTTCCATCTTTTGAATCCTTCAGCTGTTAGATTTTGCATTTTATCTGGGGGTTTCAATCCCGATATTCCAACATTCTGTGGAGCAGCATTTTCTGTTCTTGCTTCACCATCGTTCACCATTTCTCACTTTTTTATTAAAACTTTTTTTTTTTTTTTATGCAGATTCGTTAAACTTCTTTCACTCACGCAGCGCCATGTTATGTTTAGGGTTTAGTGAAACACTTACAAGATTGTATATTACTAGATAGTATTTATTAAATTCAGATAAGAGTCAGTGGTACATAATTAGTCTGTACTCGGCAGCCTACCAACGTGTTTTACCGTGAAGCTCTCCCTCTCGTTATACTGTTATCTGTTCATAGCCACGCCATCTATTGCTAGTCATACTATTTAAACATACACATGTAACAGTTATAAGGCGCTCAATATACTAAAGCGGCTAAATTAATAGTCTATACTGTGACAAAATTTATGAATATAACACATTCGAAAATTACAAAATCAAACAAATTATAAGTCTTTACCTCCTTCAATTTATTCATAAATTTGCCTGCTACATCCATTTCATTTTATCAATCTTGATGCAAACGTTTTAATTTTTTCCTTTACAATTGTATTAAAAAATTAATTAAAAACTGCTTATGGTCCATGCTTTACATAGCATATTATAAAAAGCCTCTTGAATTTTCGTATACTCTGCATTAAACGTTTTTAAAAATCCTACTCAACATTGTTCTGCAGGAATGGTAACTATGCAAAATGAAGAACTTGCATGGATTGAATCAAATTTATAAAAAGGTGTTAATAAACCGTGCCTAAACCAACCTTATTTATCTTTAATTTCTATTTTCAAATCGTATAATATTAGTTTTCAATAAAAATCATACCTTCCTCTGCTGATTTGTTTTGTTCAACACTGTTCCAGGTGTACATAAAATCCATTTTGTTTAAAAGTGACTTATATCGTAGAAATAATTCGGAGGCATCGATTACATCTCGTGAATATTCAAAACTTTCATTTTATCCTTAAATAGTTAATTTTATGTAATTAAATAAAATTTACAAAATTCAAATCAAAATAAAATTTTTAATAAAAAATATTTAGTATACCTGTATGAAGCTCCTTCCAAAATTTGTGGTAATTTTTGAACTATATAACCTGCTTATTATGTTTCTTAAAATGTATTACTTACATATTGTTAAACACACCATCCGTGCTCGAATCACTTTCCCGATTTTTCCGGTGACTTCCACGATTTTTTCAGTAACTGCCGCGGCCTCGTTTATTTCTATAATAATAATTTTTATAATAATAATAACTATTTTACCGATCTTGCAATGGTTGTCTCTTATTCTCCACTCTCTCGGACTCTCTACGAGATGAGCTACGAGATCTCCGGTCGTCGTTGCTGCGATAGCTGGACTTTGCTAAATTTTTTTGTGCCGTTTCCGGTGTCGGTGCCGAGGCAACCGTTTTCGATGTCGGTGCCGAGGTTGTTTCTGAGGGCTCTGCGGCATTATTGTCATTACTATTTTCTTTATCTACTTCCATCTAAAAAGAATATTAATAGATCATTATTTTTATTATATTGTTATAGATCATTATTATTAATAAATCAGGATTTATTATTAAATTATACTTACATAGATATCATTTTCGCTATTGCGCCGGTTAGACATTTGTCTTCGCTCATTGTACAAAGCCGCTCTTCTTTCTTTATTGATTCCGGCACTCCTGCTTCGACGCGGTTTCTACGATAAAATAAAATATTTTTTATTGTAAATACTTAGGCAAATATATTCAACAAATACACGCGAGAATTTTTTATCAATCTTTACCAATTTTATATTTTCCATAACTTATTAAATAATTAAAAATTGTTTTTAATCTGTTACGTCCAAATGATTATTCGTGACAGACATAATCCTCGTTAAATTCGTAGAATCCTTACCACGAATTTATTTCGCACGTAACCTCTTTTTAAGCCAAGGTATTATCCTTATAGCTTGGGATAGGTTACCGTGCTTGATTTAATAAATACCATTCGACCGATGATTCCTGTCAGTCTTAAGGAAAGGGGTACATTTATTTAGTGCTTAATTTTATTGTTAACTGGTTAAATAGAGACGGGCTTAAATAATTATAATATCTATATAGTTAAAAATAAATCAGCGGTATAAATTCGTAAATATTAATAATGTATTCGGCCTGTGTTACAGGCCGACTACGTTTTATTTTTATTGTTAATAACTTAGATTTAGCGAACAACTAGAAAGGAACTAGTATACATATATTTAAATAAATTATTGTTATAAAATTGTAAATGAAATAAAGTGTCCGGCCTGTATTACAGTCCAAGCTGCACTTTATTTTGTTAATAATGAAATTAGATTGTATATGTTAGTTAGTATAATAAAATTGTAAGATGGAATAAAGTGTCCGGCCTGTATTACAGTCCAAGCTGCACTTTATTTTGTTAATAGATGAAATAAAATTGTATATGTGAATTAGTATAATAAAATTTTAAAATGGAATAAAGTGTCCGGCCTGTATTACAGTCCAAGCTGCACTTTATTTTGTTAATAGATGAAATAAAATTGTATATGTGAGTTAGTATAATAAAATTGTAAAATGGAATAAAGTGTCCGGCCTGTATTACAGTCCAAGCTGCACTTTATTTTGTTAATAATGAAATGAGATTGTATATGTGAGTTAGTGTAATGAAATTGTAAAATGGAATAAAGTGTCCGGCCTGTATTACAGTCCAAGCTGCACTTTATTTTGTTAATAGATGAAATGAAATTGTATATATGAGTTAGTATAATGAAATTGTAAAATGGAATAAAGTGTCCGGCCTGTATTACAGTCCAAGCTGCACTTTATTTTGTTAATAATAAAATGAAATTGTAAAATGGAATAAAGTGTCCGGCCTGTATTACAGTCCAAGCTGCACTTTATTTTGTTAATAGATGAAATAGGAAGGAAGCTTGTAAAAAAAAACAATTAACAAGTTTTATAGATTAACTCACTTTTATTGATGGTTTTTCTTTTAGCTGGTTTTATACAAGGATATGCCGGGCTTGATACGAAACTCGCTGATTACAATAGTGGTGGCGGATTTCGGTGCACGGATTTACAGAAAAGAAATTGAACAAAGAAAAAAAAATTAAAAATTTAGGTTACGTGACATTAGACTTGAGATTTGATCTGATCTGTACTATTGAATTGTGCGGCGCTTTTATATGTTCGGCGAGCCTTTTCGGCAGCGCGGTCCAGTGACAGTGGTGGCGGGGAGCTTGCTGCATGGTGATGCATCTTATTACGCCGCGTATCGCAAAAATTTTAATTATATCGGTAATGTTTTTATTATTTATTAAAGTCAGTACATATTTTATAATTTATACGCATAATTGAACGTATTTCAGTGATAACATGGTTTTATAAAGAATATAAATTATGTTGAAGATCGCTTATGTGTTTAACGTATTTATTTACCCAATATAAATATATTTATATTTATTTATATATTTATTTGTCAATACTAAGCCCTATAATTATCTTCATAAGTTTCTAATGATAGATAAATTTTATTCGAATATGAAAAACGTAAATCATATATATAAAAAAAACTTAAAATAAAACTACATAATTATCGCGCCTAAATTGACAAATCTATTCTAAAAATTCCTAATGTATTTTTCTGAAAGAGTCTGATTATTAATAATCTTTGTAATTTTTAAAATAATTACAAAACTGTCAAAAGAAAATTATGTTTATATTGCATTGTAATAAAGATATTTAATCGACTATCCTAGATATATAGTAAAGGCAGGTAAGTCTCCGAGTTTTATGGCGACGGTGTGGTGGCTGATTTCGGTAGCAGGTTTCGAATTCGTTGGTATTGGTTCTCCTATCTTCATTGAAGTCAAGAAGTGGGCTATTGAACCAAAAAGTGCTCCTAAGAGACGTGTCGACCAACCAAACATAGAGTGTAGGGTATATCCCCGGACGAGTACATCAATGGAAGCCTTGATAAGTTGGATTATAACGAGGATGGAGATAATGCCAGAACTGAGCGACCCGAAGGTCATAAATTTACTCCATAGGCGGTTCCACGTTGACTCGGCCAATTTTTCGACGGCGTTGTCATTCAGTAGTTTTAACAATGTTCCTCCCTGATCGGGTATCGGATGACCATGTATTTCTCTGGCTAGGTCGTTTAGCAATGCTGCTTTTTCGATCGGGAACATTATTCTATCTCTTAATGTGTTGATGTCTCTGTCCGAATAAATGCCGTTTGTTGCTAACTCGGAGGGGTTCGTATACTTCCATGTAGGTTTCGTTAGTGGTTGCATAACAATTGGCGGTATAGCTTCAGTGGGCCTTGGTATTATCTTATACCAAACGTTGCCGACGTAGTCATACGACGGTATGAGGGCGTTGCAAGTGGTTTTGGTACCCTTGGATTTAAGGATATGCGTTTGAGTGGTAAGGAATAAGGTTTCATTTTTATGTGTTACTTGTAGTTCGGTAAAGCAATCTTCTCCATGTTCTACCTTTACCTCTACAGGGATGCATTTAATAATATGGACTACCTCTCCTCCCAACACAGCCATGTATCCAGGTCCGCGCATGAGATTATACGCGAATTCGTCTGGTGATTGTGTAGCTATGGATAGCGCATTTTTTATCGTTTGTCTTTCTAGATCGCATCGTTGTTTCAACACGTCGCGGTACAACTGTTTGACTTGTGTACGGATATCTTTTTTTACATAGATAAACTTAGAATTTACATACGCAAATATATCTAAATTTGAAACGGAGACCCTTTTTTTTAACGTGAAGGTTTCCCCTCTAGTGGTTTCAAATATTACTAGTTTTGGGTGTTCTGTTCTAATTAGCGTATATCCGCATAAGGTTTCCCTTCCTTTAGTTGCGAGCGCAAAGGTAATTTCGTCTGTGGTAAGAGAGTATATCGTTTGAGGATTGGCAAGTTGGAAATCTATCATTTTATTAGCGTATCCTTCGTATAGGACGCCATATTGTCTAAAGTTACACCCATCTATAGGGGTAGGTCTCCAAAAGGTATACCCTCCTTCCACATCTAAACAAGTTCCATCAGATAAGGGGCACACTGTACCGGATCGTAAGTGAATTTGATCGTTATTTAATTTAACTTGGGCGGTATAGGACGTCAAGGTTACCTGAAGGGTCTCCTGTACTACCACTGATTCCCAAGTACCATATGAGTCGGAAAAACTCGCTCCGTTACAGCGGCCATCTGAATTGAGGAAACCTGCGTAAGTTAAACTATGAGTAATAGTGTGGTTAACGCCTAAACCTTGAATAGTGTTTGCGCCACCGAACTTCAGTATCCCAGTTTGATGAATTTCTTCACAGGATCGGTCGCTGATCTCGTATATAAAAGCTGCTTCGCCATTATTAACGATTGATACATGAGAGTGCATTCCGCAATAATAAATGGTCCGATGAACCTCAAGTTTACACTGGATGACGGTTATCTCTGAGTAATCGTTAATCTGTAGTAGTTGGATATACGGCTTGGATACCGTAACGTTTTCTTCCGGAATGCTGCATTCGCCGACTTCGATTAGCGATAGCGTAGTCACATTCATCATTTTGGAACCACAGTCGTACCCGATCATTCCTGCTACTGATGATAAGATAAAGGCGAGTATAATGTACATCTGAAATCAGAACAAGATATTAGTGCTCATTCGGTTTTAGATAATTGGTCCCTTTTGTTTTTCCTAGGAATAAGAGTTTCGTTATGAATGTGTGATAATCGTAATCGATTGGCATGCACAATTTTACCTTTATTGTTAAATTGTATTTTAATGTTACCCTTTGTTAATATTTCGAGAATTTTATGGGGACCGGTGTAATGGTTACCGAATTTTGTAGGTTTGGGGCCCTTTAATAAGAATACGAAGTCTCCTATTTTGAAATTTTTCTCGTTGACTCTTTTATCGTAGTAAACCTTGGATTTGTGTTTTGACGCGACTAAATTCTCGTATGCTAACTTGCGTATACCAATTAAACGCGTTACTAAATCTTTTATATAGCCTTGGTACGTGGGTTTTAGGTCTATTTCACGTAGGGGGTCACTAGAAGGTAGCCGGGCTGTTTTACCGAACACAATCTCGTACGGAGTTTGTTTGGTACCTTCTTGTACGCAAGTGTTATAATTTAATGTAGCTATATCAACCCATTGATCCCATTCAGCGTCCCTTGTGGTATATTGCTTCAAGAACTCTCCTAAAGCGTGATGTGACCTTTCTAATGATCCATTGGATTGAGGATGAAAGGCAGTGGTGCGAATTTTTTTTATCTTAAACCGCTTAGCTACTTTTTGTAATAAAGAGCTAAGGAAATTTCGTCCTTGGTCGGTCAAGATTATCTTGGGAATACCAAAAATACAGATGAACCTCTTGACAAAGGCGTCGGCGATAGTCGCGGCTTGTGCGTTAGGTAAGGGTACCGCGAGGCAGTATTTGGAGAGTTGGTCCTGCATTGTCAAAATGTATTCGTTGCCGTGTTTTGTGATGGGTAAAGGTCCGACGATATCTAGGGCTAATTTCTCAAATACTGTACTGGGCGTGTCCGTAATAACCATTGGTTACCTAGTTTTTAGACGTACTAATTTTTTTAGCTGACAATCTAGACACTGTTGAATTCGTCTGTGTACGTCTTGTTTTAAATTTTCCCAATAATAACGTCGTCTTATTCTGTTAAATGTTTTGGATACTCCTCTGTGTCCTCCAATGGGTGAATTGTGTAATTCATAGAATATTTCGTCTCTTCTATCAGATGAGACATATTCTAGTGTACCCTTGCAGATAATTATTTTTATATCCGAACCCTGAAATATAGTCTCGATTAGGTTGAGGACTTCCGTCCATTCTACACCTTCGATATTTTTGCTTTGAGCAATACTAATCTCCCTTAGGTTCTTTCTTACCATTTCAATATGTAGTTGTTGTAAAATTATCGAAATATTTTCCTTAATAATCAACTGTGATACTGATTCTTCCATCTTAATACACAAAGGGGCAAAAAACTTGTTGTTGGACCGTTTGTTTAACCGTAGTTGTAGTAGTTGTAAGTTTTCGTAACTAGGTATTTTATTTGCCTTTACTAAGGCTTTGGCTCCTTCATCTAACGGTGCTCCGCTAGTATCCACGAAGTAAGCTATATTGTCGTGTCGATAGAAGAGAAGATCTCGTGCGGTAACTACATTCCCTTCTTTAGGTATGGAAGTAGTTGATAGAGATCCTTTTTCTGATAGAGTTGATTCGTTAGTAGTTACTTTGGGTAAAATTTCGCTAATTTGCGAAGGTAACGAACTGACGTCTTCGTCAGTGCTGTGTTTCTGAGGGTAGTCGTTGGTTTTCCTTGAGGCTGGTGCTTCTTGCTCACCCATGTCTTTCCTTATCGAGTTTGGTCGTCCTCCCGCGAACGAGGTTTTACTGCCGGTTGCTAACTCGTCACCGGTGACACTGTTTGGAGTAACGACCTTTTTCTTGGGTCTACCTCGTCTTCGTATAACTGTGTCATTCTTATTGCAATTACTTGTCGCCTGTGAAGCTGCTTCTATTGTCTTATATACATCGTCATTTATGGAAATGTCCTCGGATGCGCTGTTGTCACTGTCAACAAATCTTCTTGGTTTTTTTTCTATTCTCTGGGGTCTAGAAATCTTCTCTGCGTCTTGTCGTGCATTAATATTGGGGTCAATAGTTTGTTTTAGTGTTTCGTTTTTCTTAGGCCTTCCTCTTTTTCTTATCGGCGGTGCTTCTGGTTTGTTGATTTCTTTGCCAGTTCCGCCCCCTTCTTTATCGGAATTTTCCTGTGACGTTTGCCCTTGGGTTATGACGTTGATTTTTACAGGGTTCCTTGATAGGCAATCGGCGTTAATGTTTTGTTTGCCAGCTTTGTAGAGTATTTCGTAATCGTATTCTGCGAGCTTAAATCGCCACTTTTGAACTCTGGTATTCAGATCGGCATTCTTAAACCATAACAGTGGTTTATGATCAGTTATTATGGTAAATTTTCTTCCGTAAATATATGGCCTAAACGTCTGTACAGCGTGTAACATCGCTAGCGCTTCTTTTTCGTACGTATCGTAGTTTAATTCCGGACCTCTAAATACTCTAGACGTATACGCGATCGTTTTATCGCTTCCTATTTTGCCTTGCGAAAGGATACCTCCGGCAGCGTATCCTGAGGCGTCTGTGGTGATTAAAAAAGGTTTCGACATGTCTGGGAATTATAATAGGGGTGCCGAGCACAATTTTTCCTTTAAGGTTTGAAATGATTTTTCAACGGTGTCTATCCATTTAAATTCTTGATCGTTTTGTAGTAGCTTGGTCAATGGTTTGGCTGTCTTAGCGAAGTCTTTTATGAATTTTCTGTAATATCCCGCTAAACCTAAAAATTGTCTTACACCCTTTACGTTTTTGGGGCGAGGAAATTCCTTGACCGCTTCAATTTTCTTCGGATCGGGTTTGATTCCTTCTTTGCTTAATATATGACCTAAGTAGGTAACTCGCTGTTTTAGTAATTCGCATTTCTTTGGTTCTAACTGCCAATTAGCCTTTCTAAGTTTTTCCATTACTTAATTGAACAGCTGCTCATGTTCGTCTAGGGTTTTAGCGTATATAACAATATCGTCCATATAGACAAAAACTCCCTTGCCTATTAAGCCGTCTAAGGTAACGTTCATAGCGTTTTGGTACTCTACACCTGCATTTCGTAAGCCGAAGGGCATCCTAAGAAATTCAAAATGCCCGCTGGGGGTTGAAAAAGCAGTTTTATGCGAGTCTTCCGGGTGGAGTAAAATTTGGTGGAACCCAGAAACGCAATCGATTACGGTATAATACTGGGCGTTACCGACTTGGTCGAAAATGTCGGTAATATTTGGAAGGGGGTAAGCCATGGGTATCGTTTTCTCGTTTAGAGGTCGAAAGTCTGGTAATACTCGCCACCTAGGTTTGCCATCCGGTCCGGCTTTCTTTGGGACGACCCAGAGGCTGGTGTTGTAAGGAGATCTTGATGGTCTAATTACTCCCTTTTCTAAAAGGTCTAGGACTTGTTTGTCTACTTCTTCCTTTAATGCATGCGGCAATCGGTATTGCTTGGTATTAACCGGTATATCGTCGGTGGTGGGTATTTTGTGTTGTGTTATGTTAGTCGCTTGTAATTCGTCGCCTTCTAAATAAAATCGGTCTTCGTTTTTAGCTATTATTCTTTTGGCCTGGTCTAATTCTAGGTTGTTTAAATGGTCAATGTCAATTTTTGTTAGTAGTCTATCAGCGCGAGAGGTAGTTTCGATATTAAAAATCTCTACGTTCGGATTTACTCCTAATTCGCTGAAGGTGTTGGCGTACTCTTTATATAGGCTATAACATCCGCTTATAGAATTTTCGTCGTATAAGTCGTTTAGTTTGTCAGAGTCGTAATTCGTTCTTACATCGAATTCGAATTCGGTATTTGACCTTTCGGTTTTTAAAGAGTTCGAATCAGATTGGCTGCCTTCCTCATCAAAGGAGTAGGTTGCCTTGTCATCATTTTCGAATTTTAATACCGTGGTCCTACCGTTGGCTGAAAATGTTCCTAATGCAAAGTTAATAACAGATTTTGCTTGGGTAAAATATCCCAAACCTAAAACTCCATCCGAAGGGGTGTTAAAATCGTCTGGTACTATATGGAACGTCGTTTCGATGTCGTAAATCATAATGTAAACTGAACCTAACGTCGGTATTGTGCCGTCTCCTATACCTCTAAGTAGTACCGTATTTTCGTCGTCAATCTGTTCGTTTTTGGATAATAACCCCTTTTTAATAAAATTTACTTCGGATCCGGAATCTACCAAAAATCTTCCTTCGTGAGATGTGGGAGGGTTGATAATGTTTATAAAGGGTAGTTTCCTACTGAGTTCGTCGGTGCTTATATTAGCGATAAACCGCGCGTGAGGTGCATAGTTCATGTTTTGTTCGAACGAAATCACGCTATCGGGGAATTCCAGTCGTAATGTGTCGAAGTTTAGCCTGGCTTCGTTTCTAGATAGAAAGTCGCCTCCTAAGATACCGGTATGAGGGATTGGAAAGGTGTTCGGTACGACTAAGAAGTCGACTAGTTGATTACAAATCTTTATGTTAATTGAGCCTATCGTTGGCGCTAGTGCGGTGCAGATACCTTTGACTGTAATAACACCGTCGATAGGTTTTATTTTGCTTATAGGCAGTGAACCTTGTTTTATAATACTGACTTCTGATCCGGTATCTATTAAAAGGTCAAAGATTGATTCTATATCGGGGTGTCGAAAGGCTAAAATTGGTGTTAATTTCTCGCGTCGGTTTATAATTGTATTAATCCGTCTAGGTATTCCGCGATCTCGATTGAATGGGCTGAGCTCTGTTTTGGGGTCTCCACGTTCGCGCTCGTCGTCGGGAGACCTTGTTCGTTTCCCGCCACCCGTTTTTCGTTAAATTGGCGCTTACGGCAATCCTTTATTTCGTGACCAATATTTTTGCAATAAGCGCATGTTAACCTTCCTCGGCAAGTTGCGGCCGTATGTCCTGTCCTTTTGCATAACTGGCACTCTATTTTATCACGGCTTTCGGGTCTGTGCTCCGTTTTTAATAACCGGCACGTGTCGGCTTTATGTCCAGAGCCTTTGCATAATTGGCAGTTTACTGGTTGTTGTATGATTCTACAATATTTGGCCAAATGACCGTTTCGTCCACATAGTTGGCACTTCCTTGTAGGGCATTCGTTCGCAAAATGTCCGGTTTGATTACAGACATAACATACTGGTTGACCGGGGTTTGGTTTCCACGGTAGGTTTGGCTGATTTCTGAGTTCAAGTGGTTGTTTGTTGGTTTCTGGCTTTTGTCTACATGTACTTGCTTCGTGCCCTTCAGATCGGCAGAGCTGGCATAAAAATACGTTTTTACGAGAGGGTCTAGATGTTGCTTCGGCTGGTGCGCGTCGTAAATCTCTGACGGCAGTCCTTTGAGCTTCTATCTTTAAAGCTTCTTTATACATATTATTTATATTATCGCGAGTCGTTAATCGATACTCGATGGGTAATAATCCTATTTTAAAACTGTCCGATAAGTTCTTTTCGAGTTCTGTTTTAAAAGCAGGTGATATGATTCTGTTAGCCGCGGCTTCGGCTTCTAAGATTCGTTCGCCTAGTATTTTAATACGGTTGGTGAAAGTAGTGACGGTTTCATTTTCCTTCTGATACTCGTTACTTAGTTCTCCTCGTAACCTATTGACTGACTTGGCGGGAGAATAAGATAGTCTTAAGGTGTCTAATAAATCATTCACTGTAGCAAATTTTACCTTAGATAAGGTAACTCGGGGTTCTCCGGATATTTTGCCCTTGATGAAAATAACTAAGCTCGGTTCGCCAGCGGGTCCTACCATTTCCGCAGCTTCCTCGCATGCTTCCGCAAAGCGGTTAAATGGTATGTTTTGTCCATTATATTCAGGTATTAATTTAGCTGCATCCTTGGGTGCTAGCGCGTAGATGTTCTTATTCTCGGGTACACGGGACGAAGTTCCTTCCATTTTACTAAAGAGTTGTAAATTCGGTGTTTTTAAGCGATCAGTGCTTGGTGAAACTGAGTTAAGTAAATTTATAGGTTCGAGTTTCGGGGCTAACTGATGGGTGGTTTCGTTACTTGACGTTTCTAGAATTATTAAATTGTCTGGTTGTTCTGATTCAGAGGTTACGTATCGATGCGGATATTCGTTTTTTTGGTCCGGGGTACGTGGCAGTTGGATGCGTGTTTCAAAGGGTGCTTCGTCGTTTTCCTTTGAAATTGAATCCCTTTTTGACTGGAGGCGAGTTATTCTTTTATTAGGCATGGGTTCATTTCTTTAGATATTTTTAGGTTTCGCATGAGGACCGTGATATCATCTACTTGGGTTTCGAGGTTTTTTATACGATATTGGAATTCACGATTTTCTTGAATTAGTCTGCCTAATCTAAATCCTAGCGCAACTCTAATTCTTAATTGTTTATCAATTAGTTGTTCGGTGCAATTTGCTAAGTCTAGGAGCCTTTTTTTAGTGTCCCATTCAGATTCCTTTAAGCTATTGACGTCTTGCCTGAGAAATCTATTGGTTTCCAGTAGCCAAAGGTTGCGATTTTCTAAATCCTCGATCCTACCCAGGAGTTCCGTTAACAAATTGTATATTTGTATCTCGGAAATACGGTTTAGATCAATCATCTGTAATACATCCAAACATTTCCATAAATTATTCATTCACAAATTTTTATGCGCGAGACTTCTGCGCGCGTTGTATTTTTCTAGATATTATTGAAATTTGTTATGAATAATTACTTAATAAATTATTTTATGTATAAAAGGTCGTTAACAGATTGCGCGTTTGTTAGTTTGATAAAAAAAAAGGAAACCTTGCTATGTCGAATTATTATTGAACATGCGCAGAACTTCCGCGCAATTAGTAAGGCTTATATCTACAAAACCACGTATTTCGATTATGAGGTAGTTCTTATATTAATTTTTATACAATGTTCTCTAATTTATTAATTTTGCGTTTTAATACTAGCGAATCCTAATCTTGCTACTATGCAAATGGGCTTTACGCATGCGCTACTCTGTATATTGGTTCTGCGTTTCGGTCCGCGTTATGTACAGCGTCGTATACTTCGTGTAAAATACGACATATAATAAGGTGTGATGCGCGAAGGAACTAACCTATTTATCGACGCCATGAGTTAAGTGGGTCGAGAGGTTAGTAATATTTAGATACCTAGCACAAATAAATAAAAAATCAACTACCTGGAGTCAAGTACCTTAAGGAAACAGTGGAAAGTGTTTAAGTTTTAACAATCGGTGGGGATAAGTATACTATTATTACTTAGAATTATAAAAGGTGAAATCTACTTTTATCTTCGTTATAAAGCAAAAGAAATTTTATTAATTGTCTTATTGTAAAAAGTTAGATGTTAATTTAGATTAAGTGTAATTGTAAAATATATATAATTTATTTTTATATATCTTTTGTATAACTTGGTTAATTTGATGGTTTGTGGTGATCGTTATGCAAGCTCTTAGTAAATTTTATATATTTTTTTCTAGAATATTACTTGTTTCGGTGTCATGGAATTAATCCAGAAGAAGACGAATTAGTGTTTTTGACCTATGGGAGTCCTTCCTTGCTCGTCTCGACTGCTTGGGGTCAAGTCAAGATGTACAATAAACTCTTTTAGCAAGTATAAGGTACGCAAGGAAATATACTTCCAATTCAACTGTTGGTGCCTTAGGAAATTGATGAGTTTTATAGAGAATTAATTATTTATATACAAAAAAAATACTTATATTATCGATTAAGAGAAAAAGGTTATATATATTTTATTTATATATTTTTATGTTATTAGTTGTTTGAGCGTCATCGACACAAGCTGGATTAGGTTAATTATCTATCCTATGCTACTGTGATTGACTTATACTAAATATCCTTATTTTGGTGGATATCCTAATCTTCGGGCTTGATCCTTTAATAGTTGCTAATTGGTAAAGAAGTATATTATTACTTCCTTGTTAGTGCCTTGTTAGATAATTTATTAAGATTGAAGATATTTTAATATTGAAAGTCTTTCTGTGAATATTTAATTGTATATATGTTTTGTTTATTAACCTTACTATGACCTTAATTTAATATCTTGTTTGTTATTTTCAGGGTTTGGCACTCGAGTCAAGCGTAGTGATTATCGAGAATTGCTTAGGTAACAAGGTAAATAAAAAAAAATGTTAAAATTTTTTTTTAAAAAACGGTATAAAAAATAATTTATTAAATCTTATAACCTTCGTGCAAATTTTTTTCTTTCACTGAAAACTAATAGGTTATCGTCTATGGGGGGTTTGTTTATATTTATTATTTCTGCTACAATTTTAACCTCTTTTTTATAAAATTGTGGGGTAATTCCCACAAAGCGCGTGAGGTCGATTTGTACCTTCACATCGGATATTATTCTTATCTTAGCGCTATTGAATAAACTGAGGTCAAAGGCATCAATGAATTCTTGAGCCAAAGGTATATTGAATAGGCTTCTTCTCCTATTCCTTCGTCGGAACTTGTTTGGTTTTGTTTGCCTTTGTTCGCTCACTAGCAATTACAAGATTTTGTTGTTTTTTTTTTTTTTTTTGTTCGGTTATATTTTTTTGTATAATATATGATCGAATAGTTTTTATTATTTTTATTTATTTATTTATTTATTTATTTTTTTTTTTTTGAGGAGTAGATACACTTAGAAATTATTTATGTATCTAATCCCTCCGGGGCCTCCAAATTTTTAGTTTTTACAAGGGTTTACTAGTCTGTTACGTCCAAATAATTATTCATGACAGACATAATCCTCGTTAAATTCGTAGAATCCTTACCACGAATTTATTTCGCACGTAACCCCTTTTTAAGCCAAGGTATTATCCTTATAGCTTGGGATAGGTTACCGTGCTTGATTTAATAAATACCATTCGACGGATGATTCCTGTCAGTCTTAAGGAAAGGGGTACATTTATTTGGTGCTTAATTTTATTGTTAACTGGTTAAATAGAGACGGGCTTAAATAATTATAATATATCTATAGTTAAAAATAAATCAGCGGTATAAATTCGTAAATATTAATAATGTATTCGGCCTGTGTTACAGGCCGACTACGTTTTATTTTTATTGTTAATAACTTAGATTTAGCGAACAACTAGAAAGGAACTAGTATACATATATTTAAATAAATTATTGTTATAAAATTGTAAATGAAATAAAGTGTCCGGCCTGTATTACAGTCCAAGCTGCACTTTATTTTGTTAATAATGAAATGAGATTGTATATGTGAGTTAGTATAATAAAATTGTAAAATGGAATAAAAAGTCCGGCCTGTATTACAGTCCAAGCTGCACTTTATTTTGTTAATAATGAAATGAGATTGTATATGTGAGTTAGTATAATAAAATTGTAAAATGAAATAAAGTGTCCGGCCTGTATTACAGTCCAAGCTGCACTTTATTTTGTTAATAATGAAATGAGATTGTATATGTGAGTTAGTATAATAAAATTGTAAAATGGAATAAAGTGTCCGGCCTGTATTACAGTCCAAGCTGCACCTTATTTTGTTAATAGATGAAATAAAATTGTATATGTGAGTTAGTATAGTAAAATTGTAAAATGAAATAAGGTGTCTGGCCTGTATTACAGTCCAAGCTGCACCTTATTTTGTTAATAATGAAATGAAATTGTATATGTGAATTAGTATAATAAAATTGTAAAATGGAATAAAGTGTCCGGCCTGTATTACAGTCCAAGCTGCACTTTATTTTGTTAATAGATGAAATAAAATTGTATATGTGAGTTAGTATAATAAAATTGTAAAATGAAATAAAGTGTCCGGCCTGTATTACAGTCCAAGCTGCACTTTATTTTGTTAATAGATGAAATAGGAAGGAAGCTTGTGAAAAAAAACAATTAACAAGTTTTATAGATTAACTCACTTTTATTGATGGTTTTTCTTTTAGCTGGTTTTATACAAGGATATGCCGGGCTTGATACGAAACTCGCTGGTTACAATAGTGGTGGCGGATTTCGGTGCACGGATTTACAGAAAAGAAATTGAAAAAAGAAAAAAAAATTAAAAATTTAGGTTACGTGACATTAGACTTGAGATTTGATCTGATCTGTACTATTAAATTGTGCGGCGCTTTTATATGTTCGGCGAGCCTTTTCGGCGGCGTGGTCCAGTGACAGTGGTGGTGGGGAGCTTGCTGCATGGTGATGCATCTTATTACGCCGCGTATCGCAAAAACTTTAATTATACCGGTAATGTTTTTATTATTTATTAAAGTCAATACATATTTTATAATTTATACGCATAATTGAACGTATTTCAGCGATAACATGGTTTTATAAAGAATATAAATTATGTTGAAGATGGCTTATGTGTTTAACGTATTTATTTACCCAATATAAATATATTTATATTTATTTATATATTTATTTGTCAATACTAAGCCCTATAATTATCTTCATAAGTTTCTAATGATAGATAAATTTTATTCGAATATGAAAAACGTAAATCATATATATAAAAAAAACTTAAAATAAAACTACATAATTATCGCGCCTAAATTGACAAATCTATTCTAAAAATTTCTAATGTATTTTTCTGAAAGAGTCTGATTATTAATAATCTTTGTAATTTTTAAAATAATTACAAAGCTGTCAAAAGAAAATTATGTTTATATTGCATTGTAATAAAGATATTTAATCGACTATCCTAGATATATAGTAAAGGCAGGTTTTCCTTAGAATCGATAAAAGGAAATTAAAAATAATTAAATTAAATAAAAGGAAAGGAACATCGGCAACCTCGCTATTTTCGTGATCGGTAAAGTACAAAGAGAAAATTGTATAAAAAAGACACGTTGTTTATATCCGGAAAATATCTTATTACATTATTTGTCTGACGGTATCGCCTTTCCTTCAAGTATGCGAGTTGTTTGTTTCTAGCGCGAAGAAGGAAGAAAGTAAACAAAAGCTTAAAACGGTCTTTGGAGCTAGTTATATATTTAGTGCGTTTGATAGTTTTAAATTGCCTTAGATGATTCCTTTCTTATCTACTGCCAGAGGCAATGCAATTCTATTTACCATAAGGGTATATAATATATTCTAATATTACGGTACGGACGTAACAAATCGAAAAATCGAAATCGTATTTTACTGAAACAAACGTGCAACTGTTACTTCACTGCTTTTTAAACAATATCTGTTCCATAGTCTAGCTGTCAATGAGAGAAAGCTTTGTTATAATTATCTGATGTTTATGCAG
This sequence comes from Chalcis sispes, assembly GCA_949987625.1. Lineage (NCBI taxonomy): Eukaryota > Metazoa > Arthropoda > Insecta > Hymenoptera > Chalcididae > Chalcis > Chalcis sispes. The sequence continues at coordinate 43,699,318 of OX465097.1, read as the reverse complement.
GTATACATAAACATACGCCTACACGTGTATGTATGAGTATATGTGCGTCCAATGAAAACAAACAAATAAAATAATATAAAATATAATAAATAAATTTAAAAATAATTATAATATATTAATAATAATGTTCTAATAAAATAATAGATAAATTATAATGAATCTTAATAAATTTTTATAAAATTATAATAAATGCTATACTACTATAGCAGAAAGATATTGAGTATAATCGTCTTTGTTATACAGAAATATCAAATCCTATACCGATATTCTTGCCAGTTGTTTGCATGCGGCAGAATTATATTCACATAAACCATAACTTAAGTTAAATTTATATACCTTAACTTTGGTCTTGAAATATTTTGAATAAAAATATTTTGAATAATTTATTATTAAAGTATATTTCTTGTATTATCACACGCATTATTAGATCGTAAATTAATTATATTGTAAATTAATCTTCAATAGTGTGTTCTTTGTGTGAAACTTGGTGAAACACGTCGCATTGAATGGACTTTTTAATCGTTAATTAATTTAATTAATTAATAAAAGCAACTTTAAAAAAAAAAACACAGAAACGGTAAGATTTACTTCTGTGATCAAAAAGTAAGGTGAAATTGTCATTTAAAAATCCCGGACATTGGGAAGGCAGGTCAATTTTTTTTCCTAGGTTGGTAGGACTGTCTATAACATTTGTCAAACGTTTGTTTGTCAAAAGGTTCAATTATCTCCGAGTTACACGTGTTTTTGTAAACAACAAAAAGTGAATTTTTCGATTTTTACAATGGATGATTTTGTTGAGCAAAGAACTTGCATCAAATTTTGTTTGGGGAACGAATATTCTTGTGCAGACACGTTGAAAATGTTGCGGAAGGCCTTTGGCGATCAAACTATGGCACAAAAAAACGTTTATAAGTGGTACAAGAAGTTTAAAGCGGGCCTTGAACGCGTCAAAGACGAACCGCGCTCTGGACGACCATCAACGTCTACCGACGAGGGCCACGTCCAAAAAATCAAAGATTTGGTGCTTGAAAATCGTCGATTGACAATTAGAGACCTTGCTGATAGTGTTGGAATATCATTTGGCTCAGCCCAAATCATTTTGATGTTTTGTGTCTTAAACGCGTCAAGTCTGTGCCAAAATCGCTCAATTTTTTGGAAAAAAGCGTCGCGTTGATGTGTGTGAAACTTTGCTGTCTGACTATTAGGACCACTTGAAATGCATCATTACTGGAGACGAGACTTGGATTTACGCATACAACCCTGAAACCACTGACCAATCCAGCGATTATCGTGCAAAAGGTGAAGCAAGAGCGAAAAGACCACGGCAAAGTCGATCGAAAATCAAGGTCATGTTGACAGTTTTCTTTGATTATCGAGGTGTGGTGCACTATGAATTCCTTCCGCCGGGCCAAACTGTCAACAAAAAATATTATTTGAGCGTTATGCGTCGTTTGCGTCAAGCTATTCGTCTGAAACGGCGGCAAGTATGGGCGAACAACTCTTGGTTCCTTCATCACGATAATGCACCATGTCATACTGCATTGGTTCTTCGCAACTTTTTTGCCAAAAACTCGACTCATATCGTTCTGCAACCACCGTGTTCACCTGATTTGGCTCCGTGCGACTTCTGGCTATTCAGCAAACTCAAAAGGCCAATGCGGGGACGCCGTTTTGACACGATTGAGGAGATAAAAACCGAATCAAAGAAGGTCTTAAAGGCTATACCGGAAAAAGACTATTCCGACTGTTTCGAGGACTGGAAAAAGCGTTGGCAAAAGTGCGTTTTATCGGACGGGAATTACTTTGAAGGAGATGAAATTGATTGGAAAGAATAAATAAAGAATTTACATTTTATAAACAAATTCACCTTACTTTTTGATCACAGTAGTGTACTTAAAACAGTCTACAGCACTACAAATAATTACACGAGACAAGTTAGAAAAATTAAAGTTAAAAGATTTTGAAGACTCTAGTCATTTCTTTAGTGAATTTGAAAAACTAACAATGGAATTAAAAAATGAAAAAGAAAACACTAAATGAAATAGAAAAGATGAATTATTTGTTGAGAACTCTACCAAATTCAATGGCGCATATTGCTGATTTAATAGATGTGCTGAAAGAAGATGAACAAACAGTTGAATATGTAAGAAGTAAAATTCAAATTCATGAAGAGAAAGAAACGGAAGGAAATGCAAAGAGTCGTTCTGGATACACAAACTTATTTCACGCCACGTCGAATTTAAGAAATAATAACACAAACTATAGAGGTCAACAACACGGAGCGCGAGGAGGTGCACGTGTAAGAGGTTACACACATCAACGAGGCAATGAAAGAGGTGCATGGTGGAATAATTCCCAATAGTTTCACGAGCAAAGAAGGGGTCGAACAAATTGGCACCAGTACAGCAACCAACAACAACAGAGAGAAGACAGAGGATTTGGAGCAAGTAGTAACCAAAAAAATAGTCAAAATAATAGTAGTGCGTATATTACACAGGTTGAGTACAAAACAAATGAATATGCATGCGAGGTAAATAATTGTAATAGTGAGATAGAATGGATTTTCGACAGTTGCTGCTTTGACCACATAATAAACAATGTAAATTATTATGATACATATATAGATCTGAAAATTCCAGTAGATCTAAAAGTAGGTGATAGAAGGGTTTTAAAAGCAACTAAAATAGGTACAGTTGTGCATTATTTTACAGTATATAATGAATTGAAATAGAGCATAATAAAAAATGTATATTACGTTGAAAATACGGATAAAAATCTCATAAGCTTTGGTAAAGTAACAATAAAGAATAAAATTGTTCTAATTGATAACCTATCTAAAATCTATTCTAAACCTAATAATGAATTAAATGGTATAGCTGTTAAAACAAATAGTGTTTACAAAATGTACAGTATACTTAGAAACAATAACAAAGAAGTATATAATTTAAATAAAGTAACATGTAACTACACACAAAAAAAGAAATATCATGAATTACTAGGACATGTAAATTTTAATTACTTAAATACTTTATGTAGAAATAAACTAGTCGATAAAATGCCAGATAAATTAGAAAGTGAATACTTGAAGTGTAGTACATGTATTGTGACGTGGTGTTTTAGCACCAGTCACATGAGGAGGCCAAGGCATAGCTTATGCGCCTCCTCGTAGCTAAAATATCCCTCCCTTTTACAATCTTGGCAGCCTCGCAGGACTGCCACGCGTGACCCTAACTAACAGCCACGCAGGGCTGTACATACGTTACCTTCACCAGGTACAGGGGCTTCAAGCTCAAGTAAAGGCTCCAGCGAGGAGCCAGTCTCAGGAGCCCTTGAATAAGTCGTAGCAGTGCTCGCACACACTGCAGCATCCATGTCCATGCTCCTTCCAATCCTCGTAGTGATCCCTGTACCTGCAACCTCCCAGACGGTAATTAAACAAAGAACAGAATAATAATAGCAGCTGCACCTTGGAAAGAAGTACAAGCTGCCACGCAATACAAAAAGAAAGTGGAAGAGGAGGTTAGAAGGCAAGCAACACATAGAAGCACAGCATGAGTGCAAGTAGATACGCACCTGGAGGTGTCTGATAGTGTCGCCTCGCTACCGCTGCAAGCAGGCTATAGCTGTCACCGACACCGCTGCTTAGCTTTCTCAACCGTTCTTCGTCTGAGCCGCAGTTGTTGACCCGCAGTACGGCCGCGCCTGAAACAAAAAGAAGACAGGCAAATTAGTCGACGCCTACCAGCTATGGAACGCGTCGACTTACCTTGATCCTCCGTACATCTGAGGTAGATCCTCGCCGCTCCAGGGAATACACAACAACAACACTGGCACTCGCGAGCGGATAACCTCAACGCGCGCTGCTGGCAAGCAGTAATATCAACTGCCGCCAGCGCTGAGCGCGAGCGGCGGCTGCGTTGCGTAACGTACTTTACACGTACGTTGCGCCGGCGCAGAACGATCATCGAAAAAGCCGCGCTCGCGAAAGTGCCACGGAAGAAGCTTCTCTTTGACTCCGTTCGGGTCCGCGTTAGCGAAAAGACAAGTAGCGAGCAGTCAAAAACTCCGAGGCCAGTCGTCGCGAACGAGTAACCCGTGGAAACGAGCGAGCGAGCGTCCGGAGAGTAACCGTGAGCGTGTTAGAGTATCTGGTGAGTGCCAAGGTGCAGGGGCAGCTGCCAGGAGGCACAGCTTCCCCGAATCGTCCCCGTATCCTTCCCGGCTGCGTGTGTGCGACCGCGTCGCGTGTTACGCGCCATTTTCGGCATTGTCGTATACTGTATGCCCGCGACCGCTCTAACCGTGAGTTAGCCGCGCAGATGATTTGCCGCGCAAGAAACCGCGCTACACGATTGTAGCTGGCGCCCTGGGCTCGCGTAAAAACGCGATAAAGAATTGTATTACTTTAATCATTTTTAAATAAACGTAAGTGTCCGCGTGTAACAGTTTTAAATAAGTATTTTACCGGTAAGCAAGCAAACTGCTTCCCCGCTCCCCCCCCCTTTTTTCCATTTGTACGCCACCCTGATCCCCAGTGGCGTTACAGTATAAAAAATAAAATGCACAATATAAGCTTTAACAACAATAGACATAAGGCTAGAGAAATGCTGGAAATAGTACACACTGATATAAATGGACCACATCCAGATGGTTACAATGGTGAAAAATATTATACTTTGTTAGTTTTATCGATGATTACAGTAAAATTGTGAAAGTTTACATTATGAAAACAAAAAGTGAATCTTTTGATTATTTCACTGATTTTACTAATGAAATAGAAAATCTAACAAATAAGACAATTAAAAAATTGAGATTGGACAATGCTTAAGAAATGTGAAGTAATAATGTTATCAAATTTATCAAAGATAGAGGTATTATTTTAGATGTATGTCCTACATATGTTCACGAACTTAATGGAACTGCCGAAAGATACAATAGATCCATTATGGATACTGCTCGATGTTTGTTAGCTGATGCTAAATTAAATGTAATATATTGACCTGAAGCTGTTCAATCAGCAGCATATTTAAAAAATCGAGTGATTACAAATAATATAGAAAAAAAGACTCCTTATGAGATAATGATGGGTGAAAAACCAGATATTAGTAATCTAAAAATTTATGGCAGTAAAGTCTTTGTAAGAGTTGCAGAGGTTAAAAGGAAAAATAAATGGGATAGGAAGGCAGATATAGGAAAACTTGTTGTTATGAAAGAGTAGGATACAGAGTTTTAGTAGGTAATAGAGTTATTATTGCACGACATGTTGACATTGTTGAAGATGATATAAAACTAGTAGGTATTTCTAGAGAAGATAATGTAGAAAACTCACATGAGAATGATTCTAATTTAAATTATAACAGAAATGAAAGTTTTCAAAATAAAACAAATAAAAATTCGAAAAATATAGAACAAAATGAAAATAACATAAATGAAAAAATGAGTAATATAAACAATAATAAAAAAATTGAAACCCCATTAAGAAGATCTACTAGAGAAAGAAGACAAACAGACTTGTATAAACCAGAAAATTATGCTTATTGTATTTATGTCAATTTTGTTAGTGCAAACACTCCTAAAATATATTTAGAAGCAATAGATAGTGTTGATAATGAAAAATGGAAAAATGCAATGGACACAGGAGTCAAATGTTTAGATGAAAAAAAAACTTATTATCTAGTCGAAAAACCTAAAAATGTTAAAATACTAGATGTTAAATGGATATTTACAAAAAAAAGTGAGAGTAAATATAAAGCTAGAGTTGTAGCATTAGGTTATCAACAAGATGAAATTATAGATGATTTATACTCTCCAGTAGCCAAAACCGAAACTTTGAAATTTTTATTTACATACTGTGTACAAAATGGTTTAATAATACATCAAACAGACGTTGATTATGCATACTTAAATGGCGATATAATATTAGAAGTGTATGTGAAACAACCTGAAGGTTATGATGACAAGACAGGCAGAGTATGGAAGTTAAAAAAGGCTTCATATGGGCTGAGTGAAAGTCCTCGAGTATGGTATGAATGTCTAAATAAGGTATTAAAAGAACTATATTTTAAACGTAGTAAAAATGACTATTGTTTATATTATTTAGATGAAGGAGATTGTGATCCAATATTTTTATTATCTTTTGTAGATAACTTTAATTTGCTGTAAAAGTGTAACAAAAATTGAAAAAGTAAAAAAATTGTTGTTCGACAAATTTAAGATGAAAGATCTAGTTGAAATAAGAAGGCTCGGCGACAAAAGATTTGCCCACAATGAAGAGGTAGAGTCTGCGGTTAATAGGTATTTTGAGGAGCTTGACGGCTCCTACTATAAAGCGGGTATCGAAGCTATTGAACATCGTTGGGAAAAGTGTATCGAACTGAAAGGAGAATATGTTGAAAAATAAAAATATTTTCGCAATTTTTTTACTGTTTTCTTTATCGGGTCGGGTACTTTTGGGACTGGATTCGTAGCTAAAAAATATAATATAGAAAACTGTCGATTATATAAAAAATCTTTGGAACAAAATCTAAAATGTCAACCAGCACAATCTGTGCCTATAGATCTAAAATATAGAATCTTGATAGGTGCTCTTTTGTATATAAGTTGCGGAACACGACCAGATGTTAGCTATGCAGTAAAATTTTTGAGACGTTTTCAAAATTGTTATGATCAAACACATTACAAGTATGCAATGAGAATTTTAAAATATCTATATGTGACTAAAGAAAAAAGATTAACTTTAAAAAAAAAGAATAATGCTGATTTACTAGATTGTTTTGTTGACGCAGATTGGGCAGGTGACATTGTAGATAGAAAATCAACCACTGGTTATATAATAAGAAAGTATGGAAATGTGGTGTTTTGAAAATCAAAAAAACAAAATAACGTTGTAAAGTCTTCTACAGCTGCCGAATATGTTGCGTTGTCAGAAGCCATAAGCCAATTGAAATGGTTTATAGATGTAACACATCGTTCAATAAGTCCCGAGACTAACAACGAAAACAAAAATTTTTCAAAAATCATGTTTATTCATTAATATAATCTCCTTTTAGAGTGATACAATCTTTCTAACGCCTTTCCAACATTTCTATACCATGTTTATAGAAGGACTTATCCTTTGCTTCAAAATAGGCTTCAGTTTCGGCAACGACCTCCTCATTTGAGCCAATTTTTTTTCCCTGGAGCATTTTTTTGAGATCAGCAAAGAGCCAGTAGTCGCTGGGGGCTAAATCTAGCGAATACGGGGGTGGAGAAGCAAATCAAAGCCCAATTTGTTTAATTTTGCCATTGTTTTCATGGACTTGTGGCATGGTGCATTGTCTTGGTGAAAAAGGATTTTTTTCTTCTTCATGTGCGGTCGTTTTGCTGCAATCTTCTCCTTCAAACGTACCAACAAGTCAATATAATAATTACTGTAGATCGATTTACCTTTTTCCAGGTAGTCAATGAAAATCACGCCATGTGTATCCCAAAAAACAGACGCCATGACTTTGCCAGCAGACTGCTGCGTTTTTAGACGCTTTGGGCGGCTTTCGCCAGCCATGCGCCACTCAGATGATTGCCGATTCGACTCCAGAGTGAAATGATGTATCCATGTTTCATCCATGGTCACGTATCGACGCAGGAAATCCTTTTTATTGCGAGTAAATAGCGATAAACAGCTCTCTGAATCGTCGACTCGCTGCTGTTTTTGTTCCACTGAAAGCAATCGCGGCACCCACCTGGAAAAAACCTTTTTCATGCTCAATTTTCCATGAAGGATTGTAAATACGCTTCCAGATGATATGTGTGTCATTTCTGCAATCTCACGGACCTTCACTTTGCGATTTCTCATTACAATTTTTAACACTTCACTCACATTTTCCTGTGTAACGGCTTCCAATGGCCTACCCGAACGTTCCGCATCGTTTGTGTCCGTACGACCACGTTTAAGCTCAGCATACCAACGACAAATCGTTGGTTTGGATGGACAGTAGTCCGGGTAAAGTTTTTCAAGCCATTGCTGGGCTTCTACGGTGTTTTTACCCATTAACAAACAATGTTTTATCAACACGCGAAACTCGCTTTTTTCCATTTTTCAAACAAATTACAAAGTGACTTTACTCTAACCTCGATAACTCTGCTGTCTGAGATCTGATCGACGTGAAATTTTTACACGTTTCATGTAAGGGTTCGCACTCTATGGAAACGTGGCCAGTTTGGTACTACTAGCACCATCTCTGGGTTAGTCTCGGGACTTATTGAACGATGTGTTACTCAAAGATTTAAAATATATTATAAAAAATATTGTAAAAGTCTATGAGGACAATTCTGGAGCAATTTGTATTGCAAAATACGGTAACTATACAAAAAACTAAAAATGCATAGAGACTCATTATCATTTTGTTAATGAAAGCTATTGGAATGGTACTATGGATACGAGGGCTGTTCAAATATGATCGAGACAAATGCTCTGACACGTTTATTTACTATCGAAAAGATTTAAAAAAATTTACAGTTTTTCTAGGTACTTCCCCTTACAAGTTACGCATTTTGTCCACCTTTCCAGAAGCTTTTTGATGCCGGTATCGAAGAATTCCTTAGGCAACTTGGACAGCCATGTGCGCACAAACTCCTCTACCTCGTCGTCGGTGTTCAATCTTTGACCTCCGAGGGCTTCTTACAGTGGTCCAAACATGTGGTAGTCGCAGGGTGATAAATCCGGACTGTAGGGGGGGGGGGGGGTGTTCCAGTATCTCCCACCCCAATTCCGATATTGTATCGAGCGTGAGACGCGCGGTATGAGGGCGCACGTTATCCTGGAGAAGAATCGCACTTCGTGTTGAAATGCTCCGTTACTTTGCGATATTATAGGTGTTCGTGGATGATAGACTCTACACTACCGATACAGATGCCGAGTTCAGCCGAAATGTTTTGAAAATTCATCCTACGGTCCTTCAAAATGAGTTGTTCTACGCGGCAAATGTTGTCTGGTGTGATGCTGGTTGGCGGTCAATGATCATGCGGCTCATTCTCGACGGTTTTGCGACCATCCTTGAATGCTTTGGCCTATTTAAACACAGAAGCCCTACTTAGGCACTTACTACCAAACTGATTTTGCGAACGCAGAAGAATTTCCGAGTTTTTAAGAAGACATTCGCCTTTGAAATTTTCAAAAAATTGATTTTAAAATTTTTACATATTTCGATTCTATATACATTTAAAAGTTGCCTCCTAAAATTTCATCAAGAAATTCGTAATAGAAAAAAAGTTACAGCTATATTTGCAACAGCGTATGCCCATGAGTAAAAACCGGTTTCTATTCATGCGTGTAGCGCGGCGCGCCAGCTGCTTCTTCTCCTGGTGTAAACATCTTTAGTATGCATATACACAGTATGTCAGAAAAGTTCCCGAACTTATTTTGTAGCGCTTGTACGAGTGGCGCCACCTCTTGGACGACACCAGTACTATGTTGCTACATCCCTCTGGAGTGTCTGAGAATTTTTTCACTAGTATCCGTTCATTATTTGCCGAGATAGACGTGCTTAAGTGAACGTGTGTTTAGTACCCTGGTGCAAGCTCTACGATAGATGAGAAATTTGAACATCGTGGCGCAATTAAATTCTGCTATAAACTTAAAAAAGCTTTCGCGGAAACGAAAAAAATGATCGATTTGGCTTACGGTGAAGGTGTAGTGTCGCGTACAACTGTTTACACGTGGTTCAGTCGGTTCAGGAAGGGTAGAGAGTCGTTAGAAGGTGACGAGAGAAGCGGCCGGCCGTCAACAGCTGTTACCGATGAAAACGAGGCTCACGTGCGCGCGCTACTGAAGCAGGATTGCCACATGTCTCTCAGAATGTTGGCTGACGAACTGAACATGAGCAAGGATAGCGCCGCGTTGATTTTAAAAGAAAAAATGAAGCGCAGGAAGGTCTGCTCTCGATTTGTTCCACACTTTCTTACACCAGAGTAGAAAGAAACTCGCATCCAATGTTGTCAAGATTTTATCGAGACTTGCGTCACCACTCCGGGATTTCTAACCTCAATTGTGACTGGAGACGAGACTTGGTGCTTTCAATACGATCCTTCCAGGAAGCGCCAGTCATCCGCTTGGCTCAGTCCGGGCCGTGCGAGGCCTCAAAAAGTGCGCCAACAAAAATCACGGGTAAAGACGATGCTCATCGCTTACTTCGACTCCAAAGGCCTGATACACAAAGAATTTGTGCCCCCAAACACCACCATAAATGCTGCGTATTATGTAGAGGTGTTAAAACGTCTGAAGTGCCGGATTAATCGCTTCAGGCCCGAGTACAAAGAACCGGGGTCGTGGAGTTTGCTGGGTGACCATGCGCTTGCTCATACTTCGAACATTGTGAAGCGTTATCTCGCCGAAAATCAGGTCCCACGCATAAATCACGCCCCACACTCGCCAGATCTGGCTCCAGCCGGCTTTTTTCTTTTTTCCAAGCTAAAAATGGCCTTGAAAGGACGATTTTTTGAAGATGTACCGAGCATTCAAGCGGCTTGCACCAAGCGTCTTATAGCGATAACTTCAGAGAAGTACCAGAGAGCCTTCGAATTACTCATGGAGCGCTCAAATAAGTGTATATCTAGGGAAGGGGACTATGTTGAAAGTTAACCGGAATAAATTTCTTTAGATGTAATTTTCGATTTATTTCAAAAGTTCGGGAACTTTTCCGACATACTGTGTATGTGATATTATACTGCTCGGCAGTTGCTCTGTGTTATTCTTTGAGCAAGCACGTGTTTTATTTTTTTGAAATTCGTTAAAAATTGTCTTAAAAGTTGTAAAAAATGTCTAAACCTGGTGGTCATTTCAAAGGTAATCGGAGAGTACTCCTCGTTTTAGACGTAAAAACAAAAAAAGAACATTTACTGGCACTCAGTTTACTGCAGAAAAGAATCCTGATTTACCAAGTTCCTCTGCTAAAAAATTAAAAATAAGTAGTGAATTGCAACCTCTAACGGACAGCTCTATCCAGTATGTGCTTTTGTGCTTTAATTTAGTCTTTTCGGCTCTTACTCAATATATAAAGTGCAAAGAATGTAATGGTGAAATTTCATTTACCCAACAAAAAGGTAGAGGCCTTGGATTTAAAATCTTTGTGGAATGTTCGTGTGGTAGAAAATTTATTGAATCTCCCCCATCTATATCTCGAAATTTGTACGAAATAAATCAGAGACTCATATTTGTCTTGAGAGTTCTCGGCGTAGGGTATAATGGCGTAAATATGTTTTTGAGTTTGATGGATATTCCTGCAAAGTTTTTGGACTCGCTTTATAATACTGCAATTTCAAGAAAACATAAAACTTGTAAACAATGTTTTGATTTTGTTACTAAAAAAACAGTCAAAGAAGAAATGCAATTAAATGAGGAGGCTGGCAATAAAGCTAACGTTTTGACTGTATCAGGCGATGGTACTTGGGCTAAGAGAGGTTTTACATCATTGATGGGTGTTTTTTTCAGTCATAGGAAAATTTACAGGCAAAATTTTGGATGTGGAGGTTAAATCGTCATTTTGTCAAGCGTGTAATATAAATAAATCTTAGCTATGTGGGGCAGACTTTGCCATGTGGTACGAGGAACATAAATCTGAATGCTTAGCTAATCACGAAGGATCTGCTGGAAAAATGGAAACTGACTCAGCCGTAAGCATTTTTCATAGATCAAAAGAACCTTATGATGTCGTTTACGGTAATTATATTGGCGACGGTGACAGCAAAACTTACACGAATACTCAAAATAGTAACGAAAGTTACAACAAATTGATTTGGAACATTTCTCCGAAAAGCAAGTTTTCTGGCAAAGATGTGACTGAAATTGCAGCGTGGATCGCAGCATCCATTTTCAACGAAGGCTCGAGTACTTACCTAGATATTATGGATCTCATGGGCATCAAAATTGGCGAAACTGCAACGGCTTTTGCGCAAAAAGTTGACGAGGACCGTATCTCTCAAGCCAATAGAAGGAGCAGTGAGCAGTCAAAAGAAGGTCGAATTAAGAAGAAAAAAGCTTTGGCCAGCCACTTAAAGCAATTACTAGATAACGAGGGTCCTCAGTATCCACCAGGAATGGCCGATTAAAGGTAAAAGAAAAGTTTTCGACCTTTTATTCAATAAAATTATGGTAAAAAAACTTTAAACGCGTTTTTCTCGAAACTACCTTTTTCAAACTGGTAGGACATTTTTCTCCGAATATACTTGACTGATTTTAAAAAACCAAAGAGTATTCGATTACTTATTAAAAATAGTAAACAATAAGCCTCTAAAAGTTGAAAAAAATACCCCCTCTTTTTTTTACGGGGATGACTTACCCCCAAAAAATGCCGTTTTTTTGCATTTTTCAGAAATATACATACAAAAACTTTAAAATATGAAGCAGTATGAGTTTTAGAGGCTTCTTGTATAGTTTTGAGTCTCAAAAATAGAATCCATTTTGAATTTTTCAAAAATCTGTTACAGGAGGTCCACAATATGTCTTACTGTTTGAAAAGTAACTTTTGGATGGCGCCCTCTACAGCAGCCACGGGAGGCTAAAAATAAAAAACAAAATTATTTTTATATTCTTTAGAGACTGTTTAACAATGTTCAAAAGAAATTTTGTCAATAAATATAATAGTTTTTTCATAATAAAATTTTTAAAAAGTGTTTTTTTTTCAATTTCAAAGGCGAATGTGCCCTTAAAGCCTTCCCACACTAAAAAACGAATGACAATACGTTGCGCAATGGCAGTTGGCACTTGACTTTCACTCATGGTCGTAGCACACGCGTGAAACATGCACTCCCGACGAAAACTATGCCACACTGTTCATAAGGGACCCAGCTATCACATACTCAAGCCACGACCTCCAAAACATACATGCGCGCCATCTCCAGCGTTTGTCTCCATCATATTTAAACCGCCCTCGTATAATAAAAGTTAATTCAGAGAAAAACATAGCTGACATTTTAACCAAAGCATTGGGTAAAATAAAATTTGTAAAACTAAAAGAAATGTTAAATTTAAAATAACCTTAAAAGTTTGTAAACTGTGACTACTCTAAATTTGAGGGGGAGTGTTAATGTATGGGTAAATTTCGAGTATGTTACGATATCTAACAAAAAACCAGAAACAAGTCTGGAGTGAAGAAGCGATGAAAAGTAATACAAAATGTGATCTTGAGCAAGCTAACCAAATAAACTAATAAATCTTTGTAACCTTAACAAACTATGGATAAATAATAATTCTACCATCATCTACAGGGTTTCCTGTCAACAATCTTGATTACATTAACAGTTTGTATAGGAATAATTCGCACGTTGTAAACAAGGCGTAATCTCTGTGCGATCAGCTATTAACAATCATTTGATTGATAAACATTACTAATAAATATTTAATAACAATTGGGCTATATGCTTATTGTAATAATTGTTAATAAACGTTTTTAGAAGGTATGCAAATTGACTTAACATTTATTTTCATTTATTTAGCATGTTGCACTAGATCTTGTTCATATACAAATAATTGCCACGTTGTAAACGAGACATAATCTCCGTGCAATCAGCTGTTGACAATCACTTGATTCTAATACTTCAATAAAAAATATTTAACAACAATTGGGCCATGTGCTTATTGTTATAATTGTTATTGAACGTTTTTAGAAGGTGTGCAAATTAATTTCACATTTATTTTCGTTTATATAGCATGTTGCACTATTCCTTGTTTAAATAGGGATAATTCACACGTTGTAAACGAGACATAGTCTCCGTGCGATCAGCTGCTGACAATCATTTGATTTTTATACATTAATAAAGAATATTTAATAACAATAAGGGGAAGTGCTCTTAGTAATAATTGTTAATGAATGTTTTTATAAGGTATGCAAATTGATTTAACAAGTATCTTGGTTTATTTAGCAAGTTGCACTATTTCTTGTCTGTATAATGATAATTCGCATGTTGTAATCGAGACATAATCTTCGTGCGATCAGCTGTTGACTATCATTTGATTCATATACATTAATAAAGAATATTTATTAACAATTGCGCCATGAACTTATTGTAATAATTGCTAATTAACGTTTTCAGAAGGTGTGCAAATTAATTTAACATTTATTTTCGTATATAGAGCATGTTGCACTATTCCTTGTTTGAATAGGGATAATTCACACGTTGTAAACAAGACATAGTCTCCGTGCGATCAGCTGCTGATAATCATTTGATTTTTATACATTAATAAAGAATATTTAATAACAATAAAGGGAAGTGCTCTTAGTAATAATTGTTAATGAATGTTTCTATAAGGTATGCAAATTGATTTAACATTTATCTTGGTTTATTTAGCATGTTGCACTATTTCTTGTCTGTATAATTATAATTCGCATGTCGTAATCGAGACATAATCTTCGTGCGATCAGCTGTTGACTATCATTTGATTCATATACATTAATAAAGAATATTTATTGATAATTGCGCTATGTGCTTATTGTAATAATTGCGAATTAACGTTTTTGGAAGGTGTGCAGATTGATTTAACATATATTTTTATTTATTCAGCATGTTGCACTATTCCTTGTTTGTATAGAGATAATTCGCACTTGGTAAACAAGACATAATCTCCGCGCGAACAACTGTTGACAATCATTTGAATCATATACATTTATAAAGAATATTTAACAACAATCGGGCAATGTGCTTATTGTAAAAAATGTTACTTAACGTTTTCAGAAGGTGTGCAAATTGATTAAACATTTATTCTCGTTTATTCAGCATGTTGCACTATTCCTTGTTTCTATAGGGATAATTCGCACGTTGTAAACGACACAAACTCTCCGTGCGATTAGCTGCTGACGATCATTTGATTGTTATACATTAATAAAGAATATCTAATAACATTTTCGTTATGTGCTTATTGTAATAATTGCTAATTAACGTTTTTAGAAGGCGTGCAAATTAATATAACAATTATTTTGGTTTAATTAGCATGTTGCTCTATTCCTTGTTTGTATAGGGATATTTTGCACATTGTAAACGAGACATAATCACCATACGATCAGCGGTTGACAATCATTTGATTCTTATACATTAATAACGAATATTAAACAACAATTGGGCTATCTGCTTATTGCAATAATTGTTAATAAATGTTTCTAGAAGGTGTGCAAATTATTTTCACAATTATTTTTGTTTTTTTAGCATGTTGGACTACTCCTTGTTCATATAGTGATAATTCGCACGTTGTAAACAAGACATAATCTCCGTGCGATCAACTGCTGACAATCATTTAAATCATATACATTAATAAAGAATATTTAACAACAATTGGGTAATGTGCTTATTGTAATAAATGTCACTTAACGTTTTCAGAAGGTGTGCAAATTGATTAAACATTTATTTTCGTTTATTCAGCATGTTGCACTATTCCTTGTTTGTATAGGGATATTTTGCACGTTGTAAATAACACAAACTCTCCGTGCGATCAGCTGTTGACTATCATTTGATCCATATACAGTAATAAAGAATATTTAGTAACAATTTCGTTATGTGCTTATTGTAATAATTGCTAATTAACGTTTTGAGAAGGTGTGCAAATTAATTTAACATTAATTTTTGTTTATATAGCATGTTGCACTATTCCTTGTTTGTATAGGGATAATTTGCACGTTGTAAGCGACATAAACTCTCAGTGCGATTAGCTGCTGACGATCATTCGATTGTTATACAATAATAAAGAATATCTAATCACAATTAGGCAAAGTGCTCCTTGTAATAATTGTTAATGAACGTTTTTAGAAGGTGCGCAAATTGATATAACAATTATTTTTGTTTAATTAGCATGTTGCTCTATTCCTTGTTCGTATAGGGATATTTTGCACATTGTAAACGCGACATAATCTCCATACGATCAGCTGTTGACAATCATTTGATTCTTATACATTAATAAAGAATATTAAACAACAATTGGGCTATGTGCTTATTGCAATAATTGTTAATAAATGTTTCTAGAAGGTGTGCAAATTAATTTTACAATTATTTTTGTTTTTTTAGCATGTTGCACTACTCCTTGTTTATATAGGGATAATTCGCACGTTGTGAACAAGACATAATCTCCGTGCAATCAACTGTTGACAATCATTTAAATCATATACATTAATAAAGAGTATTTAACAACAATTGGGCAATGTGCTTATTGTAATAAATGTTACTCAACGTTTTCAGAAGGTGTGCAAATTGATTAAACATTTATTCTCGTTTATTCAGCATGTTGCACTATTCCTTGTTTGTATAGGGATAATTCGCACGTTGTAAACGACACAAACTCTCCGTGCGATTAGCTGTTGACTATTATTTGATTCGTATACAGTAATAAAGAATATTTATTAACAATTTCGTTATGTGCTTATTGTAATAATTGCTAATTAACGTTTTTAGAAGGCGTGCAAATTAATTTAACATTCATTTTCGTTTATATAGCATGTTGCACTATTTCTTGTTTGAATAGGGATAATTCACACGTTGTAAACGAGACATAGTCTCCGTGCAATCAGCTGCTGACAATTATTTAATTTTTATACATTAATAAAGAATATTTAATAACAATAAGGGGAAGTGCTCCTAGTAATAATTGTTTATGAATGTTTTTATAACGTATGCAAATTGATTTAACAATTATCTTGCTTTATTTAGCATGTTGCACTATTTCTTGTCTGTATAATTGTAATTCGCATGTCGTAATCGAGACATAATCACCATACGATCAGCGGTTGACAATCATTTGATTCTTATACATTAATAACGAATATTAAACAACAATTGGGCTATCTGCTTATTGCAATAATTGTTAATAAATGTTTCTAGAAGGTGTGCAAATTATTTTCACAATTATTTTTGTTTTTTTAGCATGTTGGACTACTCCTTGTTCATATAGTGATAATTCGCACGTTGTAAACAAGACATAATCTCCGTGCGATCAACTGCTGACAATCATTTATATCATATACATTAATGAAGAATATTTAACAACAATTGGGCCATGTGCTTGTTGTAATAAATGTCACATAACGTTTTGAGAAGGTGTGCAAATTGATTAAACATTTATTTTCGTTTATTCAGCATGTTGCACTATTCCTGGTTTGTATAGGGATAATTCGCACGTTGTAAACGACACAAACTCTCCGTGCGATTAGCTGCTGACGATCATTCGATAGTTATACATTAATAAAGAACATCTAATAACAATTAGGCAAAGTGCACTTTGTAGTAATTGGTAATGAACGTTTATAGAAGGTGCGCAAATTGATATTACAATCATTTTTGTTTAATTAGTATGTTTGTCTATTCCTCGTTTGTATAGGGATATTTCGCACATTGTAAACAAGACATATTCTCCATTCGATCAGCTGTTGACAATCATTTGATTCTTATACATTAATAAAGAATATTGAACAACAATTGGGCTATGTGCTTATTGCAATAATTGTTAATTAATGTTTCTAGAAGGTGTGCAAATTAATTTAATGCTTACTTTTGTTTTTTTAGCATGTTGGACTACTCCTTGTTTATATAGGGATAATTTGCACGTTGTAAACAAGACATAATCTCCGTGCGATCAACTGTTGACAATCATTTGAATCATATACATTAATAAAGAATATTTAACAACAATTGGGCTATGTGCTTATTGTAAGAATGGTTAATGAACGTTTTTAGAAGGTATGCAAATTGATTTAACATTTATTTTTGTTTATTTAGCATGCTGCGCTATTGTTTGTTTGTATAGGGATAATTTGCACGTGGTAAACGGGGCGTAATCTCTGTGCGATCAGCTGTTAACAATCATTTGATTCTTAAACATTAACACATCGTTCAATAAGTCCCGAGACTAACAACGAAAACAACATTTTTTTTCAAAAATCATTTTTTATTCATCAATATAATCTCCTTTTAGATTGATACAATCTTTTCAACGCCTTTCCAACATTTCTATACCAGGTTTATAGAAGGATTTATCCTATGCTTCAAAATAGGCTTCAGTTTCGGCAATGACCTCCTCATTCGAGTCAAATTTTTTTCCCTGGAGCATTTTTTTGAGATCAGCAAAGAGCCAGTAGTCGCTGGGGGCTAAATCTGGCGAATACGGGGGGTGGGAAAGCAAATCAAAGCCCAATTCGTTCAATTTTGCCATTGTTTTCATGGACTTGTGGCATGGTGCATTGGTGCAATCGCGGCACCCACTTAGAAAAAATCTTTTTCATGCTCAATACTCATGAAGGATTGTAAATACGCTTTCAGATGATATCTGTGTCATTTCTGCAATCTCACGGACCTTTACTTTGCGATTTTTCATTACAATTTTTAACACTTTACTCACATTTTCCTGTGTAACGGCTTCCAATGGCCTACCCGAACGTTCCGCATCGTTTGTGTCCGTACGACCACGTTTAAACTCAGTATACCAACGACAAATCGTTGGTTTGGATGGAGAGGAGTCCGGGTGGTATTTTTTAAGCCATTGATGGGCTTCTACGGTGTTTTTACCCATTAAAAAACAATGTTTTATCAACACGCGAAACTCGCTTTTTTCTATTTTTCAAACAAATTACAAAGTGACTTTACTCTAACCTCGATAACTCTGCTGTCTGTGATCCGATCGACGTGAAATTTTTACACGTTTTATGTAAAGGTTCGCACTCTATGGAAACGTGGCCAGTTTGGTACTACTAGCACCATCTCTGGGTTAGTCTCGGGACTTATTGAACGATGTGTTATCAATGAATATTTAATAACACTTGGGCTATGTGCTTATGGTAATAATTGTTAATGAACGTTTCTAGAAGGCGTGCAAATTTATTTAATAATTATTTCCGTTTACTTAACGTGTTTCGTTATTGAAAAATTTGAATGTTATATTTCTCGCGCGTTTTAACGCAAGCTTGCTGCTAGACGTACGTCTGTGCGCATGCACATAGTTTAAAATTTTGGTAAAAATTCTTTTAACGCTCTTTTCTTTATAATAATTAACAGTTTATGAGATTTTATGAGTGTGCAAATTGAAGTGATTAATAATTAATGATTTAACGTGGTTTGCAAATTAAAAGAGGTCATATTCTAATAAATATGGTAAGTGTGCGAATTAAATAATTGGCATATTGGAAACACGCAAATTAAAAGACGTAATTAGGCATGGTTTTTTATTGCAAAATCCATAATTTGCAGGCTGGGGTATAGTAGGTCCACACTTCTTACATTGGCTTTAGCGATCTCCCTCTTTATCTCTGCTCCCAGTAAAGCGCGCAGTCTAGTATATAAGTCTATGGTTCACGCATGCACATACAACCATAGAGATAGTATACATAGAGTGAGCGAGATATGGGAGCTCGTGTAAGTGGAAATGTCTTACTTAAAAAAGAGAAAGAGGATCGGAGGCCCCTTTTTCTTTCTCTGTCTACTCGCCTTTGATTGGTTATTGACGATTAGCACTGCTGTGAGAGGGGAAAATCCCGCTAGCTTCAAAGATCATTCTGCTATCAGCTTATGTATAATACACATAACTATTTATTTTGAGCTTAGAGAAACAGAACAAATATTCGAAAATGACAATACATTGCATTTTATGCAAGAAAAAGCGTATTGTTTACGACAATACTCAGAGCTTTCACAGGTAAGTTTAGTATTACATCCACAGATAAATTTGTAAAACATTGAATTTTGAGGTTAGTTTTTTGATTAACTGAGTCTTTATTTCTAATGAAATAACATTATTATTCAATTAAAAGAAGTCTTTTAAGCTTTTGTATTTTAATTATATTCATTTTATAGATTTCCAGCCAATCACAAAAAAAAGGCATGGATGGAAGCTATAAGCAACTGATTAAAAGAAAATGTATTTTTTCATTATCTAGATGTTATTGTCTATAGATTTTGCAATAATGTTAAAACTATTACATAAAAAATTTATCAAGATGTGACTTAAACATGTAAAAAATAGTATAAAGTTGAATAAATCAACTTTCTAAGAGTAAAATCTATTTATTTAGTTGTATTAAGTTTATCAAGTAGGTATAATAAAGAACTGGTTAATTACATTATAATAAGTTGATAATTTTTAAAATGGACTGATTATATTGTAAAAAAATGTATTTCTTTTATTATATAGGCGTTGTACAAATTTACAAAGATGTAATTCTGAAAAATGTTAAAAATAGTATTATGTTAAATAAATTAATTTTTTTCCATTAAAATCTATTCATTTAGTATCCCTATCAAATTTTCAATATGTTTTGTTCTAATCATTATTTTCTCTGATTTTTAATTTATATTGAATCTTTAATGTTAAATTTTGAATTAAAAGGAAATTTTAAATTATGATAAACTAAGACTAAAAAAAATTTAGTTACTCATTTTTTAAATTAATTTTGCTTATTCTGTTGTAAATTTATACGGATTTTAGCAAAATAAATTTAATATTAGTTATGTCTGAAATTAAAAAAATACTAATTATATTTTAATTTTGAATTATGGAGGCTTCTATATAATTCTGTATAGTTGTTCGAAAAAAATTTTATTTCTTTCAAATTTTCGCTATTACAATATAAGATAATAAAGGTGGAAATTAAAAAAATATTAAAAAATAAAATTTCTTTTATTTCTTTCTAACATACTATTGTATGTATGTAACTAATAAAACGTATAAAAAAATATTTCATACGAAAAAAAAAATTTGACTTGAGCTCACGGTGCAGAGCCCTATCAAAGCTGCCTGGTAGGAGGACGGGGAAGTGAAGAAAAAAAAAGAATATTCGAGAAAGAGGAATAAGCGGACACAATCCAAAGAGTTAGATTTATGTCGCGTCTATGAAGCTGTGTATGTCTGTGAGATGTGCGAGTGTCCGTGGATATGTGTGAGTGTATGATAGAGTGTGAGAGAGAGCCAGTGAATGAGAAAAAGAAAGACGATAAGGTGCGATACGGAACTGATAACGGCAAGGAGTCATTAAAGCCCCGTAGAAGTCCCGCAAGGCGGGACGAGATCAGCGGTTTGCGCCGGGCGCGGTGTTCGCTAATCTCCGGGACTACAGCGCTTAGCGTATGAATGCAAGATCGCTAGCCCGAACCTAGGTGCTCAGAACACCCTGACCGTTGGAGGGAAGTGGCTCGTCGAACTTGCGTTCGACCACGGTTAGCGTACAGCGCCAGGCGCAGAGATCGCTTACCGCAGAGCGTAAAATGCGCCAGGTGCAAGATCGCTCGTGAGCCAGAAGTATTCGCGGCGATTGTCGGAATACGAGGAAGGGACGTGGAGAAATTAGACGAACGTCTAATAGGTCTGCGGGGCAGCGCGAGGCGCTAAGTTCGCATGGACCTAGAGCGGGTATACAGCAGGCGCACGATCGCTCTCAGGAGGCGGAGGCGACTATTCGAGGCAGTCGCTGAAGCGTAAGTGTCTAGCTCGAGAAGCGGGTCTGAGCTGAGGCCTTACGGGAGAGCGTCTCTTGCGATCGCAAGAGGTAGCGTGTTGGTGGAGAGGGTACACATCACCCACGCAGCGGCACCAGTCGTCTGACTGTGTGTGCGCCACCTCCCGTAGGCGGTAGGAAGTAGGAATGGCGAGAGAGGGGTTAGGAAAGAGTCGAGACTATGTACGCACGCACACGTCAAATAACTATTGGGATTTGAACCTAACTACTTATTTAGGATATTTTAACCTTATGCCTCTATCGGTTGAGCTATTGTAAAATGTCTAAATATAAATACAAATTGTAATATATAAGTTGTATTCCTCGAAAGTTTATTGTTTTAATTTCCCTCTCTATGCTTTGTCATTGCTCCGCCCATAATTGTAGCACCAATCAGGAACGAGTAGACAGAGAAAGAAAAAGGGGCCTCCGATCTTCTTTCTCTTTCTTTGACTAAGACAGGATTGAAGCTCGTTCGCTCACCTTATATGTATTATCTCTATGCACATAACTGGTTGCGCTTAAAACAGCTGCGCTGTTATACAAAATTTTTTAGTTAACTATTTAAATAAACAATCAACCGATTGAAAATTTTTTTTGGCGGAGTAGTTTACATGTTTACAATTTTTTTTTGTAACTTTTTGATCGCAAACGATTGATGTGGATAAATTTTTTGATAAGTCCGAGTTTAAGAACATATCTACTTCGAATAACATGCTTATAAAAATTGTATGCACGTAGGCATGCGCATTTTGGGTCTGGTAAAACAGATTGTAGCACACCATTTGATAGATTTTGGAACTAAATTTCTTTCACGAAATGTGACATCACTATAATTTTCGGTCCTCTATAAAACACCGTGATACGACCATATACTCAAATTTCTGTGATTTTAATTTTATGAAAATAGGGTTAGTTTTAAGTACCTTTATCTATTTGAAGCTTATAAATATCTTCAATAGGCTTAAAATTAAAGTTTTTAAAATTAATTTGTATGCTATCACTGATTTAGAATTGTTTTTTAATCAATAAATTGTATTTAAATTTATTGTATTATTAAAAATAAATAAATAGTTCCATAATGTTTTTAAGAAGTTGTATGATTGGTAAAGTAAACTATTTAAATAAATGTAAGAAATTTTCAGTTCCATTTACATTTTCAAGGACCTTAAATTCTGTAACTGGTAATTTGCACGTTTTTAGCGATTTAAAAAGTTAGTATTCTCTTTTTTTTCAAATTGCCATTAAATTTGAATTTTTAAATTACCCTAAAATTTCTTGTTTTTTACAATTTAAAAAAAAAAAAAAAAAGTTTCATTGAATAGTTTTTTTTTTGGAATGGTATGTTTAAATGTATCAGTTATTTTTGTTGTATATATTTCAATATAATCTTTTTGCTAATGTTATGAAAAATTTTAGTTTAATGATTTTATACTTTAATTAAAGAAACTTATAATTACAAAATTAATAATTTCATTTTTTCAGTAATTCAGCAATTTTGAAATATTATGATTTGCAAAAAAAATGAGTAATTTTATCTAGAATTATCTCAGACAAATATAAATCACCAATGAAAATTTTCAATATAAATATAAAATTAAATTATTTAATCTGTTATAATTTAATTATTTATGTAGAAATGAAATTCTACAAGCAAAAAAAATTTATTTTTGTGTATAATTTTTAGTATAAATGCTCAAAGGGAATTTTTATTTGAGAATCATGCACGTAAATGGTATATTTATATTTTTTAAATTTTTTGAGTATGATTTAGTGTGTTTGCTTCAAAAATGTATATATATTTTTTGTAATAAAGTGAAATGTGATCATGAATATACATCGACAGATCCTACAATGAAACCAATTAAATAGAAAATAGAAGAATCAAGATTCCTATTACTTAAGAAAACAAAAATTTGTAGCATTAATAGTATTTATGTCTATACAAATAATTGGCGTAATTAGTACAAATTAAACTTTAGTAAAAGAAAGTTTTCTACAGAGTTATATATACATAGTTATATCTACATCTATAATGGAACAAATTTTATTGCAAGGCTCTTAATTTAATCATTATTCTTCTTACAAAATTTTACAGTAAATAATAGTTATAAAGATTGATTTAAAGGCAGAAAAGTAATGACAAATTTAATAAACCACTTTCTACTTAATACAAATTATTCAAAAAACATTTACTTACGTTTATTTAAGTCTCATGTTATTTCTATGTTTTTAAAAAATAAAGTGTATTAAATATTTTTTTAATATAACTTTGTTTCTTCCTTTTCATTGTTAAGTTACAGTATCTTATTCTACAAAGTGTTGACAATAATGATAATCTTCTAAAGAATGTTTAAAATATAATGATTTTTTACTCTAATTACATCATATGTATAGTAGCAATATTGTTACATCCTTCTAGTTTGCACCTTGTATTGCAAGAATCTCCAAAAAAGATTTGAACAGGATTTTCAAGTTTACCTTGTTTTTCATGAATGTAACCACTTTTGTACCAAGAATATTCAAACATATTTTTATATCTTGGTGAAAAAAAGCTGATTATGAACTAGAGATTTCATTTTTTTTAATGTTATTTTTTAAATGTGAATTTAAATTATAATCCATTAAAGTCACTTGATCTGTAAACTCTATTGTTTTTCCAGATGCTAAATCTCTATAGATTAAGTGGTTGAATCTTTCCTGTTGTTCCCATTGGTATTTTTTTTTACGTTAACTATTTATTATTTGGCATCGTTTCCTTTATAAATGTAGCAGTGTCCACTACATAAAACAAGTAATAGTATAGACTCAGGACATACTTGTGGATAGAATACTTTTTCTAACCATATTTTAAAGAAATCAGTCATCAAAAAGCCTATTCAATAACTCATTTTCTTTATTATAGCATTTTAATAAACTAAAAGTGACTCACTTGTAGTTAATTTTCCTAATTTTGATACTTATACATACAAGTTTTCTGACCCGAATAAGTTTTGTTTTACGACAGGGTCAGATTGACCACTTGATTCCGTTAATACAAGAAAAAGCGGCGAGACTAGTTGTCTAGTAGCTGATGGAAGTGATACAGTATAAAAACAATGCATTGTCAATGAAAGTGACTGTACAAAGCATTGCGCTTGTTTTTCTTCTCCAACTGGTAATGTTCTTCCAGAATGAATTTCTAATTGGAACCCATGGGTCTGAAATTTGCAACGTTAGAGCACAACGAAATAATCTTTTACATTTAAATAAAGCTGCTAAAAATGTACAAATTATATTTAAATGCGTATCTGAATACTTGGTTATGCTATTGGGTGTACAACTTTGCTTCCACCGTTTTTTTCCGAAATTCGAGGCTTTATTGTAAAAAACTGGTTATACATTTATGATTCAAAGTATTGTCCATCGCTGGCCACTACTTTCTCCCATCTTTCGGGCAGCATACGACTCCCGCGTTGAAAAAACTGGTCATCTTTTGAATCGATCCACGAATCGATCCAATTTTTTACTTCTTCATAAGACCAGAAGTGCTGGTTAGCCAGGCCGTGTGCCATTGATCGAAACAAGTGATAGTCCGAGGGAGCAACGTCTGGAGAATACGGTGGGTGGGGTAGGACTTCCCATTTCAAAGTTTCCAAGTATGTCTTGACCACTTTTGCAACATGGGGTCGAGCATTGTCATCCTGTAAAATCACTTTATTATGTCTCTCGTTGTATTGCGGCCGTTTGTCTTTCAATGCTCGGCTCAAACGCATTAATTGCGTTCGATAACGATCGCCTATGATTGTTTCAGTCGGTTTTAACAACTCATAATACACTACGCCGAGCTGGTCCCACCAAATACTGAGCATGACCTTGGAACCGTGAATATTCGGTTTGGCCGTCGACGTGGAAGCGTGGCCAGGATATCCCCATGATTTTCTGCGCTTGGGATTATCGTAGTTAACCCATTTTTCGTCCCCAGTCACAATGCGATGCAGAAATCCCTTCCGTCTTTGCCTTGTAAGCAGCTGTTCACAAACACACAAACGCCGTTCAACATCTCTCGGCTTCAACTCGTACGGCACCCAATTTCGTTGTTTCTGAATCATTCCCATGACTCTCAGGCGTTTTGAAATGGCTTGTTGCGTCACTCTCAATGATCCTGCCAATTCTTGTTGCGTTTGACACGAGTCTTGATCAAGTAATGCCTCCAATTCTGCATCTTCGAAAACCTTCTTTCTTCCACCGCCATGCTGGTCTTCGACGTTAAAATCGCCGTTCTTGAAGCGTTGAAACCACTCTCGGCACGTTGTTTCACTAATAGCGGTCTCACCATAGGTATTTGAGAGCATTCAATGAGCCTCAGTCGCAGATTTCTTTATATTAAAGCAGAAAATTAAAACCTCCCGCAAATGACGAGAATTTGGCTCGTAAGCTGACATGTTAAATCGAGAATAACTTTATGATGCAGACACAAATCGACTAATATTTCGATGGCGTTATGTTTAAAAATACCTAAGCTTATTGTATGACATCTATGATCTATTTATTTCAACTACCACTTACCGCTACAGCCATCTATTGCAAAACGGCGGAAGCAAAGTTGTACACCTAATATAAAACACTAACACTAAAAAACTATAAATATAAATTTTAAACAAAAACAGTTTTTAAAATATTACGTTAGACTTCAACGTTGGAAATTTCAAACCCGTTTCTTATTATTAATTATATATTTAGTAATATTTAATAATAATATGCATTATTATGAGGAATTTACCTTGTCTCTTTACTCACGCTACTTTAACTTGCTCTGGCGTAGTTGGCGATGTCGGTCTCTCTGACCCAGTACTTAAAAACAAAAAAAAAAAAAAAAAATTTCACTTCACACTGAAAATAAGTTTTTAATCAGATCAAATTCTTGCTGCTCTGGCTCTTTTGGTTTTAATCACTTTTAAATAATAATCAAATTTCCCTTTATCACGCCAGGTACACGCTAGTATGCGCCAATTTCTCCAGGCGTTTTTGTGTGTACACGGTTAAATGGCATCCTTTGTGCATTTTTTTGGTTCGAATCTTTCTTATCCGCCCACCCTCTACGTTTGTGAGTCCCTAATCCACCCACACACGCTTGGGTGCGAGTTATAACAAGATTTTTTTAGATGGAAGTTGAGTCATACGTGGGAACTGTGCCTCACGTGTCTTTTGGCACCTCTAAAAGTCGCTTATTCCCTCGGCACGGCTTCGAGTACCGACGGATGTTAGCCATCGTGCAATCGCGCTCGAGTACAGTGCAAAATCGAGATGAAATCAGAGTGAACATCCACAAATGGATAGCAAATTATTAGTGGCTGGGACTACCCACAGAGAAATTTATCTAAGAGAGCTCAGAAGCTACCTCGGAATTTACTGAACTTATTGGAACTAGTGAAAGTTTGAATAATACATCTCCACTTGCTGGTCTTTGATATAGTGGATTAAGTGATGAAACCCCTGTCTAGATGCATTTGCAGTCTCGAGAAGTAAAACCGAGGAAATAAGGGATCAAGAAGTTACCTTAATTGCAGAAACTGCTTATATATCGCCGAAAGAGTTGAGAGAATCCAAATTAGGTGATTCAAACGCACACGATAATACTGAAAAACCTGTAACCAAGAAAATATCTGAAGATTGGGCAAACCTTAACAGGTCTGGAAAAATTCTATGATGACTTGAGATGAAAGTTTGGTTATTTTTCTGTCGGAGCTACTACAACCCAGCATTGGCACAAACGGTTGGCTGTAAGAGTAATTTCTTTGATGAAGATACAGTAGATCCCGAACAACAAAAATTAATGGATAAGATTCCTATGACGATGAGACTCACAATGTCGACATCATGGAGGAAACAATCGTTTGATTAGAACGGTGAAATTGAGGTGCTTGAGGAAAATCGTCTCGTTTCATTCTATGAGGAGAAAAAGTAAAAAAAAAAGTCAACAAAGCCGTCGACATAAAATCAGATGACGCTACAAACTTCAAGTTCAAAACTCGAAAATCCCTTCTAGATATAAGAACAAAGAAATACCTGCGATTTACTGAACTAGTGGAAATATCTACAATTCATAAATCTGAAATCCACAATCAATCACCTTGGCCAAGTTTCAGTAAATTGTTTTTGTTAGCACTTCACATTTCTTTCGTTGAGACAGACAAAGAAATTAGCTCTGTTCTTACTTACCCCAATTTAAGTAACGAGAACTGAAGACAATGTTAGAACATTTACATAGTGTCTCATTTAAAAAAGGGATAATAAAATGATTCGTCCTGTTTGTACAACGAATAGAAGAAAGAAAGCATAATGTAGAGCAGAGGGAAATATAAGTATGCTTATACATAAGTTAATTTAAAAATTAACAATAATAATATATGATAATTAAGTTTTTGCATAAAAATTATAATACTACTGTAAAATTAAAATTAACTGAAATATTACTTAAAGTTAGTTAAAAGGAATAATTAGAACTAAATATACAACAACTGATTCAATATTACTATTAATATTAACAAAGATTTATTATTAACCAGCATGTATGTATAATTAGTTTTAAAGTTATATCAGGTTGGAAACTATGAAACGGGCGTTGAATGAAAATAAAAAACGAAAAGCGCAATTTTTCACATTATTTATTATAATCAATTGAAATAATTTCCATTGGCATCTACGACTTTTTGCCAACGATTGGGCAAATCATATATGCCTTTTTGAAAAAAATCTTTATTTTTAGAGTTAATAAACAATTTAAAGCCTTTTACTAAACAAAAACGCCCATTTCATAGTTTCCAACCTAATATTTAAAATTAAAATTATATACATAATTAATAATAATAAATAAAAATAAAATATATCCATATAATTATAAAATTAATAACTAAACTAAAACGTGATTTAAAATTAACTTACATTAGGTAATTATTAAATATATATATATATATATATATATATATATATATATATATATATATAATTTCAATAAATTTAATTTCTATTTTATTTAATATTAATATTTTATGGATAATTTTAAAAATATCCGAGGTCTGTCTGAAAAGTATCCTACCTATCTTCATGTCTCCGCGCTGGCATTATTTTTCGTCATCGGGTGAGTGGCATCCTTCAAAGCAGTCTCCATTTGATTGAATAACGCGCTTCCAGTGGTGTTTTCACATTCCGAAGCAGTCCTAGAAGTCATTTTTTGGAATAGCTTTGAGTGCTCTCGTTGCATTATCTTCAACCATTTTTTGTCGTCGAACCGGCTATATTGAAACTATACGGAGGTTGGAGAAGCAGCACGATATGATGTTTCGTTAAAAATTGCTGCACAAGATTCGATGAGTGGGCTGGCGCATTATCGTGATGGAGAACCCAGTCACCGCTTGACTAAAAATGCGTGTCATTGCTAAATTTGCGGTTAAAATTTCCCAAATTGTAGTTTTTGGTATTCCAAGATCATTTTCTTATTCGCGCACAGTCAAACGACGATCTTTTTCAATCGCAAGTCGCACGCGCTCAATATTATCCGATGTTGTTGTCATCGAAGGTCGGCCAGAATGAGGATCACTATCAACAGATGTGCGGCTATTTTTAAAACAATTATACCACCCTTTTATTTGTTTCTTGCCCATATACTCATCTCCAAAGGCATTCTACATCATTTGAATAGTTTCCGAACGAGTTTTTCTGAGTTCGAAGGAAAATTTAATGCAAATTTGTTGTTATGATTTTTCAGTCATTTTTAACAATAGCAAAATCCGACGAACGCAAAAAAGACTTCGTAAACACATACACGCTGCGCATAAACTATACATCCTGTAGACGACATATCGACGAGCAACCGATAAGTTTGTGAGGCTTTACTGTTGACATTCATGCCTTGCAAACGTCGCTCAAACACACTGGCGCAAAGATATATAGTACAAGCAATTTTGAAAGATCATTTGGGTCTCAAACGCGTCAAATCTCGATTGCTTCCAAAAATACTCAATTTTTTTTTTAAAAAGAGCGTCGTGTTAATGTGTGAAAAGAGATGCTTTCTGACTACTAGAACGTTATGGAACGCATTATAACGGCAGATAAGATATGGATCTATGCCTACGATCCAGAAACAACCCATCAACTGAGCGAATATCGTGCCAAAAGTGAAGCAAGACCAAAAAGATCATGTCAAAGTCGTTCAAAAATCAAGATCATGTTGACAGTTTTCTTCGATTATCGTGGTGTTGTGCATTCAGAATTTCTCTCGCTGGGCCTAACTGTTAACAAGGAATATTATTTGAGTGTTATGCGTCGTTTGCATGAAGCTATTCGCAAAAATAGGCCAGAATTGTGGCAAGATAACTCATGGTTCTTGTATTACGATGATGCACCGTCTCACATCGCATTGATTATTCACAACTTATTGGCCGAAAATTCAACTCATATCGTTCCACAACCACCGTATTCACCTGATTTAGCGCCGTGTGACTTCTGGCTGTTCAATAAACTCAAAAGACCACTCTGGAGACATCGTTTTGACTCGATTGAGGAGATTAAACGTGAATCGCTACGTTAATTGAAGGCAATTCCGGAAAACGACTTTTCTGACTGTTTCGAGGATTGGAAAAAACGTTGGCATAAGTGTATTGTGTCGGGCGGAAACTACTTTGAAGGCAATGAAATATATTTAAAAGAATAAATAAAGAATTTAAAAAAAAAAATTGTTCTTATTTTTTATTCATAGTATTATTCTTCAGCCTCTTGAAATGTTCTCATATCTGTGTCTAAGGTTGTGTCAAGCAAGGAATCATCTAGGTACTTAATATTATTCTGATATCTCGCATAGCCTAGTAACAATAGAAGAGCCGCGACATATAAACTTATATAAAGTTCTAGCTCCAGATTGACATGTTCAATAATACCCAGTAATAAGTACTTGAGCATTTGCATCATCTGCTTCAATCATACCATCTCCATCAACATTTCTATAAACTATGAACGTCTGGTGTTTTATTTTATTCCTAAACCGTGAATAAACTCTGATTCTCAAGAAATTCGGTTCACTAAAATGTTCATTGATCCGAAGCTGTTGATCGTTTTCTCTTATCAGTTTATTTTGGATTTATAAAGACGAAAGATGGACTCGATAAATTCTTACTGTCAAATCTCTCATGTATTCTAGGTCATGAACAGGAAAATCTATTATATAATATCACGATGATCTAATCTCCTTCATTGACTATTTTTCCATAAATATTATCCACTTCAATAGATAGTTGTCGTTCACTTGGTGCATCCCTATACCTCCGATCGTCTAAAACGATATCACCATTTTGGAAGCAATTTCTTAATGAATCGTCATTTCTTTGTAATTCGTCTTCGAATATTCAATCATCATTATTCGCGTAACACGAAAAATATGGATAAAAAAAAATGAAACTATCAGAGGCTACCACTAGAGTAGGTTTCAAAACATGCCTATGCTTATGAAGCGAATATAATTGGCGCAATGCATGGAAGTTCGAGCTCATATGAATATATCCATATTTACTATCGATTATGGCAATAGCTTTTCTTTCATCGGGTTGAGGATTATATAACGCATTTGCAAACTGCGTCATATGTTGCGCTATGTAAGCTTGCCAAGTTATTGCTGTCGGTTCAATATTCTGCGGGACAAATCTTTCCAATAATGATTTTCGGACATGATTAATGATAGAACTTACTGTCTGTCTTGACTTGTGATAAAAAATAACTTGACACTTATCACTTATTCATTGTCTCATTTTATATAAAAAAATGAGGTCTTTCTTAGATACATACACTCTGACAAAAAAGTATCTGGAAATTCTCATTTAAATTGCCCGCGTTGAGTATTTTTAAGTATTTGAAGTTTCTGTATGTTGGTAGGACTGTCTGTAATTACTATGCCAAACATGACCGCGGTCTGTCAACTAGTTTGTTTACGACAGCTGTTGAAACCAGTCGACCTCAGTGGTAGTCTGCGAATGTTACAATGGAAAAAAATATTGAACAGAGAGTTTGTCTCAAATTTTGTGTTTTGAACGAAATTTCGTGTGCTGACTCGCTGTGAATGCTGGAAAAGGCTTATGGAGACTCTGTTTTATCGAAAACCCAAGTGTACGAATGGTACAAAGCCTTTAAAAACGGTCGGGAGATCGTCGAAGATTTGCCTCGTTCAGGACGACCGTCGACCTCTTCAACCAACGATAACGTCGAAAAAATCAAGGAAATTGTGCTCGAAAATCGTCATGCCAGTGTTAGAGAGATAGCTCGTGATCTCAACATCTCTCATAAAACCGCTCGTTTGATTTTGGTGAACCAATTGGACATGCAGCGCGTCGCCGCTCGGCTCGTTCCGTTAGAGCTGAATTTTCTTCAAAAACAGTACCGGATGCAGGTAGCTGCAGACATGCTGGATCGTGCGAATTCTGATCCCACGTTCATAGGACGGATCATAACTGGTGACGAGACATGGGTCTATGAATACGACACACAAACGAGCCAACAATCATCGGAATGGGTGGGAAAAAATGAGCCGAAACCGAAAAAACCTCGCAAAAGTCGTTCGAAAATCAAGACGATGCTTATTGTTTTCTTCGATATTCGTGGTGTGGTTCATCATGAATTCGTCCCGCAAGGTCAAACGGTCAATAAGGACTTCTATTTAACTGTTTTAAGACGTTTGCGTAAAAATATTCGCCGTAAACGGCCGGATTTGTGGCAAAACAATTCGAGGATTTTGCATGACGATAACGCACCATCTCATCGAGCCACGATTATTAACGATTTTAAGACCAAACACTCGATAAATACCATCGACCAGCCACCTTATTCGCCTGATCTAGCTCCGTGTGACTTTTTTCTTTTCTCCAGACTGAAATTACCGCTCCGGGGAACCAGATTTGACTCCATAGACGCCATAAAAGAAAATTCGCAGAAGGAGCTGAAGGCCATCCCTGAAAGCGCCTATAAAAAATGTTTCCATGATTGGAAAAAAACGTTGGCACATGTGTATCGCTTCAAATGGAGCATATTTTGAAGGAGATTCAATAAATATTGAAGAAGTTTAATATTTTTGCGTTTTATTTCAAATTTCCGGATACTTTTTTGTCAGAGTGTATCTAAACTTTCTATGTTGCATTGTTGGAGACTGAACATTAGTGGGTATGTAAATGTTGCGCCCTATGAAAATATTTACTCTACTTTTAACTGATAATCTGTATAAATATAACAATGATGATAAATTAGATATTATTCGTTATTTGAGTCGACATATTTAATTTAAGGCATATCGAATTTTCATTTAGTAATCTTATCGTTTCGGAAATATTTCTACTATAATTCATACATATTCTAGTATCTTCATTAATTTGCGGGACCAAATGGTGTTGTTCTTCATGTCGTGTTGTAGCTATTTGACGTTCAATTAGGTTTTTGTCTCCATTAATATGTATTAATTGTCGATTTTGTAATGTCTGATTAGAAACATAACAATTCCCACGCTGAGGTCTTCCAGCTCCAGCATTATTAATAACTATTGAACAGTTAATAACTCAATAAATAATTATTGGGTGTGTGCATTAATTTGTGCGGTTTTCTAAGAGAGGGTTCTACTAGTACTATTTCGCGTATCATTCATTTGAAAGCTACTGTCATCTCGCGTATATGTCAGTATATGTCATTTGTTTTAAGCGCGAACAACAATTTTTTTTCATTCATTTGAAAATGTCGAAATTTGTGCCAGATAAAGTGTTCTTGCGGGGAGTTCTTCTTCATTACTTAAACATGAAGAAAAGTGCTACCGAAAGCCATCGTATTTTACTGGACGTTTATGGTGACCATGCTTTAGCCGAACGAACGTGCCAGAAGTGGTTTGCACGGTTTAAAAGTGTCGATTTCTCCTTAAACGACGGAGAACGATCCGGACAGCCAAAAAGGTTTCAAGACGGAGAATTGGAGGTATTGCTCGACGAAGATGCATGCCAAACGCAAGAAGAACTTGCAAAATCATTAGGAGTTGATCATTCAACCATTTCCAGACGATTAAAATCATTGGGATTCATCCAGAAGCTTGGAAATGGGGTGTCATATGAATTAAAGCCAAGAGACGTCGAACGCCGATTCTGCATGTCGGAAATGTTGTTTGAACGCTACCAAAAGAAGTCATTTTTGCATCGGATTGTCACTGATGATGAAAAATGGATTCATTACGATAACCCCAAGCGCAAGAGATCGTATGTGAAGCCCGGCCAACCATCGACATCCACGGCAAAGCTGAATATCCATGGTGCCAAGGTAATCCTATGTATTTGGTGGGATCACAAGGGTGTGCTGTATTATGAGCTATTTAAATCGGATTAGACGATTACAGGGGACCTCTACCGAACACAATTGATTCGTTTGAAAACAGCGATCGCGGAAAAATGACCAGAATATGCGACCAGACACGAATCCATGATTTTTCATCATGACAACGCTCGGCCGCATGTTGCAAGACCAGTTAAAAACTATTTGGAAAACTGTGGTTGGGAAGTTCTACCTCACCCGCCTTATAGCCCAGACATAGCACCTTCCGATTATTACTTGTTTAGATCAATGCAGAATGCCCTCGCCGGAATACGCTTCACTTCAGAACAGGCTATCAGAAATTAGCTCGATTCTTTCTTGGCCTCCAAGCCGGAGAAGTTCTTTTGGGATGGAATCCACAAACTGCTAGAAAGATGGGCAAACATTGTAGCTTCCGATGGGCAGTACTTTGAACATTGAATGTATAACCAATTTTTGATAATAAAGTCTTAATTTCCGAAAAAAAACCGCACGAATTAATGCACACACCTAATATAATTAAAAAGAATAACTCAAAAAGAGATCCAATTAACTCTGGATTTAAAAAAGAAAAAAAAAAACTAGAACACAATATAAATATACGAGTTTATATACTGAGATAACAATGGCAATTTATGAAGTACTATTCATGCTGAATGTAAGGATATCAATAATAATAGTAAAAACCGATTGACAAAAGAACTTGATTGAAAAAGCTGAAGATCATTTCTCAATATGTATTAAATCAATTCAAGGAAGCCGTTAATAAATCAATGGTGGTTTATAATTTGGTCATTTGGCATTGGGGTATAAAAGCTCGATATAAAAATTACTTTTTTCGAACTGTTTATCGAAAAAGAAAAAAATTCATCACGCAAAAGTCAATTATTAATAAAGATAGATTGGAAAAAGTTATGAAATTGAATTGGAATTGGCACAGTCAATTAACATTACAGCTACACTACACAACCTTTAATTTCTGCTAGTGGTATTTTTTTATCACCCTTATTAATTGATTTGCAAGACAAAGATGATAAATTTGGAACACAAGTGCCTACTAATTTGTTTAAGAATAACAATCTTCTTGTTTTAGCTTCAAATTCACGGAGTTAACATTTACTCTGGCAAAGACCTGGTTTCAAGGAATGTTTCTCCCATTGTCCAACGATAGAAGTGTACTTTTATTAGATTCGAAGAGTGGTCAAAATTCCAAAACTCTAGCAACAATCTGGGTAACAAAAGAATATCTTAAAGTTCACACTATATCCAAAGGAACAACAGAGAATATTCAACCTCTCGATGTATAAATAAATATGAAATGAAGTGGCTTCTAGATAGCAGTAGCACTGACCACATAATAAACTCAGATAATTTTTTTGATAAATATGTAGTTTTAAAAGAACCCGTTCAGGTTAGATTAGGAGATGGAAAAATTGTTATGGCCACGAAATTAGAAAATATTAAGACTGTATTTAAAACACGTCTTTATGATTATGAAGTAGAGATACACGATGTTTATTTTGTAGAACAAATAAAACAAAATTATTAAGTTATTCTAAAATCACAAATATGAATAAAATAGTTTCTCAAAGTAATTATATGAAAATTTATGATAGATATGGAGATTTAAAAATGGTTGCTAAAAAATTAATTTATATATTATGTATAGTTATACGTTAAATCAAAAATTAAAACAAATACAAGTAAATGTAGCACAAAATAGTAAAATGAGTGAGAAAGAAAAGTGGCATAGAACTTGAGGTCACATAAATTTTCAATACCTTAATAAATTAAGTAAGGACAGTTTAGTAGAAGGTTTACCGAAAAATCTTGATGATTCTGAATACGTCAAATGTGCTATAAAATAAATAAACTATTTAAAAGCAATCTTAATAAAGCTACATAAGTATTACAAATAATACATACAGATTTGAATGGGTCTTACCCAACTTTAGGAAACTTAGGAGAAAGATATTTCTTAATATTTATTGACGATTATAAAATGTGCTAAGGTATATTGTATTAAATTAAAATCGGAAGTTTGTAAATATTTTATTGAATATGCAAATTTAGTAGAAAATTTATTAAATAAACGAGTAAAACTATTACCATGTGATAATGGTAAAGAATACATAAACAAAGTCGTTTACAATTTTGCACGTAACAAAGGAATAAAAATTTATGCGTGCCCACCTTATGTACATGAACTTAATGGTGTGACCGAAAGATATAATAGATCCATTATGGATACAGCTAGATGTCTATTAAAGGAAGCAAATATAAGTAAGTCATATTGGCCTGAAGTAGTACAGGCAGCAGCTCATTTAAAAAATAGAAACTTAACAAATACGCTAGAGTATAAGACCCCGTATGAAATTATGTTTAATAAGAAACCTAATGTTAGCAATTTAAAAATGTATGGAAGTAAGGTTTTTGTAAAAACACCCGAACAACTTAGGAGTAGTAAATGGGATGATAAATCCAAATTAGGTATACTTGTAGGCTACAATGAGAATAGCTGCAGGGTACTAGTTAAAAATAAAATAGTAAGTGCTAGACATACAGATGTAGTAGAACCAGGTACGCAATTAATTTGTTTAGAAAATAATGAAAATAAAGACACAATTGAAAACAATAGAAATGAAAATAGAAATCAAAAGCAATGTAAAGAGTAGAAATAAGTTTGATGAAAATTTAGATAAATTTGATGGTGAAAGTCAAGAGAATAGTGATGGGGCAAAGAAAAATTAACTTATACCACCTAAACGCTCAACCAAAAAAAGGAGTCCTGTAGATAGACTAGGTGTAGACGATAGGAATTCAAATTTTATCTATGTAAATTATTGTGACTCAAACGTCACAGAAAACTACAATGAGGCAATAAATAGTGAAGATTTAGAAAACTGGATAAAGGCTATGGACTTTGAAATAAACAGTTTATTAATCAATGGTACATAGAAAATTGTAGATAGACAAGTTAATGAAGAAGTAATAGATGTGAAATGGCTTAAAAAAAAAAAAGATGAACACACATATAAAGCAAGATTAGTTGCAAGAGGATTTCAATAAAAGGAAATGGTAGAAAATATTTATTCACCGGCAGTCAGGATGCAAACACTAAAGTTATTACTATCATACTGCTGTCAAAACGGTCTTATTATTGATCAAATAGACGTAGTTACAGCATTTTTAAATGGACAAGTAACTTCTGAAGTATACATGAAACAACCTCCAGGTTATGAAACTAAAGGAGAAAATAAAGTCTGTAGACTAATAAAATCACTTTACGGTCCACGCGAAAGTCCAAGATCATGGTATATTTGCTTCCACGAATATGTAACAGAATTAGATTTTGTAAGAAGTAAATATGATTATTGCATATCTGTTGAATAAGAAGGTGAACAAAGTGTATATATACTATTATTTGTAGATGATCTACTCATTTGCAATAAAAACTACGATATAATAAGTCAAATTAAGAATAAAGTAGCAAAAAGATTCAACCTGAAGGACATGGAAAAACTAAGTAACTATTGGGTGATTCATTATGAGGTTTGGTTTTCAATCTCAAATAAAAGGCATAAAGTTGAATTCTATAGTAAAAATTTTATTGTGAGTCGAAAGAATAATCTATGACATTTACTTTTTAAAGATTATCTCATTTTAATGTTGACCGCAACTACGCCGTAAATGGTCCATCCTGAGGGTCCAATTTTGGACGACGCGTTACAGCATAGCGACCAGTATCTTGCGAATGACACGAGTGAAGTTGGCTTGCAAAGCGTCGATTGAAGCTGGCTTATCTCTAAAGACCAGAGATTTCGTGTAACCCCAAAGAAAATAATCTAAAGGTGTGATATCACACGATCTAGGCGGCCAATTTACTGGTCCAAAACGTGAAATCAGGTTCTCACCAAAATGATTTCTCAATAAGTCCATTGTTTCTCTCGCTGTATGCGAAGTAGCGCCGTCTTGTTGAAACCAAAGTTCACCGATACCACGGGCTTCAATTTCAGGTAGCAAAAAATTCTATTATCATGGTGCGATAGCGGTCGCCATTAACGGTTACGTTCTGATCGGACTCATTTTAAAAGAATTATGGACCGATGAGCCCACCGGCCCATAAACAACACCAAACTGTGCATTTCTGTGGCTTTAGTAGTAGCTGTTGAAGCTCTTCAGGTTGTTCATCAGCTCAAATACGGCAATTCTGTTTCTTAACGTATTCATTGAGCCAAAAATGCGCCTCATCACTGAACAAAATTTTGCGATAAAACAGCGGATTTTCATTGAGCTGATTCAGAGCCCATTCACCAAAAACACGACGCAAACCTAAGTCGCCCGGCTTCAATTCTTGCACGAGTTGAAGTTTGTATGCCTTAAAACCAAGATCTTTACGTAAAATACGCTAAGTTGTTGCGTACGACAAACCAAGCTGTTGAGGACTACGCCGAATCGATTCGTCACGGTCTTCAGCCACACTCTCAGCTACAGCCACTATATTCTCTTCACTGCGTGCTGGATATGGTCTAATCGGTCGAGTATCATCCAATAATGTATGCTGGGTGTCAAATTTGCGGATGGTATTGGCTATAGTGATTTCGGTAGGTCGACGATGCACACCATAAATTGCTCTAAGAGCACGAAAAACATTTCTCACAGAACGCTGATTTTCGTAATACAGCTGAACAATTTACATACGTTGTTGCGGTGTAAGTCTTTCCATGATGATTTGTCAAACAATACTGACTAAAAATTACATTATAGTTTGACAGGAGTCGCGCGTGATCTGTAAAAAAAGCCTATTGAAAATCAAACCTCATAATGAATCACCCTTTACATAGGCATTAAAGTTAATTATGATTCGAAAAACAACACAATGACTTTAAGTCATAAGAAGTATATAGAATCATTAGCTAGAAAATATAATTTACAAGATGCAAACTTATACGATACGCCTATGGAAACACGACTACATATAAATCCGTCAGAAGAGATAGATGCAAATATTAAATATAGGAACTTAATAGGCGAATTATTCTATATAAGCACTGGTACTAGGCCAGATATTACTAACAGTGTGAATTACTTGAGTTGTTTTCAAGCTAGTTACAACAAAACACATCTTCAATACGCCTTAAGAATATTAAAATACTTATATAGGACCAAAGATATAAAATTAACTTATAAAAGAAATCTCGTGAATGATGTATTTGACTGTATGGTCGATTTAGATTGGGCTGGAGATAAAAATGACAGAAAATCAACAACAGGTTTTTTAATAAGATTTTACAACAACGTTATACACAGTGTGTCGGAAAAGTTCCCGAACTTATTTTGTAGCGCTTGTACGAGTGGCGCCACCTCTTGGACGACACCGGTACTATGTTGCTACATCCTTCTGGAGTGTCTGAGAATTTTTTCACTAGTATCTGTTCATTATTTGCCGAGATAGGCGTGCTTAAGGGGGGGGGGTATGGTTTTGAGGGTTCAAAAAAAGTGATTTTTTTTTATTGCATATTATGAAAGTATAGTAACTCAAGAATGTTGTCTGTTAATATGAAGTCAATCGGAGCAAAACTCACAAAGATATAGCTTTGGAAGTAGGCGTGTCTCGAACGACTACCTGAGCTGTAACCGCTCAGCGGAAAGGCAGCTGTTTCTCAATCTCTTTTGTTATTGTCCCTAAGCAGTTTACAGAAAGGTCTTAGACAAGGTCGTTGTAACGGTACCTGGTGTTGGTTCATTTTCGAAGCAGACGCGGAGTGTAACAGTCGTGTTGTATTTTCTTACTCTATTTCGTTGTGATATTTTTGTTGTTCGCAAAATGCCGAGAAAAGTTTCAAGAGAGTGTAGAAAAGAGTCTGCCGAAAGTTGAGAGTGGTTCAGCAACTGTCGTCGAATTTGCATCTTCAGTGGCTGCTTGTGTTTTCAATGAAGGCTGTAACGCTTATTTAACCTTCCTAGAAGATATGCGAATCAGTACTGGTCCAAGTTGTCATGGATGGGCGCTTCTAACCGACGATATTCGAATGAACAGAGCAGATGAGCGAGCAGCTGAAACCGCTAAAAATGATAGAATTCGCCGCAGACTTGATCAAAAAGATGCTTTGGACATTCTTGACGAAAGTTCTATACTCTATGGTCCCGGCATTGATGATTCTATGTGAGTAAAATAAAAAATAAATAGCTTACTAAGTTTTATCAGGGTCTTTTCGCTACGAAAAACTTTAAACGCGTTTTTCTCAAATCGATGTTTTTTGAGTCAATGCACTCTGTAACTCAAAATCTATTCAACCGATCGTTCTCAAATTTTTTACAGTATTTCCTTACATAATTCATGAGGTAACCCTGTTGAGATTTTTTCGTTTTTGATTTTATTTTTTTTATTATTAACAACAATAGTCATGAATTCAGGCCAAAAATCGGTATTTTCACTTTCAAGTCTTGTAAAAAGTTCAAAAATTTAAAAAAAATGGAAAAACTCGACAGGGATACCTAGAGGGACATAAAAATTAAAAGAAAAACTTTGGTTATTTCATTTCAGATGATCCAGTGCTGAGGTATGACGTGCACCGCAAAATGTATTTTTTCTGAGGCGCCTGCGAAGAATTGCTGCCATTCGGTCAATTTTCAATATTTTTCAACCAATATTTCACAGAATATAGTTCAATAACTACTCTTTAATGTATAATAATTAGAAATAAATTTACTTTTACCGTACGCCCAAAAAAAAATCTGTAAAAACCTGTTTTTTTCTGCCTTCAAAACCCTACCCCCCCCTTAAGTGAACGTGTGTTTAGTACCCTGGTGCAAGCTCTACGATAGATGAGAAATTTGAACATCGTGGCGCAATTAAATTCTGCTATAAACTTAAAAGAACTTTCGCGGAAACGAAAAAAATGATCGATTGGCTTACGGTGAAGGTGTAGTGTCGCGTACAACTGTTTACACGTGGTTCAGTCGGTTCAGGAAGGGTAGAGAGTCGTTAGAAGATGACGAGAGAAGCGGCCGGCCGTCAACAGCTGTTACCGATGAAAACGAGGCTCACGTGCGCGCGCTACTAAAGCAGGATTGCCACATGTCTCTCAGAATGTTGGCTGACGAACTGAACATGAGCAAGGATAGCGTCGCGTTGATTTTAAAAGAAAAAATGAACCGCAGGAAGGTCTGCTCTCGATTTGTTCCGCACTTTCTTACACCAGAGTAGAAAGAAACTCGCATCCAATGTTGTCAAGATTTTATCGAGACTTGCGACACCACTCCGGGCTTTCTAACCTCAATTGTGACTGGAGACGAGACTTGGTGCTTTCAATACGATCCTTCCACGAAACGCCAGTCATCCGCTTGGCTCAGTCCGGGCCGTGCGAGGCCTCAAAAAGTGCGACAACAAAAATCACGGGTAAAGACGATGCTCATCGCTTACTTCGACTCCAAAGGCCTGATACACAAAGAATTTGTGTCCCCAAACACTACCGCGAATGCTGCGTATTACGTAGAGGTGTAAAAACGTCTGAAGCGCTGGATTAATCGCATCAGGCCCGAGTACAAGGAACCGGGATCGTGGAGTTTGCTGGATGACAATGCGCCTGCTCATTCTTCGAACATTGTGAAGCGTTATCTCGCCGAAAATTAGATCCCACGCATCAATCACGCCCCATACTCGCCAGATCTGGCTCCAGCCGACTTTTTCCTATTTCCCAAGCTAAAAATGGCCTTGAAAGGACGACTTTTTGAAGATGTACCGAGCATTCAAGCGGCTTGCACCGAGCGTGTCACAGCGATAACTTCAGAGGAGTACCAGAGAGCCTTCGAATCACTCATGGAGCGCTCAAATGAGTGTATATCTAGGGAAGGGGACTATGTTGAAAGTTAACTGGAATAAATTTCTTTAGATGTAATTTTCGATTTTTTATTTCAAATGTTCGAGAACTTTTCCGACATACTGTGTATATTGGTAATGGCACAAATAAAACATAGTAGCCAAGTTTTCAACTTCAGCTAAATACACATATATAGCTTTATCTGAAGCAGTCACCAAAATAATTTTCATAAGAAATATATTAAAAGAAACGTTTAAAATCAAACTAGAAGCACCTTAAAAAATTTATGAGGATAACTCAGGAGCCTTAGCAATTGCTAAACATGGTAATTTCACAAAAAATTCTAGGCACATAGAAGTGCAATACCATTATGTCAACGAAAATTATGATAAAGGTGTAATAGACATTAATAAAATTGAGTCTGACAAAAATATAGCAGATATACTAACTAAGAGTTTAAGTAAAGACAGGTTTACTAAAATTTGGAAATTACTTAGACTAACTTTAAAAATAAAAGTAATAAAATTAAGATTGTAATTGCGCAATGAAACGAAGTGTAATAAATAAGAATGAATGACTGTAATAAAATTGTATTGAAAAAATAAACGAACTATGATATGTAAGTAATAAAATTAAAAAATGAAAATGATTAATTTAAGGAAGGGTGTTTAAAATAGTTTAAATTAATCATTAAGGGGAGGTTCTCATCTAGCGACCCAAAAATTACGTGATTTTCGCGATTTTTTTTCTCATGGAAGGAAATAAATAAAGTAGTCAAGTTTTTTGGTACTTATTAGGTATGTTATTAACTACTTTTACAAATCTTTTTGAACAAAAATACCGAATAGTTTATTAGTTATATGCTGTAACGCCACTGGGGATCAGGGTGGCGTAGAAATGGAAGGGGGAGGCGGCGGGTTGCTTGCTCGTGCAAGTTAAAATAACCGATTTCACTGACACACGGACAAGTACTTTTATTAAAACTAAATTTACTAAGTACAATCAATTATCGCGTTTTTACGCGAGCCCAGGGCGCCAGCTACACTATTGTAGCGCGGTTTCTTGCGCGGCAAAATGTTGCGCGGCTAACTCACGGTTAGAGCGGTCGCGGGCGTACAGCCTACACTCACGGCTGAAAATGGCGCGTAACACGCGACGCGGTCGCACACACCGGCCGGGAAGAATACGGGGACGATTCGGGGAAGACGTGCCTCCTGGCAGCTGCCACTGCACCTTGGCACTCACCAGATAGTATATCCACACTCGATTACTACTCGGACCCTCGCTCGTTCGTTTTTCTTTACAATAATCTAAGACTGGTATCGCGACTTGTTTCTCAAACGGACCCGAGCGGAGTGTCGACTGCTCGCTAATAATGACTTTTCGCTAAAACGGACCTGAGCGGAGTGAACGGGAAGCTTATTGCGTGGCACTTTCGCGAGCGCGGCTTTTCGATGATCGTTCTGCGCCGGCGCAACGTACGTGTAAAGTACGTTACGCAACGCAGCCGCCGCGCGCGCTCAGCGCTGTCGGCAGTTGATATTACTGCTCGCCAGCAGCGCGCGTTGAGGTTATCCGTTCGCGAGTGCCAGTGTTGTTGTGTATTCCCTGGAGCGGCGAGAATCTATCTCAGATGTACGGAGGATCAAGGTAAGTCGACGCGTTACATAGCTGGTAGGCGTCGACTAATTTGTCTATCTTCTTTCTGTTTCAGGTGCGGCCGTACTGCGGGTCAACAGCTGCGGCTCGGACGATGAGCGGTTGAGAAAGCTAAGCAGCGGTGTCGGGGACAGCGATAGCCTGCTTGCAGCGGCAGCGAGGCAACACTATCAGACACTTCCAGGTGCGTATTTACTTGCACTCAAATGCTGTGCTTCTATGTTTTGCCTGCCTTCTAACCTCCTCTTTCACTTTCTTTTGATGTTGTGTGGCAGATTGTACTTCCTTCCAAGGTGCAGCTGCTACTACTATTTTCTTCTTT
The DNA here is from genome assembly GCA_949987625.1 of Chalcis sispes. Classification (NCBI taxonomy): domain Eukaryota; kingdom Metazoa; phylum Arthropoda; class Insecta; order Hymenoptera; family Chalcididae; genus Chalcis; species Chalcis sispes. Next base: position 43,655,741 of record OX465097.1, on the reverse strand, counting down.
ATTTAATTACCGTCTGGGAGGTTGCAGGTACGGGGACCACTACAAGGACAGGAAGGAGCTTGGAGAGGAAGGAACCCTGTTGTAGTGTGTGGGAGCACTGCTACGACTAGCCAGGGGCTCCTGAGACTAGCTTCTCGCTAGAGCTTTTACTTGAGCTGGAAGCCCCTGTACTTGGGGAAGGTACAGTATGTACAGCCCTGCGTGGCTGTTAGTTAGGGTAAGCGTGGCAGTTGTGCGAGGCTGCCAAGATTGTAAAAGGGGGATATTTCAGCTACAAGGAGGCGCATAAGCTATGCTTTGGCCTCCTCATGTGACTGGTGCAAAAACACCACGTCACAATGCATTAAAAAATAGTCATCGAAAAAAAAGATACCTCCACGGGTGGCAAGGTAACTCATCCAATTTTTGTTTGAAATCAAAAAATCGAAGTTTGTTATAAACTAGAAGACATTTGCTGGATCTTGAACTAAAATCACGAAGAAAAGTTAAAAATTAACAAAATGGCGGTCTTGCAAAAAAAAAATATTTTTTTGCACTTTTTTTTGCTCTAAAAAGTGCAATAACAATAAAAATAATTATTTTAAAATTATGATTTTAGGTCAAGATCCAGCAAATTTAATTAACTTTAAAATAAAAAAAATTCATCTTGATATCTATAATAGTTTTTGAGATATCTTGCCGCCCGTCTCAAGAAACATGGTTTCGAGAAAAACGCGTTTAAAGTTTTAGTACGCGATTGAGTACGTAAAAAGACGACTTCCGTTTTTTGACTATAACTTTAAAAATAAATTGAATTCGGCAAAACGGGTTTCACGAGCGTATTCTACGAGACATTGCCAACTTTTTAAGCAAAAAAAAAAAAAAAAAAAAATCGAATTTTTGGTCGTGCTTGATGAGAACCTCCCCTTAAGGCAATTCTTCTGTCGACATCTATAAATTAATAACGAAAACATTGTAAACTCGGTGCGCGTTTGTATAAGACAAAAGACGAAAGGAGAGGTTAGTCGAGCAAGGCACACTCTGAAGGCTGCGTTAGAAAACATTTTTCTTTTTTTTAAAATTCGAACACCGACATAGTTCTTCTCCACAACTACGATATAAATCTATTATACATTTGCGGAATAATATCATCAAACTTTCATCACTTATTTGTGAACAGTTTTCTTCCCTGCGATTTTCCAATATGATCAAATACGCATATTACAAAAGTGGTCACATACAAGATACATCACTTGAATTTAAAAATCTCGTAGATTACTATTTTAAAAATTGTGCGCCAATATGTGACTTATATTATGTAGTGATGCAGCCGTTATAAGATGTGCATAGTGTACAAAATCTTTGATCAAACAATTGTTCGCTGATAACCATTTTTACAGCCATTATTCTGAATAATAGAAAAGACTATCGTATATTGAGGGTAGTTTTGTATATAATATGATAAAAAAGACAAAAAATTAAAAAATACAGAAAAGTTAATGTAAATACTCGCCACTTCATTGATTATTTCTAGATTTAGCGAAGGGCAAGGTGCAAATTTAATACCGATAAACATCGAGCCTACAAATATTATGAAAAGGGGAAGAAGAATAAAGGTAAGCTCTTCACGGAACTTCCATTCTTTCAATCCGAAATACTCATTACAACATCCGTTACCCTAAACAGTCACGCCTACACTAGAAGAGTTACAATACATATGGGATCCTATATAAGCGAATCAACAGCAAGTAACTGTAACGGTAACTATAGCGTTACAACTACTGACATTCAAGAGATCAAGGCACAAACGGAAATCCCACCTCAAGCATTAGAACTGTTCGACTGCGAATACAGCAGCAGACCTTTGGAATGTTCTATCACGATGCCTAAATACTTTAGCAAAAAGGAGAAAATCGTATACATATGCGATAAATTAAAACAAACAACGTCATCATTTTATGATGTGACCAATTTTAATCTATAGATGCAAATATCTTATTAAATACTCCATCCACGAGAAAATGATTTAGAAAAAAGTTGACTCGGACAGAAGTCAAAGAATCACAGAACGGTAGAAAAAAGGAATAATTGCAAAATAGTAATTTAAATAATTATTTTTTACAAATAGCAATTTTTGATTAATCTGTAGATAATTGTTACGGGCTATCGGATAAGTAATTAATCGTTCGATGTTATTTTTGATATAAGTATTTCGTTAGGAGCTTTTAAAACAAATTATTGCGCATCAAAAAATATTATTAGTTGAAATTAAAATCTTGCAAAATGTAACCAATTGTATATTAACGACTATCGCAATCTTTCCTATAAAATTTTGTTTATATTAAAAAAAAGGAATAGAATAGAAAAGATTAGTAGAGAAATAGTTATAATAAATCGAAGTATTTAGCGGTATAATTTGTTTTTACACAGAAGGATAATTGAAGTTACCTGCAATAAATATATAGGGGAGAATATATTAGCGTTAGTCATTAATACGGCATTGAATAATTATAATTATTGTTGGGGAAAAAAGAAAAATATTGCAAAATGAAATTAATATCAAAAAATTGATTGGAAGTACGATTAATACAGGCACAGCATTATGAACAATAATAATCTTGGTATGGTTGCAAGCCCGTTGTTATTATTTGATTGAATTATTTTATTTATGCAAGGAAAAATCTTCACCAAGAGTGTACCTGTAAAAATCATATCCAGCATTTTGTGTCAGAACGGAAATGATATGACGCCCCGACGTCTCGTATTGCGGCGGGGACGCTCATTTTATTATTTTTTAGCAGAAGGTACGATTCAAAGATTTATTAAAGTTAGAAATAAAATAATTAAAGTATTTATGCTTGCAAAGAATTACGAATATATTACTACTTTTTATTAATAAATTTATTTAAAAAAAAAAAGACATGGTCAGGCCGTTTTGTGTTATATACATATATTTTCAATAACATAATCCATATATGTGCATATGTATTTTTTTTAAAATATTAAAAGAAATGAAAGGAAAAAGACAATGCGCTATAAACTTAGTTTCAATTAAGTTTAACGATTGTAGCCATTTTTTCCTATTTAAATAGTACGTATGTTTTACAAGAAAATCGCAAACTTTTCGCTTAAGCTTAGGCTAGGTTTCACAACGATTCGGGTCAGAGGAGAGTGCGTCACGTAGATTGTGGGGAGAGGGTTTATCGTAGTGGAGCGCTTGGATGTGGATCGATGCGGTCTGTGTAGTATACATGTGCACATCAATTTTTAGCCTGCGAAGTGGGAGTAGGGATAACTCGCCTTTGTAAAACTTCTTACGAAAAGGTATAAAATAAAAACGGAATAATTTTTTGATTTTAATTTGAGAACGTAACACCGGAAACTGCAATTATTACTGTTTCAATTACTCATGAAGTAACTTCTCGATGTTGCATCGGTTGGTTTAAAGGCACAAATGCAAACGTCTTTTAAAGTGGTCTATAGAGCTGAGCAATGTTTGTCTAGAAATAGCCACACAAGCTTTTAGAATTTGATTCATCAGATTTTCTCTGGTTGCAGACCTTTGAAAAATAAAAACATTTTTTATGTAACCCGAAAAATAAAATTTCGGTAACGTAGGTCGTAACCCACGCCATTTTCATGTTTCGCTATTTTGATTTTATGAAATTTTTCAGATTTTTATAAGTGGTGAAATTTATTGAAATAATAATAAAAAAACTTTTAGAAAATTGATCTTCTACTTTTTGTGCGTTATTTTTAAGTTTCATGATAAAACAAAATGTACTATTGTAATTTACAGAAAAAAATATTGGATAGTCTAAAAAGTATTAAGCCTTTTTTGTCACTAGATGGTGTTCGTTGTCATATATCGGGCAATACTAATCAGATTGAATCAAACTAACATGCATTTGAAAGATGGCATTCCAGTCTACTATTTTCATATGGACAGTTTTGTATTTCGTCATTCGTGTCAAAAGTTGTATTCATTTAAAAATGAGTGAAATTTATGAAAAAATTCGTTATATTTTACAATACCACTACGATCAAGGTGAGAATGCATCGCCGGCTCGTGAAAAAATTTGTGGTGTCTACGGTCAAGATACTTTATCAAAAGCCACAGCCAAGAGATGGTTCGCTCGCTTTCGTTCGGAAAATTTTGATGTCAAAGATGCACCTCGCTCAGGTCGACCAATCACTGAAAAAGTCGATGAAATCTTACAAAAAATAGAATACCGACACATAAGCAGCCATGACATTGCTAAGGAACTAAATATCCATCACCAAACAGTTTTGAACCATTTGCGTAAGGCTGGATACACAAAGAAGCTCGACGTTTGGGTGCTGAATGAATTAACACAAAAAAATTTGATCGACCGAATTTCCATTTGCGAAATTCCAATAAAACGCAACGAAATCGAGCCATTTTTAAAGCAAATTATTACGGGCGATGAAAAATGGGTAAGATACGAGAATGTCGTTCGAAAAAGATCATGGTCAAAAAAAGGTGAATCATCATAAACGACTTCGAAGCCAGGATTGACACCAAATAAGGTTATGCTGTGTGTATGGTGGGATTGGAAGGGAATTGTTTATCATGAGGTACTAAAACCTAGCCAAACACTCAATTCGGCTCTGTACTGTCAGCAATTAACCAGATTGCAACAAGCAATTCAAAAAAACCGGCCAGACTTGATCAATAGAAAGGGTGCTGTTTTCCATCATGACAATGCCAGACCACACACATCTTTGATGACCCGGCAAAAATTGACAGAGCTTGGCTGGGAAGTTTTAATGCATCCACCATATAGTCCAGACCTTGCACCAACAGACTACCATTTGTTTCGGTCGCTGCAAAACTTCCTTAATAAAAAGAAATTCACTTCAAAAAGGGACTGTGAAAATAACTTGGCCAAATTTTTCCACGATAAACCACAGAAAATCTACACAGATGGAATAATGGCTCTACCCAAAAAATGGCAAAAGGTCATAGATAATAATGGACAATATGTACTTAAATAAAATCCATTTTAAATAAAAGAAATATTCAATCGAAAAATGACAAAAAAAGGCTCAATACTTTTTAGACTATCCAATACATCATAATGATGTACCTCTCATTTATAAACAATACTTTTTTTGATAACGTATATCCACAACTAAAAATGTAGCCACTCTTACCCCTTCTGTACATATTTGTTATATTATTATATATTTATTGTACTATTTTACGGTTTTGCAAGTTATTGTTATATGCTATTGATAGCCGTGTTAAACATTATATTCAGGTAATATATTAATCTAACATGGGTTTTTTATACTTTTCTTCAAATTCTGTGAAGTTTAATAAAAATCTCTTTTAAATACAAAATTCGATGAATAAACTTAAACAATACACAATGAATACACAAACTGAAAGATATTTTTATTGAAATATTTTTAAAAACCAGTATTAGATTAATGTAATACGTGTACAGAGCCGCTGAGTCAGAGTTGCGCTCTTTGAATAAAAATTGGTCAAACTATAAAGTTTTATATCTCAGAGCAAAGTAAACATAATTGAATGTATCGATCGTGATTGAAAAGTTTAAGGCAATAACTTTTAAATCCATTTAGCAATATAAGCAGATGTGTTTGTTTGCCTTTGGCTTATGTAACTATAATCAAAGAAGAATATTCTAACTTCGAAATGGTCTTAAACAAAAAAAAATATAGTAAGTGCGAATGATTAATATGTGAGGACCTAAAAATATTGTCCATGATACTAAGGCAACAATCAGATTTCACTAAGTACTCACACTACCTGTACATATTTGATAGTCGTGATAGAGAAAAACTGCAAAATAAATGCATGGTTAGATAGGACATTATTCATTCCTGGTTCACGCAATACTGTTAAGAGACCTCTTGATGATCCTCGTAAACTTCTACTTCCCCTGCATATCAAATTAGGATGGATGAAAATATTTATTAAAGCTCTCGATAAAAAAGAATGCTGCTTTTAATTCATGAAAGGATTTTTACGAATGTAACTTCAGAGAACTATCTTTGATGGACTTCAGAATCGAAAAATAATTAGAGATGAAGGATCTGTTAAAAGTATGAATAATTCAGAGAAGTTAGTCTAGTTGAGCTTCAAAGGTGTTCAACAAAATTTTTAGGAAATAACAAAGATAAAAACTATAGGGGCATCGCAGAAAGTGTGGTAGCAAACTTTAAAAACTAGGGTGCTTAATAAATTTTAATTAACTTCACTTTCTTAATTCGCACCTTGATAAATTTTGACAAAACCTTGAAGATTTTAATAAAGAACAGAGTGTAAGATTTTATTAGAATATAAAGGAATTTGATCGTAGATGACAAGGTAACTTGAGCGTAAATATGACGGTGGACTATTGCTGGATGCTAAGAAGAGAATTACAACAAAATAGCAAAAAGCGACTAACTCCTTTTTATAGGTCAATTGATGGTAAACGCATACGCAAACACAAACCAATGTAGTTCTTGCACATGAAATTATCTTCATTTAAGATCTCATGCTCGTTCTTTAGTCACTAAATTCCCTTACAGTAATCTTCTTATCATCAAACTGAACTTACATATGATGACTGTGTGAATATTCATATAGTATTGTAATTCCTCACTCATAGAGGTCATCAGATTTATCTTCAGCGTACCGTTGTCTTCAGTTTTTCTTATAGTCTTAACATCAGTAAAGGCTGAGATAAGTGTGTTTGTGCGCTTACCAATAAAATCCTGTTTAGTTTTGAGCTAACGTGTATAACAGTAACGGCTTTTACAGTGTAACGTCGGGGTGACGTTTCAATCGCGCTGAAAATAACGTGGGCTGCTTTTTGCCTTTTTCGAGCCTAAGTACTGAAACTTATGGGCTCGGGACGGCGGAGGAATTAAATTTGCGAGATTTTTAGGAAAAGAAATAAGATGCGGGATTGAACAAATGTATAGGCCGACGTTGGCCTACATGTTGCTCTGGAGAGGTCGTACTCAGTGTTTTTAGGAGAAAGATATTTAGCCAATTCTGGCTAATACTATCTCTTGGAGAAAAATAGAAATGAAGAAATACAAAAATTTAATTAAAAACTCACTTTTTATTTTGGTTAAGTGTGCGGAGACAAATCCTCTCGCTCTCTCTCTCTCTCTCTCTTTCTTTGTAGTCTGCTGCTGTGCTTGACGTCTTCTTCTTCCTTATTGCTTTTAATTATGAATAGTTATAGTTCTTAAAAGAACTGTTTTGTGGATCAGAAAAAAAATAAATGTATATATGTATGTGTTCAGTTGCTGGAACTGATGTTGGTCAACTGGCGAAGTGCTGTGGCTCTGGGTGCTCTGCTGGTCGAAGTGGTTTTTTGAAGTTTTTCGGCATGGGTAAGTTCTGCGGCTTAACTTTTTTAAAAATAAATTTTAATCACGGCAAGAGCGTCCTCCGCAGGTTGATCTTCCCCTTTTATACATTCATACGGAGATGACTTTGGGCCAATTCGATTGCTTGAAGGCGTTCTGTTTAAGTGGAAGAGAGAGAGAGAGAGAGAGAGAGAGAGAGAGAGAGAGAGAGAGAGAGAGAGAAAGAGAGAGAGAGAGAGAGAGAGAGAGAGAGAGAGAGAGAGAGAGAGAGAGAGGGAGGGAGGGAGGGAGAGGGAGAGGGAGAGGGAGAGGGAGAGGGAGAGGGAGAGGGAGAGGGAGAGGGAAAGGAAGAGGAAGAGGAAGAGGAAGAGGAAGAGGAAGAGGAAGAGGGAGAGGGAGAGGAAGAGGGATGATTCTTTTTCGCATAATTTTTACACATGTTTATTTCCTATTGTTTATCGAAAAAATACGTTAAATTAAATTACACAATCGTTTATTTAAAATTTGGCGCCCATCACAAAGAATAAAGTTCTTAGTCGCATGTTACGCAATTAATTTACACAAGCATCATTAAATAAAGAATAATTATTTAAATAAAAAAATGATTGCCACTAAGAATACGTGCGATTTCCTTGGGTCAGCGAAGTAATTTATCATTATAAGATGGTTGAAAAGAAAAGGAAATAATTGTTAAATAATAGTTTAAAGAATTATCCCTTAGAAATTACAATTTCCAATTTATTCGTAGGTAATCGCTATGAACTGTCGTTAATTTTTAGTAAAACCGAGAGTTATTTAATTAACATTCATTAAAGTTTTTCAGCTGCTACGTTACTTTAATTGAATTAATTAAGGAATTTTTAGAACAATGAACCGTTGTGCATTAACAATTATTATTATAAGTTGAAATTAAGACATTGCAAATATGTAATTAATAGTCTAGTAATGATTAACGCAACTCTTCTTATAAAATCTTGCTTATAAAAATAATGTAACGTATTGCAAGAAGAAATAGAATAATAAAAAAATAATTAATAGAGAAATAGTTATAATAAATTGAAATATTTAGTGCTATAATTTGTCCTCGCAAAGAAGGATATGTACTTGCATATAAAATATGTATAGATGAGAATACATCAGCGTTAATCATTAATTTAGCATTAAGGAAGTGAAATAATAAATATAAATATCGTGGGAAAAAAAGGTTACAAAGTGAAATTAATACGTCATATCGCAAAATTAATAAGAAGTTAAGATTGATACGAGTACGGTGTTAATATTATTAATAATCTTGGTATAATCGCAAACTTTTTGATATTGTTTTAAATTATTTATTAAATTTGTGCAAAGAAATTTTTACCAAGGTGTACCTGTAAAAATAATACTCGGCATTTTGCGTGAAAACGGAAATGCTATGATCTCGCGACGTCTCAAATCGCGGCGAGAACGCTAATTTTCCTATGTCTTAGCGAAAAAAAGCTACCTTTCAAAAATGTGGATTACACGTGCCAATAACGTTCACAGCACCGTCGGTAACTGGAAGCAATCTTTAAACTGGGATTTCTCTCTTACCATCTAAAATTCACATTGACCGACTTATCAATCCGGTAATTTAAAAAAAAAGGATGATCAAAATATTTATTTTAATTGTAGCGATACCATAACGGCTGATCGGTATAGGCTGCAATTGATTCGTTTGAGCCCTCAAGTGGGATATTTTGCCGCACCCACCGCATTCTCCGGACATTGCTCCTTCTGATTACTGGTTGTTCCGAGGAATGCAGCACGATCTGGCAGGTCATTGGTTCACTTTTTTCGCAGAAATCGAAAATTGGCTCCTAACTTGAATCACCTCAAAAAACAAGACATTTTTTCGAGATGGAATTTGAAAATTGCCTGAGAGGTGGCAAAAAGTAGTAACTAGCGATGGACGATGCTTTGATTAACCTTTTGATTTTTTTTATTTTGAAATAAATGCATTTTTTACCGCAAAAAACGGACCGAATTAATCTGTACTCCCAAAACAATAATTGCTCAAATCACTGGCACAAGTAAATTCACTATTATTTGCAACAAACCTACCACATTTTTATTTTACACACCCTTCAATGGCATCAGCCACACTTTCTCCGTAACCAGCGGTAGTGAAGTTTCACGTAAGATGTTCACGAAGCAGCTTCCTTGAAAAGTAATAAAAAAAAAAATTAATCTTATTTTCATATTGTGTTGAAGGCCTATACATTCTGAAATTGTAATGTCTTGACAAAGATCAATCTTTAGAGGATAGAGATCTTTAATTCTTCTTTTTTTTTTTTAATTTTGTCTCCAAGAAGATTAATAAAAATAATATCTAATATCGCTAAATAATCACAAAGAATGTGAAGAATATGAATTGGTCCAGTATATTTGATTTCCTGTTTTAAGGGGTAACGTGAATGTTGAATTTGTAAACTGTGAAATAATTCAATTAACATTAATTATTGGGCTTAAAATTGACAGAAAAATTTGAAATTTTTGGTATGTTTTGACATCATTCTTCATGAAATAGTTATTAGATTTTCAATATTCATAAATTTCCGAGTAGCTATCAATATTTAAAAAAAAAAATTCTTTTTACACTTCTTTCTTATTACAAAATAGTAAAGAACACATAATTCATTAATTTACGAGGAATTGTCAATTTTTTATTTATTACAAAAAAAAAAAGAGAAAAAGTTTTCAAATCCATAAATATAAAGATGTAAAATAAAAAAATATAGAAGACAAAAAAAAAAATATGAATTTAAAAAAAAAAAAAATGGAGTTAGAAAGCCGCCACGTCCCCGATCTTTGAATCCGGGGCCGGCAAAGGGTGAATTTTCATCAGTAAAAGAACCTGAAATTTAATTTGCATTGCTTTCTAATTATTTATTCCTAGGCTCAAGAACAAATATATGCAAAAGAAGTAGTCGTTACAGAAATAATAATACAGGCAACATTTTGGAATCGATAATTACAAATCGACATGGTGCATTCAAAATGACCGATGCAAGATGGCGTAATTAAAATGATACGTAAAATAAAAATGCGATCAAAAAATAAAATTTAAGTTGTTGGGAATTTTCTCAAATATTTATCATTATTACCTTATTTCTGTTTCAAATTCCATAAACGAGTCGTAAATCGGTTGAAATCGTATATTACATAAAAATATTATGAATTCTTACAAAATGAAAAAATATTTCAGAAGATAATTAAATAATGCCACGCTAAAAAATTTTCAATTTTTGGAATATTTCTGTACAAGTTGGGCTATACAAAAGATAAGCAGGCGTAGAAAACAACCTAGAATCACCGACAGGTAGCGCTTGAATTTCTAGAATAGCACCATAAGTAAGTTTTACTGGTAAGACGATATAAGTGTATCATCAATTAGTGGTCAAATATTTTATTCGCTAATGGCAGTTAGATGTGGGCAAACGATTCGGCAAGCATATTTTATTTCTAGTCCTGTGTTCTTGTTTTACTATCAGAAAATTGTGCATTCCATTTGATCTTCCAAAAAAGACTGAATATTTTTTTTTTGTACTAATAAAAGAAAAAGTTGAAGACGAAAGTGATTTCTCAAATTCTCTATCTGACGCAATGGTGAAAATAGTTTATACAAAGGAGTAGACGATATAATCTATAGTAAATTGTATTGTATTTTCCGGCGATAAAAGATTTTTTTTATATGTGAAAAAAAAAATATATGTTTGTAAAAATATTTTACTAAACAGCTGTAATTCATGTGATTATTTTAAGTAATTTTTTTAAGCTAGTATAGTGAAAAATATTATTACTTCGACTAATCTTTATTAAGAACAAATCCTTTTCTAGATTATGATAAATAGAAGGTATACGTTTCTCGTACTCATATTTAATTTCGAAAATTTCTTGGCCTCTATAAATATAGGACATGTTAAAGGGATTATCAAAAATTTTTAAATCACCGATCTCACTCTGAAAACTCTGATGTTTGACCAGGTCATAAGAAGAGATAAATACCTTCAGATTTTGCGATTTCTTAACTTTTTTTACAACACAGAGTATTAACATCATACTTCGATGAAAATTAAGCCAGTTAATGATCATTTACAAAATAAATTCACTAATACCATTGATCCTGGTAGAAATCTCTGCATTGATAAACGCTTATCATTATGAAAATGAAGACTTAGATTCAAACAAAATTTACCTTTAAAAAGGAATCGTTTCGGTATCAAAACTTTCGAGTTACTAGATTGTGAGATTTATACTGGTTCCGACACAGATTATTTAACGTATTTTTTAGGAGTACCGGGAGATATTGTTGCCCATTTTTTGAGGTTTTATGTTTATAAAGGTCATATTTCGTTTATTGATAACTGGTACTCATCCCCAGTGCTGGTTGAATTTTTGCATGATCAAGATATGGGAATGTGTAGAACAGTGAAGAAGAATCGTAAAGGTAAGTCAAAATTAAATGCAAAACTCGTGAAAGGTTAAATTGAAGTTCCTCACTCTTATTCTTGGTTGGTTATGAAATGGATGGATAAGCAAGGAGTTTTTATGACAATGATATTCCACAAAGTTGAGTTTTGCTTAACTGGCAAGAAAGATTACAGTACTAGGGAAGACATAATCAAACCCCGCTGCATTCATGATTACAATATAAATATATAAGGCGTCGACAACATCGATAAAAAATTGAGGGCCTGGATTCAATAACCGGGTTAGCACTTAAAATCGCGGAAAAGTATTATCCGATCGAAGAGCGACAGTACAAATAAAAGATTTTAAAAATTATATTATTAAAAATATAACAGCATTTAGCTTATAAAAGCGCATATTTTTTTAAATAAACATTTTTTTGTCCTTTAACTAAACAATAATTTTCTGTAATGTTATGCGCTAATCCGGTTATTGAATCTGGACCTTCGATTTTAATTGATAAAAACCGTGATAAAGTCAATAAGATGGTATAAAAAATTTTGTTTCCATCTTAGTGATTTGATGTTGACAAATGCTCATGTTCTTTTTTAAATGAAGTCAGAATAAAAGATTTCTTCACAAATTTTCATTTACAAATAGTGAAAGCCTTGATGTACGTTGAGAATCAGTAACCTTCTAAGAGTATAAATGCAATTGATGTAAGATTACAAGGATGTCACTTCCAAAAAAACAAGAAATTGCAAAAAAATGCCGTGAAAAATCCATTTCGGCACTACGCACTTTGCGCCGTGTCAAAGATCAAACGCAAACCTGCGTATGAAAGCAGCCCTTGCTTGATAACTTTATATCTAAGTCATTGTTTTAAGACGCATCATACTAAAACTTGGCATAGATATTGCTGAAAATTCACTTGAATTTTTTTGCACAAAAAAGAAAATATACAAGAAACAAAAAAAAAAAAAAAACAATAAAATAAAAAAACAAAAAGATAAGAGAATAGAATAAATAAAATTAAATAATAAAAAGAGTTTAATAAAAAAATATAAATCAATAAGGAAGGCATTACATTCTCCCTACGTGTACGTTGTTAGTTCTGGGTAGCGTTAAAGAAGAACTTTGCAAATGTCTCATCAATAATTTCTTTATACTGATACTTCAAGTATGCTAGTTTGTATCTACACAATTTAAATTATAAATATTGCTAATAGATTTAAGTCAAATTTGTGTCCACGATATTGAATACCATTTTCTTGTTTATCTAAATCTAATTTCTAATTCGCAATTAAAAAACTGATAAATTTATATGTACATTTTTGCCAATATAGAAAATTTAAAAATTTTTGCTGCAATTGGATACGCTATCTAGAATTTTCAGAACCTGATTTTATATTCGTAATCAGTGACCTTAAAAACGTAAATATACAGACAAATGAGGAGTTACTTAAAGTATTTGCATCGATCAAGCGATCGCTGTGTGCAGTCATGCCGCGAACTCTATCTTGCACTGCATGGAAGGTGGCCTAACCTCGATTACCCACCTATCAATCTATAAAATCTTATCCTATAAAAATTACGTTTTTTAGTTGACCATATATACAATAAACTTCTTCCTTTGTCATCTCGAGTTACTTTCTATTTTTCCCAAAAAAAAAATCACAAAAAAGCCTATTTTTCTAGTCTCTTGAGTGGCCAGGTCTGTTGTTTTGTTTAAGACATTGTGATAACAAAATACAGTGAATAAACCGAAAGGGAAGAAAAAAAAATTTTTTCGTGGGAAAGTGAGAAAAGAAGTAAAGTTTTGATTGCTGTATACAGGCGGACTTTACTATATATATAGACATATATATAGTAACAAGTGGATAATCGAGGTTAGGCCACCTGCTATGCGGTGCGAAGTAGAGTTCGCGGCGTGACTACACGCGGCGCCATCGATCGCTTGATCGATGGCGCGACGTCGGAAAAGGCGCGAGAATTCGCGGCGTGCCGACTCGCGGCGCCATCGATTGCTTGATCGATGGCGCGACGCGGGAAATAAGAAGAGACGCGACGCGAGAGCAGAAAAAGGGGAGACTTCTCCTCTTTCCAACCGCCAAGCTACAACGACGTGCTAATTAAGGAGAATTATCACTGCCCCTGTGGCAAAAGTAAAAAGTAAGTGGCCACTTTTAGAGTATTTACCCGCGACATATATTTCGTTAAACTCGCGCGGTCGCGTTAATTTATTATAGTACAGCGTTTGTGCGAGCGGTGAGTGAGAGATTCGCTCTCACTCACACAGTCATAGCATATAATTGTTATTTGTACGCGTAACCGCGTGTGTGAGACTACGCGCGTGTGGTCTAACAGTTGCCCGCGAGAGGCCGCGACCAACTGTATGCCGGCCTGCCAAAGGTAAAGGCCGGCGCATACGCTGTAACCAGCTTGAGAGCGTTAGGGCTGTTTCACACGTCTTGCTGCGTGAATACAGCTAGACGCGTATACGGCGCGCAGGCGCAGTGCGCGTCTAGCGCGTTAGTATTGCTCGTCAAGCAATACTAATTGCGATCATCAGCCATAAGCCTCTACGCGATACATAACCTAATTTTTGTATAGTTTTGTTAATATTTAGCAATAATAAGTTATCAGCGCATAAAGGGTGCGCGTTATTTATTCCCTTTTCTATCTAGCGTCCCCGTCAATCTCAAATTTTGCCGCTTACGCTGAGATGAAACTGAGCAGCTGAGCCCGGTAGAAGCAGCATCGGCAGCGGGGCCTAAGAGTAAGACCCTTTACACGTTAGTAAAAGCAGTATCCGAGGATGATCCTGCGTTGTATACCGGCACTGCACTAGAGTGCCATTGCACCAACGGCTAACGCCCGTCGGCACTCGAAGCCATATCGGTGGACATAGCGGCCTGACAGGCCCAAAACCGGCGCCTGCAGCAGTGCGTACGTGCGAGGAAGAGACTCGCACGTGCATTCTGAATATACCCGTTACAATATATATCTATATATTGTAACGGGGTAAATTTATCTTTGCCTGTTAGCAACGCAGGACCTTCCTCTGGTCCTGCTTTATCTTCTTTTGTGTGTGAGGGGCCTTGCCTAAGGCCCCGCGGCCGGTGTTGCTCCCACCAGGATGTGTGCCAACAACCGGTTGGCACACCCGCGGAGGCGGCAGTATTCGAAATAGGGACGCTGTAGGGAAATAAAAATAAGAAAGACGCACCTGCTCTGTGCTAACTGCTTATTTAATGAGTAAAAATAACATAAATAATACAAAATTGATAAATTACTGCGGAGAGGTCCGTTGATGCGACGAGCAATTAGTATTGCCTCACGCGCAATACTAATTCTCGAGGTGCGCACTGCGCATGCGCACCCTCTTCGCTTCACGCGGCTACACACACACGTGTAGTCTATAAACGGCAGATATAGAGAGAGCAGTTCCCTCTCTATACTGCCGTAGTTCGTGATTGCTTGAGTGAGAGCGTCTCTTACTCTCACTCGACGCTGTAGTCTATGGTTGAGCGAGAGAGCTCGTTCCTCTCTCTCAACTGCGTGCTTGCAGGTTGTACAAGTAAGAGTGGCTTTCTCTTACTCGTACGCCTATTCTATGATAGTGCGAGAGAGAGATCGATCCTCTCACTCGCACTCGCACGGTCTAATCGAGTTTGAGTTACGCGGTCTCGCACGTAACTCTCCTATATACTAGGTTTTTCAAAAAGTTTTGAAAGCGGAAATGAAGATACTTTTTTTTGTTGGTGAAATCACTTTTATTGCTCAGTATAATCTCCCATAAGTTCAATACACTTGGTCCAACGGTAATCCAACTTGTTTATCCCATCATGGAAGTGACTTTCTGCAAGGCCTGCAAAATACTCCTTTACGACGGCTATAACCTCTTCGTTTGATGATAAATGCTTC
Organism: Chalcis sispes; assembly: GCA_949987625.1. NCBI lineage: Eukaryota > Metazoa > Arthropoda > Insecta > Hymenoptera > Chalcididae > Chalcis > Chalcis sispes. Next base: position 43,640,045 of record OX465097.1, on the reverse strand, counting down.
CCACGAAGGAATTTCTTAAGGTGTGACAACAGCCAGAAGTCAGAGGGAGCTAAATCAGGCGAATAAGGTGGATGCTGCAACAATACGTACTTTAATTCGGTTATTTTAGTGATGGTTTTTTGAGCTGTGTGAGCGGGTGCATTGTCTTAATAAAAAATGATTTTTTTCTTGTGCAAACCGGGTCTTTTTTCACTAATTTTTTTATCCAATTGGTCCAAAAGGTTACAATAATATTCAGGATTTATTGTTTTGCCAGTTTAGAGATAATCCACCAACAAAATCCCTTTTGCATCCCAAAAAACTGACGCTAACACCTTCTTCGCCGATTTCTGGACACGAACTCGCTTCGGTGCCGAAGTGCCTGGTTGACACCACTCTTTAGCCTCTTGTTTTGATTCAGGGTCATGATGGTAGACCCAAGTCTCATCCATAGTGATGAATCGACGCAAAAAATCTTTTTTATCCTTTCGAAAACGCTCCAAATGTTGCTCAGAAAGTCGCATTCGAATGTGTTTTTGTTCCATTGTGAGCGAATGCGGCACCCATTGTGCACAGAGCTTACTGAAACCCAAAACTTCATTTAAAATATGACTCACACTGCCTAATGAGATGTCTAGGGCCTCTGCTTAATCTCTCTCGGTCAACCGACGATTTCCCAAAACCATATCCTGTACTTTTGCTATGAATGCTGGTGTTGATGCACTTTTTGGACGTCCTGAGCGTGGATCGTCTTCAACGCTTTTTCGACCACGTCTAAACTCTAAAACCCATCGATGCACAGTTGGAAATGAAGGAGCTGATTCCTTTAACACTTTCACCATTTTTGTATGAATTTCCGTTGCTGATAAACCTTCCAAAACAAAGAGTTTTATCACGGCACGACATTCGGTTTTTTCCATTGTAAAAAAAATACACTGACACGTCAACTTCAAATGGCTTGTAAACAAACAATGAATTGACAGAGTGGAATGAAACTTTGGGTATGTTTATATGAAAGATAAAATATTAAAATGGCGTAAAAATTTTGGTTCTTCTACTGCTCTATAGATGTCGCTTTCAAAAGTTTTTGAACAACCTAGTATATATATATTTGCCTGACGCGATCGCATACGCGTCAGGAAAACTCGATCTAATTATTGGCGGACTAACTATTGCGATTAAGTGGCCACTTACTTGATTGCGCTATTCTCGCGAAATCGTTCTGTCTATTACTCTGCGGAAACGCTGCGGAAAATCAACCCTTTCTTCTAAGGAAATTCCTGACTTCTATATCGACACGTGCGGCTAGGACGACGGCTCCTACGAGAAGAAGGCTTGAGGGGAGGGCTCCTCTTTCCCCTCTCGCCTATCAGTTTTCCTGCGTAGCGCTATCGATTCTTGATCGATAGCGCCGCGTTTCGGTACGCCGCGGCTTTTCCCGCGTCAAGCCATCGATCGCTTGATCGATGGCGCCGCGTATAGTCGCGCCGCGAACTCTATCTCGCACTGTATGGCAGGTGGCCTTACCTTGATAAGCCACCTGCCACACCTCTCCCCCAGTCGCTGCTAGGCTCTGCTTAGCAGCTATTATTATCCACTATCCAAGGGTCTCAATTGGGGTGAGGGTTACAAGTTCGCGCGCGTCTTACGAGGCGAAGTCGAAGCATGTTCTCCCACGCCCTTCGCCTTTCTACTACCCTGTGGCCTTCTTGGGCCTCGCTTCGCGCGCGCACCTACCTCTGGTCGCTCCCCGGTCGACGGTGGCTCCCTTACATTCGTTGTGGGACGCTTCACGACGCAGACCGTCTTCCGGGGTCGACCGCGCTTTCTGGCCGTGCAGCGGCCGCGCGCTCGCCTTGCGAGGGTCTCACGCTGGGGATCGGGCCTGCTCCTGGTTGGCTCGTCAGTAAGGGCCCCGCCGCGTTGAGAGTACGGCTCGTCGTACTCTCGTCCTCTTCTGGTGGCGACGGTTGTGCAGCTACGTACTTCTTGAGCTGGCTGACGTGTACGGGACGGATGGTACACCCCTCTCCGTCCCCCAGCTCGTACGTATTGCTGCCCAGGACCTTACTGACCATGTAAGGCCCTGCAAACTTTGGGGCTAGCTTCCCCTCTATCCCCTGGGCTGTGAAAGAAAGCACCTTGTTCTTCTTTCAAACCTAGTCACCTTCTTGAAAGGAGAGTTCTCGGCGGCGCGCATCGTAATAGTGCGCCTGCCTCTCCTGCTCTTTTGCGGCGATTCCGGAGGCGCGCGCGTGAATCCCCGGTAGCTTCCGCACGCGCTGTGCTGAGCCCCGTATTGCTTCCTCCTGCAATACCTGAGCGGAAGCGTCGCGTGACGTGCGGGCTTCGCTCCTTTGAGGGGCGGGCTGTCGGCCGTAGTTGAGCAGCGCCGGGCTCGCTCCGACAGTGCTCTGCTCAGCCGTGTTGAAGGCGAACACCACTTCATACAGGAGTTCGTCCCAACGATCGTGCGATTCCTCCAAGCAAGCCACGATCATTGTCTTGATCGTCCTGTTGGCCCGCTCGACAGGATTCGCCTGCGGATGGTAGGCCGGTGTCGTGGAATGATAGATACCGTGCTTCTCCAGGTACCCATCAACGATCCGGTTCTTAAACTCCGTCGCCTTGTCGATCAGGAGTACTTCCGGCGAACCGAATCGGAGCACGACACGCTCAATAAAAGACTTTAGGACGGCCTCAGCCCTCACCTTCCGCAGCGGGACACATTTGACCTACCTCGTCAATAGATCCTGGAAGACCAGGATGTATTCGAAGCCCTTGCGGCTTCGGACGAATGGCCTCATCACGTCGGCAGCTACTACTTGCCATGGCCTCAATGAGCTTCCTGCCCATTAAGCTCGCTGGAGCCTTCTGCTCCACCTTGCACTGCTGACAGACCTGGCATCTGCGGACGTAATCTGCCACACAGTCTGCCAGCTTTGGCCAGTAGTACTGCCGCGCGACCCTGGAGTGCGTCTTCTCGCGACCCAGATGTCCTGCCGTAGGGTCGTCGTAGCACTCCTGGAGGACTTGCTTCCTCCGTTCGGCGGGGACGACGACCTTCCAGGCGTTGTCGTCGTCTCCTAGGGCATACTCGGTGTCGGGTTGGGGTCGTATTTGTATATCTGACCTCCAACCAGCTTCTAGCGAGGATGCTTTGAGGGCTCCTCTTGCACCTCTTTTACTAATCGAAGGTACCACTCGTCCGTGGTACCTTCTGCCCAGGTTGAGGCCGCTATGGCTGGCACGTCACCCTTTTCCTTGAACATCCTGGAAAGGGCATCGGGCACATAATTCAGTGCCCCCTTCCGATGTTCGATATATATATACAGGGTGCGTACGGTATTTGAGGACATGCATAAATGTGACTATAACTTCGCGAATTTTTTTTTAATTTTTTTTTCCTTTTCAGAAAAGAAATGGTGGACTACATCACTTAAGTAATGAAGTGACATGCTGTCATCGTCGCTGTATGTGCGAACCATACAGATTTAGAAATCTCTAATTTTCTTAATTGCGCCCGTTCATTCGTGCATAAGGTTCACCGTGAATTAAAAGCATCAGGAGGCGATACAGAATCGGTTACCAAACGCAAAAAGCACGAACAACGTTCTGACACTGTGCGATCTGCAAAATTTTTAGAGCAAGTGCAAGCGATCATAGACGAGGACCCTTTAAAATCAATGAGGGTCCTTGCGAGTGAGCTTCATGTTTCTGAGCGCTTTATTCGTAGAGTTGTCCACGAAGACCTTCGGTATAAGTCTTACGTGATGCGCAGAGGGCAGTTATTGTCGGAACGAATACGGGAACAGAGAGTTCTCCGATCAAAACGTCTTTTAAACCAAATCAAACACCCTGAGGCGCCCAAAATGTTATGGTTTCTTCCGACGAAAAAAATTTTGACCAAGATCAAAAGACCAATCGCAGAAATGACAGATGGCTATGTTCAAATCCTACGGAGGTTCCTGTTGTTATGCACACAAAATTTCCAGCCACTGTTATGGTTTTGGGTGTTGTTAGCAACGAAGGACATGTTATGCCACCACACTTTTTTACTCAAGTCTTCGAGTGAACTCTACTGCATACGTCGAGGTTTTAGAGACGGTAGTGAAACCCTGGATAGACAATGTAAGCGGAGGCAGACCATACATTTTTCAACAAGACTCTGCTCCTCCACATAAAGAGATGGAGACACAAGATTGGATGGCCAAAAATTTTCATGACCACATAACACCGAACCTATGGCCACCTAGCTCCCCAGACCTTTATCCTTTAGATTATTACGTATGGGGCGTAGTTGAGCGTGAGACCAATGAGCATCCTCATAACACCACTTCTTCGCTGAAGACTGCTATTAATGCCGTTATGGTCAATATTAACAAGGAGCATTTGATTCGGGCATGTAATCGTTTCCGGACCCGGATCAAAGAGGTTATTGCTGCTAATGCGATTTTATTGAATAACTTCATAGCCATACATTAATTTAACATTGTATAAAAAATTCCTAAAATTTCATTAAATTTTATTAAAAATACAAGCTTATTAATTTTACTCTCAAGTTGTCCTTAAATACCGTACGCACCCTGTATATATACACAGTATGTCGGAAAAGTTCCCGAACTTTTGAAATAAAATATCGAAAATTACATTTAAAGAAATTTATTTCAGTCAACTTTCAACACAGTCCCCTTCCCCATATATGCACTCATTTGAGCGCTCTATGAGTGATTCGAAGGCTCTCTGGTACTCCTTTGAAGTTATCGCTGTGAGACGCTCGGTGCAAGCCGCTTGAATGCTCGGTACATCTTCAAAAAGTCGTCCTTTTAAGGCCATTTTTAGCTTAAGAAATGGGAAAAAGTCGGCTGGAGCCAGATCTGGCGAGTATGGGGCGTGATTGATGCGTGGGATCTGATTTTCGGCGAGATAACGCTTCACAATGTTCAAAGAATGAGCAGGCGCATTGTCATCCAGCAAACTCCACGATCCTGGTTCCTTGTACTCGGGCCTGATGCGATTAATCCAGCGCTTCCGACGTTTTAACACCTCTACGTAATACGCAGCATTCACGGTAGTGTTTAGGGGCACTAATTCTTTGTGTATCAGGCCTTTAGAGTCGAAGTAAGCGATGAGCATTGTCTTTACCCGTGATTTTTGTTGGCGCACTTATTGAGGCCTCGCACGGCCCAGACTGAGCCAAGCGGATGACTGGCGCCTTGTGGAAGGATCGTATTGAAAGCACCAAGTCTCGTCTTCAGTCACAATTGAGGTTAGAAAGCCCGGAGTGGTGTCGCAAGTCTCGATAAAATCTTGACAACATTGAATGCGAGTTTCTTTCTGCTCTGGTGTGAGAAAGTGCGGAACAAATCGAGAGCAGACCTTCCTGCGGTTCATTTTTTCTTTCAAAATCAACGCGACGCTATCCTTGCTCATGTTCAGTTCGTCTGCGAACATTCTGAGAGACATGTGGCAATCCTGCTTCAGTAGCGCGCGCACGCGAGTCTCGTTTCCGACGGTAACAGCTGTTGACGGCCTGCCGCTATTCTCGTTATCTTCTAACGACTCTCTACCCTTCTTGAACCGACTGAACCACGTGTAAACAGTTGCACGCGATACTACACCTTCACCGTAAGCCGCGTCGATCATTTTTTCCGTTTCCGCGTAAGTTTTTTCAAGTTTATAGCAGAATTTAATTGCGCCACGATGTTCAAATATCTCATCCATCGTAGAGCTTGCACCGGGGTACTAAACACACGTTCACTTAAGCACGTCTATCTCGGCAAATAATGAACAGATACTAGTGAAAAAATTCTCAGACACTCCAGAAGGATGTAGCAACATAGTACCGGTGTTGTCCAAGAGGTGGCGCCACTTGTACAAGCGCTACAGAATAAGTTCGGGAACTTTTCCGACATACTGTATATATATATGTATATATTGGGTGTACAACTTTGCTTCCACCTTTTGCAATAGATGGCTGCAGCGGTAAGTGGTAGTTGAAATAAATAGATCATAGATGTCATACAAAAAGCTTAGGTATTTGTAAACATAACGCCATCGAAATATTAGTTGATTTGTGTCTGCATCATAAAGTTATTCTCAATAAAACATGTCAGCTTACGAGGTTTTAATTTTCTGCTTTAATATGAAGAAATCTTCGACGGAGGCTCATCGAATGTTCTCAAACACCTATGGTGAGGCCGCTATTAGTGAAAGAACGTGCCTAGAGTGGTTTCAACGCCTCAAGAATGGCGATTTTATTGTTGAAGACCAGCATGGCGGTGGAAAAAAGAAGGTTTTCGAATATGCAGAATTGAAGGCATTACTTGATCAAGACTCGTTTCAAACGCAACAAGAATTGGCAGGATCATTGAGAGTGACGCAACAAGCCATTTTAAAACGCCTTAGAGTCAAGGGAATGATTTAGAAACAAGGAAATTGGGTGCCGTACGAGTTGAAGCCGAGAGATGTTGATCGGCGTTTGTGTGTTTGTGAACAGCTGCTTGCAAGACAAAGACGGAAGGGATTTCGGCATCGGATTGTGACTGGGAACGATAAATGGGTTCACTACGATAATCCCAAGCGTAGAATATCATGGGGATATCCCGGCCAGGCTTCCACGTCGACGGCAAAACCGAATATTCACGGTTCCAAGGTCATGCTCAGTATTTGGAGGGACCAGCTCGGCGTAGTGTATTATGGGTTGTTAAAACCGTCTGAAACAATCACAGGCGATCGTTATTGAACGCAATTAATGCGTTTGAGCCGAGCATTAAAAGACAAACGGCTGCAATACAACGAGAGACATGATAAAGTGATCTTACATCATGAAAATGCTCGACCCCAGGTTCCGAAAGTGGTCAAGACATACTTGGAAACTTTGAAATGGGAAGTCCTACCCTACCCGCCATATTCTCCAGACATTGCTTCCTCGGACTATCACTTGTTTCGATCAATGGCACACGGTCTGGCTGACCAGCACTTCTGGTCTTATGAAGAAGTAAAAAATTGTATCGATTCGTGGATCGATTCAAAAGATGATCATTTTTCTTAACGTGGGATTTGTATGCTGCCCGAAAGATGGAAGGAAGTAGTGGCCAGCGATGGACAATAATTTGAATCATAAATGTATAACCAGTTTTTTACAATCAAGCCTTGAATTTCGGAAAGAAACGGCGGAAGCAAAGTTGTGCACCCAATATATATGAATAAATATATATATATATATATATATATATATATATATATATATATATATATATATATATATATGTACACAGTGTTTTCCATGGAAAACGGAACTTTTTCAAAACATCGATTTATATTGGTGCCACCTATTGGTGGATGTTAGCAATAGAAAGGTCCATTCTTTATTGGCATCCTGTTAAAATTGTATGACATTGGGTTTAATGGAAACCAAAATATCGCGCTCAAAGTGACAGTGTGTTTGTGGCATCGGTCGAAAAATGAACTTTGAACAAAGAGCAAAACTTAAGTTCTGTTTTAAACTCGGTAAATCCTTTACTGAGACGCATAATTTGCTAAAACAAGTTTATGGCGATAATTGTCTATCCTGTACCAGAGGGTATGAGTGGTATAAGCGGTTCTAGGAACGTCGTAAAGACATTTAGGACGACGAACATCCGGGTCCTTCGAATACCGTGGTTACTCAAAGTAACATTGAAAAAGTGCATGATTTTATAAAAAATGAGCCAAAATCTTTATTGCGATACATAAAAATGGAATTTAATACTTCCAAAAATTTAATTTATCGCATTTTGACCGATCATTTGAATCTACGGATGGTGTGTGCACGCTCTGTTCCACACAAATTGACTGACTACGAAAAATTGCTCGGAATTCAACATTGTAAGGATTTGATTAAAGAGTCAAAAAAGGACCCAAACTTGAAATATTTAATTGTGACTGGTGATGAGACATAGTGTCTTCAATATGATCCCGAAACTTAGTGTCAAAGTGCTGAATGGAAGTACCCAACCGAGCCCAATCCAAAAAAAGTCGTCTTGAGAAGTCAAAAGTAAAGTTAATGTTGATTTGTTTCTACGATTCGGAGGGTGTTATTCATCGTGAACTCGTTCCACCTGGTGAAACGATTACTACTGTGTTTTATCTTGGTGTTTTGAAGTGTTTGCTCAGCCGTATTTGTCGTGTGCGGCCACAATACCGTGAAAAAGGGAGTTACCGTTTGTTGCATGATAATGCCCCGTCTTATCGATCGAACTCGATCACGGATTTTTTGATCAAAAATTCCATTTCAACCATCAACCATTCACCGTACTCGCCGGATTTGGCTCCGTGCGACTTCTACTTGTTCTCCAAATTGCACTTGCCTATGAAAGGAAAACGTTATGCCGACGTAGAGGCCATCCAAAGAGCGACGACCGACATACTAAAGTCGATGGATAAAAATGATCTTAAGAACTGATTCGATATGTTAATTGATCGTGCAAAACGTTGTATTGATGCGGAAGGAGACTATTTTAAATAAAATAAATAAGATTTGCCGGAATATTGAGTTTTAGTCTTTCTTCTGAAAAAGTTCCGTTTTCCATGGGACACACTGTATATATACAGGGTGCGCCATCTAGACAGGACCTATTTAAATGTTAAATAACTCCGCCATTTTTCAGCCGATTTTGGAAAATGAACAAGATTTATTTACGATATACAATGCCATTTATTGACAATTCACTCAGAATACAATATCGATCAAATGACCACCTCCATTAGACACACAAAAAGCGGCCCTTTTTTGGGCATTTTGCATTGTATTTGACAACATTTCGGGCGTAATAGCAGCAATTTCTGCTGTGATATTAGCTTTAAGTTCTTCAATAGTCTTCGGTTTGCTGGCATACACCTTACTCTTCAAATAGCCCCACAGAAAAAAGTCCGGCGCCGTCAAATCCGGCGAACGAGGAGGCCATTCCAAATCACCCTTTTTCGACACAACGCGTCCCGGGAACTTGCTCTGCAAAAACTTGTCCGTTTCCAACAATCTTTGAGTAAGTTGCACTTTGTATGGAAAAAGATTGAGATCATCCTTCAAAATTCTTCTTAAAGTGGTTCCGCTCATGTTCAGCTGCTGAGAACGACGGCGATACGACACACTTGGATTTTCGGCAACACTCTCTCTAACCGCTTCAAAAACTTCATTGGAGCGTCGCGGACGCGGTCGAATGGGTCGCGGGCGAGTAGCTACAGACCCGTGTTCAAAGAAATTTTTCGCCGAAGTACGAATTGTCTTGGCGGAAGGCGCCGAATGTCTCCCATATTTTTTACGATAAGCACGCACAGTTTTTACAGTTGAACGATTGTTTTCAATGAACAGCGCTACAATTTTAGCCCGCTTTTTTGGCGTAAATCGATGCATGACTAAAATGGCAATGACTGAGGTTTCAGAATCTGGCTGATTTGTCAAAATCAGCTGAAAAATGGCGGAGTTATTTAACATTTAAATAGGTCCTGTCTAGATGGCGCACCCTGTATATATATATATATATATATATATATATATATATACACGAGGTGTGATAAAAAAATAAGGTGACTTTTTATTTTTTATAAAAAAATTTATTTATTCATCTTAAATCATGTTATCCCTTTCGAAATAATCCTCCTCTGATACAATTTACTTCTGCCAGCGCTTTTTTTTAGTCGTCAAAACACTTCTGAAATGCACTTTCGGGTATTGCCTTGAGCTCCTTCAGCGATGCAGCCTTAATCTCCTCAATTGTCGCAAATCTTCGTCCTTTCATGGGCCTTTTCAATTTTAGGAAGAGGAATAAGTCACAGGGGGCCAAGTCTGGTAAATACGGTAGCTAAGGCATGATGCTAGTATTGTTCTTGGCTAAAAACCTAATCACTAGTAATGACGTTTCGTAACAAGTTTTGCTGACTCACGTGCTATACCCAAAACATCCGTTAAAATCGATCGGCATGAGCCAAACGATGTGTTAAGGTCATTAGCTACTTCTCTAATCATGATTCGATGATTTTTCAACACAATTTCTTTCACTTTCTGAATATTTTCGTCGGTATTTGACATGCTGGGGCGTCCGAAGCGAGGTTTATCGTTAACATTTTCTCGGCCTTCTTGGAATAACTTATACCACTTATAAACATTTTTATTGCTCAGAGTTTACTTACTGTATGCCACTGTCAACATTTCAAGAGTTATTAAGTACCTAATACCATGTTTTACACAAAAATTAATACAAACTCTTTGCTCCATTATTTTCGACAGCAAAAAATCGCCGAGCACACAGACACGAGTCTAACCTTTATGCCTCTAACATAAAAACAACACATGTTATATAGTCAAAACTGTTAACATATGATATCGTGACAAGTTTACCAATGTGAAAAAAAATTTGGAAATTAGAGTCTACCGAGCGCACGAAATTCAAGAAGTCACCTTTCTTGTTGATCACACCTCGTATATATATGTATACAGGGTGGTCCGTTTTAACCTCCCGGTCAAAATAACTTCAAAGGGAGATGGTTATATTAAAAAATGTTCTAAACAAAAGTTGTAGGGGTTGAAGGGGGTCGTCCAACGCTGACCTTGGCGTTAAATTGGAGTTTAAATTTGAAGGTTATTTGAGGGTCAAATCGCAAATTCTAAATTGGAAATCCCAATTAATTACAGGTTCTGATTCTGCGACAAAAAATATGAACGTTTTGACTCAGACATTTTTTTCGATGCGTGACAGATGGCGCTGTAATGGGCAGTTTTAATCTATCGATGCGAATATTTCAACAACTACGCATATGAAAAGGTAGAAAAGGAAAATTTGTTAATCTGGTTAGGGGACATGCAATGACACAACAATCGACCCCTCCCCCCCTCTAACTCCCCGTATGGAGCGGTTTCAACTTAAAAATCTGAATTGAGTACCCCAATTTCATATTGCAGATTTTGATGCTGCGTCGAAAAATATGGAAATATTTTTTGGAACATTTCTTAGATTCGTGACATGCATTCGTGCTGTAATCGACAAAGATAAAAATGTGTACAAAAATCGTTACCGAATTAGAATTTCTCGCGGAATACACATCGTGTTCTGCAAATTAGAATTCTGTGGATAAATACGTTTAAAAAAATTCTGTTATGATGAAAATGTTTATTCTATTTTTAGCGTTACCCGGGGATAACGACGTAGACGTAGTAGAATCATGTCCCCATGGGGTGCTTTTTTAATGTGAGTCAACAATTTCTGTAGGAGTCTAATCCGACATGTTTACCTCGAATAAATTACTTACATTTTGGAAAGTATAGCAGCTATTGGAAAAACTATTGAGTTTCTCAATTAATGTTCTCAATGAGAGTTCTGACAGTGAGGTCTGACCGCACTATTAAATCAAAGTTTGCAGTACGGCCACAGTAGCGCAACCTTATTTTTTAACCGATTAAAAGAATGAAACGTAGAACGATGATTCGAAGCCGAAATAACAAGTCTCTGCGATTCTGAATCTTTTCGGGAAGAAAAAGGAATCGACTTATTGTCGGTCACTAATGATTTTAATGGTCATGTTCACTAGCTGATTTTACTAATGTAAACTTCTTTCTATGCGTCAAAACCTAATTCGAATTTTCGCGCTGTCAACTTTCGAAATTCTTTGTCAGCCCAGGCACCGGCATTTCAAAAAACGAAATAAATCGGATGTAATAAAAACGATTATAATCCAGACTCTGTCGAAAAACGAGTGACAACTATTTATATTAAATTCGTGTACAATATCTTTCTTTAATTCGCGAATGCTGTTTAATTCGAAAATTTCCAAATAACAATAACGTACGGAGTTGTTATGATCTCTCGGCATTTTAAGTTATATTTCTCATTTTTCAATAGCATCTCCCGATAGTACATAAACGAGAGTTGTAACCGCTTCCTAGTCTTCGATGTCTATCTGACGTGCATCGAAGGTTTTCGTCATCCAGGTTGACAGCTTCATAGCTTCCGATGTCCGGGGATTAACCTTGTAGGTCATCTGAAGGTCTTTCCATTTGACCTTAAAGTGGACCATCAAGGTTATTTCAAATTCATTCTAGATTTGACCGTAGAATGGCTTTGTAAGCCATTTTCGATTTGACCTTGAAAAACTATTTCACGGTTAAACGGGGATGACCTTGATCTTCAGATTTGATCCCTGGAGGTCAAGGTCGACCTGGGCGACAAAACGCTACTGTGCGGGATATCGCAACTTATAGAGCAGTAGACTTTTTCGTATAGATACGCTCAATGGCGCATGTACACGTGATGTGTTGGCAGCAATAATGGATTTCAGTTCCTCTAAGAGCTTCGGCTGCACAGATCGAGCCCATTGCAATGAATTTAAGCGTTGGAAAATTTAGCATTACAGCTTCAGTAGCCTGGTTATTTAGGCCGAATTGTGAGAGGCAGGGGGACACACATTAAAAAAGCACCCCATAGGGACATGATTCTACTACGTCCACGTCGTTGTCCCCGGGTAACGCTAAAAGTAGAATAAACTTTTAATCAAAAAAGATTTTTTTTAAACGTATTTATCCACAGAATTCTAATTTGCAGAACACGATGTGTATTCCGCGAGAAATTCTAATTCGGTAACGATTTTTGTACACATTTTTATCTTTGTCGATTACAGCACGAATGCATGTCACGAATCTAAGAAATGTTCCAAAAAATATTTCCATATTTTTCGACGCAGCATCAAAATCTGCAATATGAAATTGGGGTACCCAATTCAGATTTTTAAGTTGAAACCGCTCCATACGGGGAGTTAGAGGGGGGGAGGGGTCGATTGTTGTGTCATTGCATGTCTTCTATCCAGATTAACAAATTTTCCTTTTCTACCTCTTCATATACGTAGTTGTTGAGATATTCGCATCAATAGATTAAAACTGCCGATAACAGCGCCATCTGTCACGCATCGAAAAAAATGTTTTAGACAAAACTTACATATTTTTCGACGCAGAATCAGAACCTGTAATAAAAAATTGGGATTTACATTTAAAATTCGCGATTTGACTCTCAAATAACCTTCAAATTTGACCTCATGGTTGACGCCAAGGTCAGCGTTGGACGGCCCCCTTCAACCTCTACAACTTTTGTCTGAAACATTTTTTGATATAATCATCTCCCTTTTAACTTATTTCGACCGATAGAATCAAAAGGACTCCCCCCGTATATATGGATAAACTCCCGAAAACCCCTCACCCTGGATGTGGCTGAAATTTTGCACAGATCTTCTCTTGCATATTCTAAGAGAATATGTATAAGGATTTTTGGCGATTGCCAAAAGTTTTCGAGATATCGATTGTCAAAGTTGCAAAAAAAAATTTTTTATTCACGAATATGTTTCAAAATACTGGTTTTTCGAAAAATTATTAAAGGTAAATTTTTGTTCAAATTTACTAAAATATTCTAAATTTGAATTAAATAACCCAATAATCCAAACCTACTTATGACGACAACTTATATAAATACACAATATAAACAAATAGATAAAATATATTTGTGAAAAAAAATTTTTATTCACCAATATCCTTACAAATATTGATCTTTCAAAAAATTATCATATGTAATTTCATATTTTAAATTAGTATAATGTTAACGTCGGTGCATGACCTCCGTTTTTTTTTTTGTTTTGTCAGCCGAAAAGTTCTTTACTGTCTTTCCTGACACAATAATCCCTCTACAACCTACGCTACGCACTCTCCATTAACGTAAACCATTGGGAAACTCAACCAAAACTAAACCAAGAGTTGAATAGCCGCTCTCGTTAACCTCAGTTTTACTACGATGCAATTTTTACAGACAATCGCACACATGTCATAATAAAATAAAATTCTTCCTTCTAAGTGAGGAAATAACTAAATCGCTAAATCAGTCAATACAAATTTCATTGACATTCGACATACAAATTCTTGCAAGGTAGTCTTTCTTATAGCGTAATTTAGAACATCGCGCAATCATCTGGAATGTCATGAATTCTTGTAATACACTCCAAATAATTTTTTTTTTATAATTAATCAAATATAAAAAAGTAATTAATTAAACGAATTGAAATAAATAATTAATTTAAATTAACTGCAATAGGCCATTTGTTATTAATTCTTCTAGTTTAATTTTTAATTTCAGCGACAATTCAACGATCCTAATTATTACTATTTCACTATTTGATAGAACAAAATAATAGTCTGCGACCAGCTACATTATTTTCTTTTATAAACAAAACTGTACAAAAAAAAATTGCATTAATAATTACATATTGTAATCAAAATGATTATTAATAGTAGAAATTTCAATATAAATTTACAATCATACTAGCAAATATTTACTTAATAACTTTTTGAAAATAAAGATAATCAAACAAGTACTCCCCCAACAGTCCTTAACGAATAATTAGAAATAAAATTAAAAATGATTATTTAAGCTATTATCTTACTAATCTAAGGATATCATTCGTATCCATAATAGTTATTTTTTTTTAGTATTTAAATAATCATTTTTATTTTTAAATCACTATATAAATTAATCACTTGAAATGCGACAAAAAAAAACTTTATTCTTAATATAAAATGCGTTAAATTTTAAATAGAACATAATTGTACAATTTAAATTAACATAATTTTATTGTAAATAGTAAATATTGAACCTATGTAAAAATTCCGCAAAAATGGATCATCTCTCTCTCTAATTCTCACTCTCCCTCTCTCTAACCGAGAAGCCCGCCAGGAAGAGGGGGCTCGAAAAACTTGACCTCTTCCCGAATTTCCCGGTCAAAGAAAAAATTTGCTGAGTAGCTTCTTCAACGCATTTAAATACGGCACAAAATGATCACCAAGCAGCAGACTTTAGGTGGCACTCGAGGACCCACGTACTACGCAAAATACTATGGCGGCAACATTACTACGGACTCACGTACTACGCAAAACATTACTACGGACCCACGTAGTACGGAAACATTATAACGAGGAACATTACTAAGGAACAAGTTACACTACTACAAGCAAGCAAGTAATTATCACTACGAACAAACCTCTAGCAACTACAAGATAACTACTAGGAAGCAACTACGAAGCAGCTACGACAAGCAGACTATTCAATTTTCTAAATAAATAAGAAGAAAAAGACGACGAGAAGTCAACCACAGCAACAGAGAGAGAGAGAGAGAGAGAGAGAGAGAGAGAGAGAGAGAGAGAGAGAGAGAGAGAGAGAGAGAGAGAGAGAGAGAGAGAGAGGGAGAGGGAGAGAGAGGGAGAGAGGGAGAGAGGGATAGAGGGAGAGGGAGAGGGAGAGGGAGAGTGAGGGTAAGAGGGAGGAGAGGGATGGAGAAAGAGGGAGGGAGGGGAGAGGGAGGGGGCGAGAGAGGGAGAGAGAGGGTGAGAGAGGGAGAGAGAGAGAGGGAGAGAAAGGAAGAGAGAGGGAGAGAGAGGGAGAGAGGGTGAAGAAAAGCATATGAGTTCTAATTATATGTATATTAAATGAGGGAATGAGTGAGGGAAAGTTGGATAAAGAAATCAACACAATTTATTTCGCGGGAAATAGACGACTTGCCTCGGCGTCAAAACTCTCACGGAACAGAGAGAAAAGCTGAGACAAGCGAATAGTTTAATTCAGACTCTAAAAAATTATATAAAAGAAAAAGAGACTCTAAGATAGACAACAAAAAAAACGCAATCGTAATTAATCGGAATTCGCCGCGAGGTACCTTCAGACGCTGGAGAGCTCTCCTACTTTTACGGTCACCGGGAACGTGCACAGCGCTACGTAAAGTCCTGACCGCACGTGGGTGGGATGCACCTTCCCTGGTCATAGGATGCCTCGACGTCTCGAGCGAACCAATCCTGGACCACGGGCAGACCTTTTCAGCCCGGCCGCGTAGGTAGCGATCGCTGGATGGAGATCGGCACGTCGAGGAAGCTCGCACGTGGCCGACGTCCCAACACTCGATAAACAACACACTCAATGCACGCCGCTCGCAGTACGCACACACTCACACGACGTGACGCACCGGCTACAGTAATAAAGAGGTCACCACCCTGAAAAGGACGTACGCGAAGACCCGAGACGCATGATATATATATATGTGCTAAATTATCAACGCAGAAATAATCGCAAAAATGACTGATTCCTCGGGAGGAGTTATCAGAACTAACTGGCATGAACGTGCAAGCCGAGAAAAACCGCGCTAAAACGGGAGAGACCCCTGGCGGCGCGCGCATGCGCTCGCCCGCTCTCGCCGCAGCGATTGACGCGCTACGACGCGAATTTCATAATTCCCTCAATGCCGTACATAACTCGATCAGAGGGAGAGAGGGAGAGAGGGAGAGAGGGTGAGAGGGAAAGAGGGAGAGAGAGAGAGGATTTGTCGCGCACCACTAAATTCTTAAATAAAAAGTGAATTCGGATTTAAATGTTTTAAAATCTTTTCTTTATTTCAAAATCCTCTAACAGAATTATTGACCGAAACGCGGCGACTATTCTGCTATCCACTATCATCTTAGTAGGACCTGATCCAGAGCAGGGCTCGAGGCTGATTCCAATTTCAGAAACCGAGTCTCCTGCATCTACTCAATCCTAGAATCACACACCTCTTCCAAACAAACGTTTACAAACTATATCCTCCGCCGCCCCGAGCCCATAAGCTTCAATGTTTAGGCTCAAAAACTGCAAAATAGCAGTGTAGCTTAACCATAGCTGAAAGAGAAATACCCGACGTTACACACGTATAGAGAGTTGAGTGACCCAACTCTTCTCGACACACACTTAGACAAATAAATGATCTAGAGATGCATTTTAGTTGGGAGGCGCCATGAAGGCTCGGGAGTCTACAGAGACTTATGCTGATGCCTAATAAGCAGAAAATCCCCACAATGCCTCCGCGACCAAGTCTTTAAATAATAGGGTTGAATGGGCCGCGAGAGACTTTTTCCGATTTCCTTTTAGCAGTTAAGGAGCGAGAATCAGATTTTAGATTTTTGCGTCTCACGAGAGAATTGCGAGTTTTTCTTTCTTTTCGTGAATTTTTGATTTTCGTGTGTTTCGTGAGTTAAAATAAGTTAAAGTTTTTCTTTCGTTTTTCATTTCGCGAGAGACAATTATTGGACCTTTAAAAAATAATAGTATTTTATTTTCTTCTCCTTCTTTTCGTTTCGGTTCTCGGTGTGTCATGTTGTGTGGTCGGTTTGCAGTAAAGAACGCGAGTTGTGTTACACTAAGCTGTATTCGTGTAAGTGTGAAAAACAAATAAAACGATTTTAGAGAAAATTAATAGTGTTGGTGATTCGATCCTGACCGTCGATTCCTTCTTTCCCTTTAGCGATCGGAAGCAGAACTCAAAGGTTCCGACACCAGTTCCAGGTAAGATTTCAATTATTAGGTGTAGTAAAAACAAAACCATTATTTTTGCATCAAATTGAAGGTTTTATTTAGCATAGATAGAATGATACGAATTAGGTCAAATATGCACCGTTTTGTTCGATAACTTGTTGCCATTTTGGAAGTAATTTCATAATGCTTCTCTCGTAGAAACCCTTGTCCCTATTGTCAAAAAACTAGGACAGTCGATCTTCACAATCTTCTCTTGAGGCGAATTTTCCACCTGCAAAAACATTCGTCATAGACAGGAACAGGTGGTAATCACTTGGTGCCAGGTCCGGACTATTAGGTGGATGCATAAGAACTTTCCAACCAAGCTCCCGGAGCTTCTGGCGAGTCACTATCGATGTATGCGGCCTGGCGTTGTCCTGATAAAACACAATTCCTCTCCTATTGGCCAAAGCTGACCGCTTCTGGGCGATTGCTTCTTTCAAACGGTTTAATTGTTGACAGTACAGGTCCGAATTAAGAGTTCGGCCTTAGGGGAGCAGCTCATAGTAGATGATTCCCTGCCAGTGTCACCAAACACACAGCAAAACCTTCCAGACTGCCAATCCTTGGCCAACGTTTGCGCCGGCTCACCGCGATTTGACCACGACCGTTGTCGCTTGACGTTGTCGTAAGTGACCCACTTTTCATCACCAGAAACCATCCGCTTCAGAAATGGATCAATATTGTTGCGATTTAGCAGCGATTCGCAGATGGAAATTCGGTCCATGAGGTTTCTTTGCGATAACTCGTGTGGCACCCATACATCGAACTTCTTTTTGTATCCAGCCTTATTTAAGTGGTTCCAAACAGTTTTTTGTGCAATGTTTAGCTCCTGGGCAATCGAAACAGTGCTTACGTGACAGTCGGACTCGACGATTTTCATTATTTTATCGACATTTTCGACAATTGGCCTTCCAGAGCGTGGTGCATCTTTGACGTCAAAATTACCGGAACGGAATCGACGAAACCAAAATTGCGCGTAATTGGCTGTTACAGTATCAGGACCATAAACGCTATTCACATCCTTAGCTGCCTGGCTTGCGTTTTCGCCTTTATCGAAGAAAAACTGTAAAATATGGCGTATTTTCTCTTTGTTGGTGTCCATATTTGACGCGTGCTAAAAAAATACTGCGTCAAGCAATCACAAAACTGTATCAGAAGCTTTTTTAGTACGGAATCTTATCTTTCTAACGCCATCTAGTGTAACCCGATCGCACTTTTACAACGGGAGATACAGACTACTAAAGCCATCTATTGGCAAAATAATGGATTAATTTTTACTACACCTAATATATTTATCTATGAATCACCAGGTGTACAAGTATAAAATGCGAATTTAAAAAAAAAAAAATAACACGTTAAATTTAGTAGAATAATAAAACGTGCTTTATTCAAAGTATGCTCCATCGCTTTTTCCACATTTTTCCCATCTTTTGGGCAATTTGTGAACACCACGTCAGTAGAAATCTTCCCCTTTTGCCGCGAACCATACATCAAGCCATTTTTTGACATCTTGATAGGAATCAAAGCGCTTCTCAGTAAGTGCGTAACCCATCGATGCAAACAAGTGGTAATCAGAAGGAGCCAAGTCTGGTGAGCAAGCCGCATGAGGCAGAACTTCTCAGTTAAGTGCTTTCAATGTGTTGCGAACCGATTTTGCCGTATGTGACGGATCATTGTCATGGAGAAAAATTACTTTGTGTTACCTCTTTCGGTATTCTGGCCTTTTTTTCAAGCAGAAAACGGTTTAAATCGGTTAATTGTTGTTGGTAATGTGTAGTATTAACCATTTTTCCAGGTTTCAATAGCTCATAATAGACCACGCCCCTCTGGTCCCACCAAACACAGAGCATTGTTTTTCTGCCAAAACGATTTCGTCTTGCGGTCGATGTGGATGGTGCTCCTGGGTCTACATATGATTTTTTGCTCTTGGGATTTTTAAAATAAATCCACTTTTTATCCCCTATTACTATTCGATGCAAAAACGACTTCTTTTTGTACCGAGCGAGCAAAATTTCACATGTGATTTTGCGATTTTCCAGTTGCATGTCATTCAACTCATGTGGTACCCATCTACCGCTCTTCTGAATTTTACCCATCGCTCGTAGGCGATTGGAAAAAACTTTTTGGAAAACTCCTAATTGCTGTGCGAGTTATTTTTGTGTTTGCGAATCATCTTCGTCCAACAATGCTTGCAAACCCATATCTTCAAATTTTTTGGCGGTTTTTCATGTTCCTTGTCTGCAACGTCGAAGTCACCTTTTTTGAAACACTGAAACCATCGTTCACACGTATCTTGCGATGGAGCATGTTCACCATAAGCTTTTTGTAATAACTGAAAGGATTCAGCAGCAGTTTTCTTTAAATGAAAACAAAAAATTAATGTTGTCCGCGAATGCAAATTCAGGATCAGGGAAGTGGTGTTATACTTCGTCTTTGATAATTTGAGCATTAGTATCTTTATAATCTGCATGAAAAAATAACGTCTTTTTAACAATCATATCAACTTCAATAATTCTTATGTGGCATCTATTAATATTTTTTTTATCTTTTCTGATAAACTTATTTCTTTGATATTAGTCTCACTACTTGGCAATTTTAAGGTTTCAAAGTATTCTATTAATAAATTCAATACATTTGAAGGATTAATGTGCATGTTAAAATCTAAAATAAAAGCATTACATTGAAATCCTTTTTTTCGAAAACATAGTTTTACAGAAAGTAAAATATTAATACTGAATTATTATCCATCACAACAAAATTTTAAGATAAATATAAAATTCAGGATAGAAAATAAACAACAAGATCGATACGAACTAACACCTGAGTTTTATATTAGTTTAAATTAGTAAAAAAGTTATAACAATAGTAATCAAATTATACATAAATGCTTGATAGACATACTTACATAGTTAATGAAAAAATTTCTTATTCTTAAAATAATTTGTCGAGCTTCACTGATTCGCAGATGAATAATAATGTATACTTAAAAATTCAGTAATACAAACAACAAAAGAATTATTTAAATTCGATTTATTACATAATAATAAAAAAGCCTTGTATCTCTTTGACTGTTGTTATTAATGTAGAGGATGTGAATATGTAAAGTTGTTTTTAACAATCCATATCTACAAAGTTCAATTAAAGCAGCGCGTGACTGCGGCTAGATAAGATAAGGAGTGAAAAATAACGTATACACTGCATATACCGACTATTAATAATTTATGGTATTAATTTTATTTAGTATTAATTAATAAATTTTGATGCAAATGTTAATATTTTAATGTAAATATTAATATTTCAGTATTCATGATCAAAATATATAAACTATTAAAACTAGAAAACTAAACTTTATAATTTTAAAACATACAGACATTTACAATTTTGAAGAATTCACAAAATAGTTATAAAAAAGTATTTTATTTTTTTTAAATATAAACCCTAGTAAAAATCCTTTGTGTCATAAATATGGATTTTTACGGCAAATATGCTGATGTATAATTTAATTGAAAACCGTCATACAAATAGTATCAAATTATTATCAGTTTGAAACAATTAGTTTTAGGGTTGATGTTTAGGGGTGGTTTTTATTTTTGAAAAGACGTAGTTCTTTAGGTACAAAATTTTTGTTTTCTTGAAAATGTATTAAAATTTTTTACAAAAATTACTGATAAACTGGACATTTACGTTTGGCAGTGACTTCTTTCACTAAATAAAAAAACGCTAAATAAATAACGAAAAAAAAAAATTTTACCTCTTGTATGTGGCCTAACACTTTAAAGGGTGGATAAGGGTAGTCAGGGGTGGTTTTTTCAGAAAAAATCCGTTAGTACATTCTTAAATGTAAATGGAAACGTTCGCGTTGATTTTTTTTAATTTATTCTACAGCATTTGTGGAAAAATTAAAGATGAAAATTGTAACTTGTAAAAAATGTAAAATAAGAGTTCCTATCCTTTGAGTCATAACATACCTAATACGTCATGTTGTTTGAGACAAATATTTTTGCACTTTATTTTATTAAAAACCATAACTCAAATGGTATCAAATTATAATCAGTTGAAAAAAATCAATTTCAGGGTTTAAAATTAGGGGTGGTCTAAACCCTTAAAAAAAAGTTTTCTTGTTACAGCATTTACTAGTATATTCTTAACTTTTCCAATCGTCTAGGAATTTTTTTTTTCTTGAGAATATATCAAAATTTTTGACAAAAACCATCGATATAATGAATATTTACATTGGGGGGTGACTTTTTCCACCCTTTTGATAATATTAAGAAGAAAGAATAATTAAATATGATTTATTTATTGTGTTTAGATTATTTTACGCATAAGCTAAATAATAATGAAGAAAAAATAATCCACCACTCATATGTGGCCTATTACTGTGAAGGTTGGTTAAGGATAGTTAGGGGTGCTTTTTTAACGAAAAGACAAATCGTGTGAAATTTAATATCCTAAAATATTCACAAAAATCTTTCTTTTAATTTTTTTGAGGCTATACCGCGATATTTACAAAAAAACAATACTACTAAAAAATGTAGTTTTTTATTATTATTTTTTTTTTCCATAGTGGTTGTAACCCCTTTGGTCATAAATACTACCAATAGTTAAGGTTTTTAAATACTAAAACTTTGCAATTTGTTTTTTTCAAAAATATTTATTAGATGCTGAGAAATGTCAAAAGAATGGATTTTGGGGGGTGACTTTGGAGGTGGATTTCGTCCTTTTAAAGTGTTTGTTCGCCGATAAAAAAAATGCATGTCTAATATTTTTTGTAGTACTTCAACATATCCAAAAATCATCCAAATCGGCGAGGTCGGTTTGGGGTGGTGGTTTCCTTGTAAGTGAAACAGCGTGCCGTGATTAGTTCCGTCGCTTCAAAGACGGTGATATCGATATCCATGCCAAACGAAAAATAAGCTTACTTCAGTATTAGGAGTTACCCACTAGGCCATTTCCAAGCGATTTAATGCATTGGGAATGATTCAAAAGCTGGTAACTTGGGTTTCTCATGATTTGAAGCCAAGGGACGTTGGGTGTCGTTATTTCGCCTGTGAACAACTGCTCCAGCGGCAAAAAGGGAAGGGTTTTCTTTATCGCATCATGACAGTTGATGAAAAATGGATTTATTACAGCAATCCAAAGAAAAAGAAGTCACGGAGACTGCCCGGTCATGCTTCTACATCGTTGGCTCGGCCCAATATCCACGTTGCGAAGTTTATGCTGTGTATTTGGTGGGACTAGGTCGGTGTTATTTATTATGAGCTGTTGAAACCGAATGAAACCATCACTGGGCAACAGTATCGAATTCAATTGATGCGATTGAGCCAAGCAGTATTCGAGAAACAACTACGATACAAGCAGAGGCACTAAAAAGTGATTCTACTGAATGACAACACTCGGCCGTACGTTGTTGGACCTGTTAAAACGTACTTGAGAACGCTCAAATGGGAAGTCTTACGCCACCTGCCATATTCCCCAGATATTGCGCCGTCCGATCATCGCTTGTTCCATTCGATGGTACATGGTCTGGCTGATCAGCAATTTCGCTCATACGAAGATATCAAAAATTGGCTTGATTTGTAGATAACTTCAAAAGATGAACACTTTTACCGTAACAGTATACGAGCTCTGCCAGAAAGATGGAAATAAGTTATAGCTAGCTATGGGCAATACTTCGATTCATTTGTAACCATTTTTTTTACAATAAAATTGCATTTTTATCGAGAACAACAGCGAGAACTTAGTTACATACGTAATAATTCAATAAAATTAGTCAAAACAATGTCCCCGGAGTAATCTTCTGAGTTTATTGAACAGCCAGAAGTCACGCGGCGCTAAATCAGGTGAATACAGTGGTTGTGGAACGATATTATATACGAAAAACTGAAAAAGATAAAGAAAAATACTTCTACGAGGTCTGGCTATTAAATAACGAGACTGCGCGCCTAGAGGGCGCCGTAGAGGGGTGGGGAAAAAAACGAGTAGTGCGTTGGGTATCTAGATATCTTGTCTAGGCACGTACCAAAACACGTTCTCGTCACTATTATTGTATTTGTGCAGTAGCGGTTTGAAACGAACGTGTTTTTTTCTCGTGCCGAAAACCATGTGTGACGAAAAACAGGAGCAACGTATCAATCTTAAATTTCTCGTTAAATTGAAAAAAACTCCGACTGAGTGCTGTAAATTGTTGCAAGAGGCCCATGGGGACAATTCTCTATCTCGTGCGCGTGTTTTTGAGTGGTGTAAGCACTTCAGTGAGGGCCGAGTGAGCACTGAAGATGACCAACGCCCAGGTCGCCCTGTCACTGTTTCAACTCCGGAAACAGTGACCAAAATCAACCAAATTGTGCGTGCAGATCGTCGAATGAGCATCCGGATGATTGCTGAGGCTGTAAACGCCGATAAAGAAACGGTTAGACAAATTTTACACGAGGAATTACACATGAAAAAAGTTTGTGCGAAGTTGGTGCCCAAAAACCTGACTCCTGACCAAAAGCTCTTGCGTCAGCAGGTCTGCTCAGATTTCCTTGAAAGGTTAAAAAAAGATTTCGGACTGATGAAAAACATTATTACTTGCGACGAAACGTGGATTTTTCAATACGATGTTGAAACAAAGCGGCAATCCATGCATTGGAAGACGCCTGAATCGCCCAGAATCGAAAAAGCAAGGATGTCTAAATCAAAATTCAAGGCAATGTTGATCGTTTTTTTCGATATTAACGGTATCGTGATGACTGAATGGGTTCCAGAGGGTCAGACTGTCAACCAGACTTACTATTTGTCAGTTTTGGCAACACTGCGAGAACGAGTTCGTAAGAAACGGCCCGAGTTGTGGAAGAACAACTCGTGGATTTTGCACCAGGACAACGCACCTGCCCATAACGTGCTATCTATGAAGCAGTATTTGGCCGGTAAGCGCACTCCAGTGCTCGAACACGCGCCGTACTCGCCAGATTTGGCACCGTGCGACTTTTGTTTGTTTCCGAAGATAAAATCTGCGTTGAAAGGGACCCGATTTGAGTCGATGGAAGCGGTAAAGCAAAAAACGGCAGAGCTCCTAAAGGCCCTTACTAAAGAAGACTTCCAGCACTGCTTCGATCAATGGAAAAAACGTGTGGAAAGGTGTGTGGCGAGGGAAGTGGAGTATATTGAAGGGGAGCATTCAAATGTTGAATAATTTTTATAATAAAACCCTTTTTCGTAACCAGTCTCGTTATTTAATAGCCAGACCTCGTATCTGTGAAAAATATATACATTGCTATTTTGGATTATTTTGTTTCTAAATTTATATCCGCAAAATGACGTCTTCCATTATTGACACACTGACGAAGTCTTACCTGAAAGTTCTCTATACATCTTCGTGTCATCTCTCTTGGAATGGCTGTCACTTCCTAAGTAATGGCTTCCTTAAGTGCTTGCAGTGTTGTGGGACGATGTTTGTATACTTGAGCCTTTAAGCGTCCTCAAAGAAAAAAATCACAAGGCGATAAATCAGGCGACCTTGGGGACCAAGCGATGTCTCCTCGGAAAGAGATAAGATGACCAGGAACCAACTTCTTTATCGTTTCCATAGAACAGTTAGAGGTGTGAGATGTTGCTCCGTCTTGCTGGAACCACACTTCTTGATCTTCATGATCTGCAACTGACTGATTTAGCCTAGGTTGGAGGAAGGTTTCTACCATGTGACAATAACAGGTTAAATTCACCGTTACCGTTTGGCCACCTTCTTCGAAAAAATACGGTCCCCACACAAAATATTCAGCAAAGACGCACCCAACTGTTACATGAGGGCTCTGTTGTGGTTGCTGATGAATTTCACAAAGGTTTTCTGCAGCCTAGTTGTGGTAATTCTGTTTGTTTACAGTACCTGATAAGTGGAAGTGGGCCTCATCTGAAGAAATAAACAAAACGCCAGGGGGAATGTTTTGAAAAATTTCCTCACACGCAGCTCTGCAAGTTTTTAAAATCTTTTTCTCTTAATGCCTGGGTAACTATCATTTTAAAGGGTTGCATATGAAATTCTCTGTAAAGAATTCTTCTTACACTCCTATCAGATAACCCCAGGGCAGCTTTATGTTTGAGTGCTGAACGCCTCGGTAATTGTTGGAAAGATGCTCTCAGATGCGCCATATTTTTCGGCGCGTGTGAAAGTGTCTTTCTATATTCATATATTAACTGCCCATAGTTTAATAGTTTTTCTATTCGGGACACGATCATGTCGGCCAAGTTTGAATCGTATCCGAATCGCTCGTTGAGTACTAATCACAGAACCACCGTTACTAATTGATTCCTCCGTAACAAACGCTCGATGCTCACCAAGCCAAGCTATGGCGCACACTGAGAATAGCACGTACACTGCTTTCAAACAATACCCCCTCCACATCAGTACCCCCACTACAACTCGCACGCCGGCTACTTCAAATACGGGAGGTTTTATTGCCGGACCCTGTATATCTGTGTATATGATTAAATCGTTGCCAGGTCTAGCGAAAACTACAAGAAACGAGCAAACATGAAGGTTTTTTGGTATATTCTATTTTTTTCATATTGATTGATAACCAGCGAATAGGTATTGTTAAAGCTAGGAAATGATTCTTGGACTTTTTTTTTATGTTGCAAAAGGTTTTCCGAAATGCCATTTTGTCATTTAAAGATACGAGTTGAGAAAACAATTTGTCTTTAAAAGACCATGTTAAATCTCGAAAAAAATAACTCATACTATAATATCTCGTTTTATACAGTATGTCGGAAAAGTTCCCGAACTTATTTTGTAGCGCTTGTACGAGTGGCGCCACCTCTTGGACGATACCGGTACTATGTTGCTGAATCCCTCTGGAGTGTCTGAGAATTTTATCACCAGTATCCGTTCATTAGTTGCCGAGATAGACGTGCTTGAGTGAACGTGTATTTAGTACCCCGGTGCAAGCTCTACGATGGATAAGAAATTTGAACATCGTGGCGCAATTAAATTCTGCTATGAACTTAAAAAACCTTTCGCGGAAACGAAAAAAATGATCGATTCGGCTTACGGTGAAGGTGTAGTGTCGCGTACAACTGTTTACACGTGGTTCAGTCGGTTCAAGAAGGGTAGAGAGTCGTTAGAAGATGACGAGAGAAGCGGCCGGCCGTCAACAGCTGTTACCGTCAAAAACGAGGCTCGCGTGCGCGCGCTACTGAAGCAGGATTGCCACATGTCTCTCAGAATGTTGGCTGACAAACCGAACATGAGCAAGGATAGCGTCGCGTTGATTTTAAAAGAAAAAATGAACCGCAGGAAGGTCTGCTCTCGATTTGTTCCGCACTTTCTCACACCTGAGCAGAAAGAAACTCGCATCCAATGTTGTCAAGATTTTATCGAGACTTGCGACACTACTCCGGGCTTTCTAACCTCAATTGTGACTGAAGACGAGACTTGGTGCTTTCAATACGATCCTTCCACAAAGCGCCATTCATCCGCTTGGCTCAGTCTGGGCCGTGCGAGGCCTCAATAAGTGCGCCAACAAAAATCACGGGTATAGACAATGCTCATCGCTTACTTCGACTGTAAAGGCCTGATACACAAAGAATTTGTGCCCCTAAGCACTACCGTGAATGCTGCGTATTACGTAGAGGTGTTAAAACGTCGGAAGCGCCGGATTAATCGCATCAGGCCCGAGTACAAGGAACCGGGATCGTGGAGTTTGCTGGATGACAATGCGCCTGCTCATTCTTCGAACATTGTGAAGCGTTATCTCGCCGAAAATCAGATCCCACGCATCAATCACGCCCCATACTTGCCAGATCTAGCTCCAGCCGACTTTTTCCTATTTCCCAAGCTAAAAATGGCCTCAAAAGGACGACTTTTTGAAGATGTACCAAGCATTCAAGCGGCTTGCACCGAGCGTCTCACAGCGATAACTTCAAAGGAGTACCAGAGAGCCTTCGAATCACTCATGGAGCGCTCAAATGAGTGTATATCTAGGGAAGGGGACTATGTTGAAAGTTAACTGGAATAAATTTCTTTAGATGTAATTTTCGATTTTTTATTTCAAAAGTTCGGGAACTTTTCCGACATACTGTTTTAAGTCGACGCCAAGTTTTCAAAATATAATTGTGTTATTTTAATATATAAATCTTATTATTTACCAAATTTCATAATTTTCTTTGTTATTTGTTTGGTGTTGTATCTCCCTAATAGCCATCATTTAACCCTTTCGCTTCCAATGGTTTTGCGGTAAAACCAAATTTTGAAGTCCTAATTATTTTGTTGCCATTCTTTACCTCTGAGATTTTTTTGTTATTTTCTTCTACTGTTTTTTATACTTTCTACATTATTTCTAGACCGAAATCATGAAATTACTAACTCTAATTTGCGCAGATTTTTATAGTAAATATTGCCTAGCATCTTGAACCGCCCTTTGAACGAATCAGCGAAGGCCCTTTCTTGTGCAAAATCGAGTTGGGATTCCGGTCTAGAAATACTGTTTTTCACTAATTTACATCCAATTTTTATTAGGTTAGTGCTATCACTTCTTCATCAGATTTTATTGTGAATGAATTGAACCGCTTTTTTTTTTAGTTGCCTTTCTCCTTTGCTTGTCTGTTCTAACGTTTGACAGTCAGCCCTAATTTTTAGTGTATCCATAAAACGGTCTTACTCCTTTAAAAAGTTATTTTTATTTTGTCCAGTACTGTTCTCTCTTTCATTAGGATCTCTATAAGTGTTTATTATCTATTTTTTTATAAAAATAATCTTGAGTGTATTATCAGTAGGATTTGCCGTTTGATCAGACGCTTTTACTTAATCAACTATTTTTCTGAGTTTGAGCAACTCCTGGTAGACTTGCTTTCATATCAAATTTTCTAACATTATCGGTGTCTTTTCTCTATATAGGATTTTGAAGACACTTCTCTTCTATTCTGTTATTTTTCCAACTAACCCCTTTTTTTGTCTTTCTATCTGCCTGTCTGTCTTTCTCTCTCTCTCTCTCTCATACACACACACATACACTCTATCTTGCACCCTTCCAATTAGGAGTAGTGAAAATTGAGTTTATCTCTTAATAGTAGATAAAATATTGTTTTGTTCAAGCAAAATTCAATATTTAATATTTTTCCTCTGCCACTTTCATGATTATTAATGATAATAAACTATTTATTATTTATTCTACAGCAACGTATGTTAGATTAGTTGTCTCACTTTATCAAAGTAAAAAATACTTCATAATGTTTTTATATACTTCCAAATAAAATTTGTCAATTTTTTATTTGCAAATAATTATTTTATTGTTAATATCGAATTACCACGCCATAATGTAGTTACAACTAAATACAAGATTTTTAATGTATTTTAAATTGTGTCAACTAGCCCTGCTTTTCTCTATATCAACTAAATAAATTTTTCAATAAAAAAATTGGAAATGTATTATCTGTAATATATCAAAATTCATTAAAATGTATATATTAAATATTGCAGGTTCTTATTCGCACTTCTCCATATTTTTACGTCATTTTGAAAAATTACCTAATTTAAAATGTATCTCGATCAACACGTATAGTACTTCATATCATAATAATCATAATAAAAATCAAAATGAAGAAGCGGATGAAAATCAACAGAAACTTAAATCTTGGAGGGTTATGAAATATGCTCTAATTTTTTTTGGTGTCTCTTTTAGTATTGCCGGTTTGATGTTAATTTATGAGATTAGTAAACCAAATTATACTGAAGATGGTAAATTAATTCAAGATGAATTTAGTCATTTACCATATTTTTATCAACTTTATAATAGGTTAAGAAAAGAATTTGCATATTATAAAAAGGTAAAAATGGAGTTTTATTATAACATAATTTATATTTTATTGTATAAATTTAAGGTCATTTAATAAATTCTTAGAAAAAATAGAAAAATAAGTTATTTTAGGTTGGTTATATGTATCATTTTTTAATATAATCTTTATTTAACTTTATGCACTTTTTTAATCTGTAACGGGGTAAATTTATTCACACCCGTTAACAACGCAGGACCTTCTTCTGGTCCTGCTTTACTCTCTGTGTGTGTGAGGGGCCTTGCCTAAGGCCCCGCGACCGGTGCAGCTCCCACCGGGCTCGGCTGCTCAGTAGGTGTGCCAACGATCGGTTGGCACACCCGCGGAGGCAGCGGTATTCGGGATAGGGACGCTATAGGGACGATAAATAAAAACGCACCAGCTTTGTACAAAATAGTTGCTTTAATAAATCAAAATATCAATTACAATGCAACAGGTAACGAATTATTGCGGAGAGGTCTATTGGTGCGAAGAGCAATTAGTATTGCCTCACGCGCAATACTAATTCTCAAGGTGCGCACTGCGCATGCGCACCCTCTTCGCTTTGCGCAGCTACACACACGTGTAGTCTATGGACGGCAGATATAGAGAGAGCAGTTCCCCCTCTATACTGCCGTAGTTCGTGGCTGCTCGAGTGAGAGCGGCTCTACCTCTCACTCGGTGCTGTAGTCTATGGTTGAGCGAGAGAGCTCGTTCCTCTCGCTCAACTGCGTGCTCGCAGGTTGCCCGAGTAAGAGTGGCTTTCTCTTACTCGAACGCCTATTCTATGATAGTGCGAGAGAGAGATCGATCCTCTCACTCGCACTCGCGCGGCCTAATCGAGTTTGAGTTACGCGGGCTCGCGCGTAACTCTACTATATCTATATATGCCTGACGCGTTCGCACACGCGTCAGGAAAACTAAATATAATCTATTCGCGGACTCGCTAATACGATAAGTGGCCACTTACTTTCACAAATAGTCGATCGCGGAATCGTCTCTTCGAATCTGCGGAAACGCTGCGGAGAATCTTAGGAAAAATCTGCGGTTGCTCTAGCTTGGATGGTTCTACGTGCGGCTCTTACAAATGCTCGGATGAAAAGAAGGCTTGAGGGGAGGGCTCCTCCTTCCCCTCTCGCCTATCGGTTTTTCCGCGTAGCGCTATCGGTTCTTTTTCGATAGCGCCGCGTTTCGGTACGTCGCGGCTTTTCCCGCGTCAAGCCATCGATCGCTTGATCGATGGCGCCGCGTATCGTCGCGCCGCGAACTCTCTTTCTATCGCCTATGGCAGGTGGCTTAGCCTCTATAAGCCGCCTGTCACAAATCATTTCACCAAGTTTTGATGAGTTCCTCATTATATATTAAGTATTTGTCGAGATGGTTTTGAAGTTTTCAACGTTGGAGTCCAACAAAATTAAAAAAATTTTTTTTTTTTTTTAAATTTATATTTATATTTTCTTAGTCTTAATGTTTTATATTGTGTGTACAACTTTGCTTCCGCCGTTTTGCAGTAGATGGCTGTAGCGGTGAGTGGTAGTTGAAATAAATACATCATAGATGTCATACAATAAGCTTAGGTATTTGTAAACATAACGCCATCGAAATATTAGTCGATTTGTATCTGCATCATAAAGTTATTCTCGATTAAACATGTCAGCTTACGAGCCAAATTCTCGTCATTTGCGGGAGGTTTTAATTTTCTGCTTTAATATGAAGAAATCTGCGACTGAGGCTCATCGAATGCTCTCAAATACCTATGGTGAGGCCGCTATTAGTGAAAGAACGTGCCGAGAGTGGTTTCAATGCTTCAAGAACGGCGATTTTAACGTCGAAGACCAGCATGGCGGTGGAAGAAAGAAGGTTTTCGAAGATGCAGAATTGAAGGCATTACTTGATCAAGACTCGTTTCAAACGCAACAAGAATTGGCAGGATCATTGGGAGTGATGCAACAAGCCATTTAAAAACGCCTGAGAGTCATGGGGATGATTCAGAAACAAGGATATTGGGTGCCGTACGAGTTGAAGCCGAGAGATGTTGAACGGCGTTTGTGT
Source organism: Chalcis sispes (assembly GCA_949987625.1). Lineage (NCBI taxonomy): Eukaryota > Metazoa > Arthropoda > Insecta > Hymenoptera > Chalcididae > Chalcis > Chalcis sispes. Next base: position 43,608,843 of record OX465097.1, on the reverse strand, counting down.
GTTTGTGAACAGCTGCTTGCAAGACAAAGACGGAAGAGATTTCTGCATCGCATTGTGACTGGGGACGAAAAATGGGTTCACTACGATAATCCCAAGCGCAGAAAATCATGGGGATATCCCGGCCATGCTTCCACGTCGACGGCCAAATCGAATATTCACGGTTCCAAGGTCATGCTCAGTATTTGGTGGGACCAGCTCGGCCTATTGTATTATGAGTTGTTAAAACCGACTGAAACAATCGTAGGCGATCGTTATCCAACGCCATTAATGCGTTTAAACCGAGCATTGAAAGACAAACGGCCGCAATACAACTAGTGACATGATAAAGTGATTTTACAGCATGACAATGCTTGACCCCATGTTGCGAAAGTGGTCAAGACATACTTGGAAATTTTGAAATGGGAAATCCTACCCCACCCGCTGTATTTTCCAGACGTTGCTCCCTCGGACTATCACTTGTTTCGATCAATGGCCCACGGCCTGGCTGACCAGCACTTCCGGTCTTATGAAGAATTAAAAAATTGGATCGATTCGTGAATCGATTCAAAAGATGACCAGTTTTTTCAACGCGGGATTCGTATGCTGCCCGAAATATGGGTAAAAATAGTGGCCAGCGATAGACAATACTTTAAATCATAAATGTATAAACCAGTTTTTTACAATAAAGCCTCGAATTTTGGAAAAAAACGGCGTAAGCAAAGTTGTACACCCAATAGCATAATCAAATTTTCAGATACGAGCTTAAATATAATTTGTTCATTTTTAGCAGCTTTATTCAAACGTCAAAAATTATTTCGTTGTACTTTAACGTTGCAAACTTCAGACCCATTTACCGAGCCATTTTTTTAATTTGAACTTTCAACTTCAAAATTATGAAAAGCTTTAAAACAACCTCAAAATATGATCGCATTTATTCTGCACTGAAAATAAAAACAGCACTCATACCGAGATTTTTTTTAACGGTCATTAATGTCTAACAATAAAATCATTTTGATAATTGATAAATTCCAGATTTAGCACTAAATTGCCGAAATAAGTCAATCTGACTTATTTACGATTTTAAAAATCTGTTAATAAATGTATGTGTAAAACAGAATATGTACGGAAAAATTGTTTTGAAAAAATTTCTCTAAAATAAAATTTTCTTGTGTAAAGCTTGAAGAAGACGAGGCTGAACTGTATCCTGAAGTTTTCTGGCTTAAGCTTATAAATTTACCTAAAATGGTGTTAAGTACATGCATAAAAAACGTGCAAGCCTGCCGCTGGCAGGAATCTGCCAAATGTAATCTTCCAGATTTGTCACCATTTTTTTTTTTTTTTTATAAAGAACTGCGGTTGTAGCGTAAGAAGGGCTAACTGATTTCGGCACTATACCTATGTGTCAGTTCTCTGCTATTAAGTGATGTTAATTATCCTCCTAAATTTGGATCAGTTCATAATGCTAATTGGCGTTGATTACTTCTTTTTCTTGATTCCCAGGCAGTTCACTCGCATTCACCCAGTCCCGATATGTTTAGCTCTTACTTTGCATTTCCGTTCGCGAATGTTCTCAATTTTTGTTTAATTTTTACTATCATTATTTATTACATCGGTACTACTGAAGGTAGACGCCAAAAAGATGTAGTCTCCTTCAATTTAATTGTCCACAAGTTGTTCGATACTACAACAATCACATGGGTTGTATAGTTACAGCAAGTCAGTTGAAATCTACGTATGAGATCAGTCCCAAAGATAAAAGTGATGGCATCGAATATTTTGGTATTTCATTGACGTGACATAAGTAAACTTATTTCTTGTTTACAAACAAAATAATTTAATTATAAAAATAACTTGAAAGAATTTCTGATTGGATGTTGTAAGGAAATTTTGGGTTTTTTGATTTCTTCTAAGAAAGGTAAGAAACCAATGCAACATAATTCTAACAATCACAAACCAGTAGTTCTGGCTCTAACAAGATTTTCTTAATTACCGCATGTTCTAGCTAAATTAGAAACTCCTATAAATTGTGCTTGCTGCAGCTCTACATAAAAGCGGGTAGTAACTTCATACCTATGTACTACTAGATTGTTCAAAAAGTTTTGAAAGCGGAACTGAAGATACTTCTTTTTGTTGGTGAAATCACTTCTATTGCTCAGTATAATCTCCCATAAGTTCAATACACTTGGTCCAACGGTCTTCCAACTTGTTTATCCCTTCATGGAAGTGACATTCTGCAAAGCCTGCAAAATACTCCTCTACGACGGCTATAACCTCTTCGTTTGATGAAAAATGCTTCCCACGAAGTAATTTCTTGAGGTGTAGAAACAGCCAGAAGTCAGAGGGAGCTAAATCAGGCGAATAAGGTGGATGCTGCAATAATTCGTACTTTAATTCGGTTATTTTAGTGATGGTTTTTTGAGCTGTGTGAGCGGGTGCATTGTCTTGATGAAAAATGATTTTTTTCTTGTGCAAACCGGGTCTTTTTTTACTAATTTTTTCATCCAATTGGTCCAAAAGGTTACAATAATATTTAGAATTTATTGTTTTGCCAGTTTGGATATAATCCACCAACAAAATCCCTTTTGCATCCCAAAAAACTGACGCTAACACCTTCTTCGCCGATTTCTGGACACGAACTCGCTTCGGTGCCGAAGTGCCTGGTTGACACCACTCTTTAGCCTCTTGTTTTGATTCAGGGTTATGATGGTAGACCCAAGTCTCATCCATAGTGATGAATCGACGCAAAAAATCCTTTTTATCCTTTTGAAAACGCTCCAAATGTTGCTCAGAAAGTCGCATTCGAATGTGTTTTTGTTCCATTGTGAGCGAATGCGGCACCCATTGTGCACAGAGCTTTCTGAAATCCAAAACTTCATTTAAAATATGACTCACACTGCCTAATGAGATGTCTAGGGCCTCTGCTAAATCTCTCTCGGTCAATCGACGATTTTCGAAAACCATATCCTGTACTTTTGCTATGAATGCTGGTGTTGATGCACTTTTTGGACGTCCTGAGCGTGGATCGTCTTCAACGCTTTTTCGACCACGTCTAAACTCTAAAACCCATCGATGCACAGTTGGAAATGAAGAAGCAGATTCCTTTAACACTTTCACCATTTTTGTTTGAATTTCCGTTGCTGATAAACCTTCCAAAACAAAGAATTTTATCACTGCACGATATTCGGTTTTTTCCATTGTAAAAAAAATACACTGACACGTCAACTTCAAATGGCTTGTTAACAAACAATGAATTGACAGAGTGGAATGAAACTTTGGATATGTTTATATGAAAGATTAAATATTAAAATGGCGTAAAAATTTTGGTTCTTCCACGGCTCTATAGATGTCGCTTTCAAAACTTTTTGAACAACCTAGTATTTGTAACGTTCCACTATGCATCAAAGCGAAAAATAACTGCTTCGAAATATATCATAAAAAATCATAAATAAAAATTACTTGTAGATAGATAAAATTATTTAAAAGATGATTAAGCAAATAAAAATGAATAAATTACTCGTATTTAAAAACAAATATAACAAGAAGTACAAAAAAAAAAAAAAAAAATACAAGAAAAAAACCGAAAGAAATATATAAAAAAGCCAAATATAAAGAAACAGAACTCTGTCATAGTCGGATCTAAGCCCGTATATCAGAAGAAAAGAGTGTTACACAATGATTTTCAATTTCATCTGTTGAAATAAAAAAACTGTCCCCAAAAAAGCAATAAAATGAATTCTGAGTGCACATTTACTAAATTTAAAATTTTTGTCGGCCATATTGAATTTGCCATATTAAATTTTCGAAATCTGATTTCAAATTTGCATGACCGACCCCAAAAAAATAAGTATTCATATTTTAGTTCAAATTACATAGAATCTAAAATTCTTGGTTTGCTATCTTAGATGCGCCTTTTTAATTTGCAAAATCTGACTTTATATTCATAATCAGCGACCCTAAAAACCTTAAAATAGTACATTATGGTGATGATCAAATTATTCTACTAATTGCGTGACTGGAAGGGTTAACGGATCATTCTACTTTGGATGCATAGAAAAAAGCAATTTTTAAAAATTTTTGTTGGGGATACAATTATATTTATTGACTCAGAACTTGAAAGGCTTAATAAAAACAGTCTTAAATTACAAAAAAATATTTTCGATTTACTTCAAACACTTCTTATGTATGAAAACAGCACCTACAAAGACACCTCGAGAAGCAGGTAGGTGCGTGCTGTTGATAAAATCTTGAAGACGAATTATCTGAAACAAAATCAAATTGTTTTAGATTCAGTATGACTGTGACTATATTTTGTAGTAAAATTATTTATTTAACTGCAAACAAAAAAAAAAAAAAAAATATGGTGAAAAACGGGGATGCTTTTTCACTGTTTTTTGGAAAAAAAAATATTGTAACAATTAAAATTTTGCAATAATGCTGCTACGATATATACTGATACGATAATATAGTATATAGTGATAACATATCGTTCAATAAGTCCCGAGACTTACCCAGAGATGGTGCTAGTAGTACCAAACTGGCCACGTTTCCAAAGAGTGCGAACCTTTACATGAAACGTGTAAAAATTTCACGTCGATCAGATTACAGACAGCAGAGTTATCGAGGTTTGAGTAAAGTCACTTTGTAATTTGTTCGAAAAATGGAAAAAAGCGAGTTTCGCGTGTTGATAAAACATTGTTTTTTAATGGGTAGAAACACCGTAGAAGCCCAGCAATAGCTTGAAAAACATTACCCGATTCCTCTCCATCCAAACCAATGATTTGTCGTTGGCATGCTGAGTTTAAACGTGGTCGTACGGACACAAACGATGCGGAACGTTCGGGTAGGCCATTGGAAGCCGTTACACAGGAAAATGTGAGTGAAGTGTTAAAAATTGTAATGAAAAATTACAAAGTGAAGGTCCGTGAGATTGCAGAAATGACACAGATATCATCTGGTAGCGTATTTACAATCCTTTATGAAAAATTGAGCATGAAAAAGGTTTTTTCGAAGTGGGTGCCGCGATTGCTTTCAGAGGAATAAAAACAGCAACGAGTCGACGATTCAGAGAGCTGTTTATCGCTATTTACTTGCAATAAAAAGAATTTCCTGCGTCGATACGTGACCATGGATGAAACATGGATACATTATTTTACTCCGGAGTCGAATCGGCAATCATCTGAGTGGCGCATGGCTGGCGAAAGCCGCCCAAAGCGTCCAAAAACGCAGCAGTCTGCTGGCAAAGTCATGGCGTCTGTTTTTTTGAGATACACATGGCGTGATTTTCATTGACTACCTGGAAAAAGATAAATCGATCAACAGTGATTATTATATTTACTTGTTGGTACGTTTGAAGGAGGAGATCGCAGCAAAACGACCGCACATGAAGAAGAAAAAAATCCCTTTTCACCAATACAATGCACCATGCCACAAGTCCATAAAAACAATGGCAAAATTGAGCGAATTGGGCTTTGATTTGCTTCCCTACCCCCCGTATTCGTCAGATTTAGCCCCCAGCGACTACTGGCTCTTTGCTGATCTCAAAAAAATGCTCCAGGGAAAAAAATTTGGCTCGAATGAGGAGGTCATTGCCGAAACTGAAGCCTATTTTGAAGCAAAGGATAAATTCTTCTATAAACATGTTATAGAAATATTGGAAAGGCGTTGGAAAGATTGTATCACTCTAAAAAGAGATTATATTGATGAATAAAAATGATTTTTGAAAAAAAATGTTGTTTTCGTTGTTAGTCTCGGGACTTATTGAACGATGTGTTGAGTGTACAGAATATGTGGCTAAAATTTCATAAGGGTCAGCTTAGTAATTTCTGAGGTTTTTTCAACAAACCGTGTAAAAACGTTATTTCAAGAAAACGCATTTGAAGGTTTTTTTTTTTCATACGTGGACCGTGGAATTTAAAGGTGGTTAGAACGTGTTTAAAATAAAAGTCATGATCGACGTCCAAGGACAAGTCTTACTTGGTTTACTAAATTTATAAGGGGTCGTTCAAACACAAAAAGCGTGCATGGTGGTATACCAGAAAAAACGGCTTCTACCAAACAATTGATTGAAGAAGTTCATGACATTGTTTTTGATGATCCTAAACATAAAATACCTGGGTAAGCTAATATCACAGGCATATGAACTGGATCAATTATTTTCAATTGACATAAAAACTTGGAAATGAAAAAGCTAACCGCAAGATAGGTGCTGCGTTTTCTCACACTTGACCAAAAACGACAACGTGCCCGTGATTCATAGCATTGTTTGAAGCTATTCAAACGTAATCCAAAAGAATTGGTTCGCCGGTTAACAACTATTGATGAAACCTAGATCCACCACTTCACACCAGCGTCCAAACAACTTTCTAAAGAATGACTGATAGACGGAGAGACAGAGAGACAGAGAAACTGAGAGACAGAGCAAAAGAGAGAGCTAGAGGGACAAAAAGACGGAGATACAGTGAGACAGAGAGACAAAGAGACAGAGGGACAAAGAGACAAACATACGGAAAAATAGAAAGACCAAGAGACAGAGAAACTGCGAGTCAGAGAGATAGAGAGACTGAAAGACAGAGAGACAGTGATACAGTGATACAGAGAGACAGAGAGACAGAGCAAATGTGAGACAGAAAGACAGAGAGAGACAGAGAGACAAAGAAAGGCAGGAAGACAGAGAAATAAACAGAGAGACAGAGAGGCAGAGGAACTAAGTAACAGGAAAATACAGAGACTGAAAAAAGGCGAGACAGAGAAACAGAGAGACATAGAGACAAAGAGACAGTGAGACAGAGAGACAGAGAAACTCAAAGACTAAGTGATAGAGAGAAGAAAAGATCGTGAGACAGTAAGACAGAGAGACAGAGACTGAGAGACAGAGAGTCAGAAAAAGACGAAGAGATAGAGAGACAGAGAAACTAAGTGACAGACAGATTGAGAGACTGAAAGACAGAGACACAAAGAGACAGCGAGATAGAGACAGAAAGACAAAAGGACATGGAGACTGAAAAACTTTAAGACTTAGAGACATAAAGACAGAGGTACAAAGAGACGGATAGACTGATAGACAGAGAAACGGTGAGATAAAGAGACATAAAGAGAGAGAGACAGAAAGACAGAGGTACAAAGACACGGATAGACTGATAGACAGAGAAACGGTGAGATAGAGAGACACAAAGAGAGAGAGACAGAAAGAGACAGAGAGAGACAGGAGAAACAGAGACTGAGTGACACAAAGAGAGACAAAGAGACAGAGAGACGGAGAGACAGAGACAGAAAGTTAGAGAGCGAGACAGAGAGACAGAGAGATAGAAAGACAGAGAGACAGAGAGACAGAAAAACAGAGAAACAGAGAGACTTAAAAACTGAGAGATAGAAAGTCAGAGAGCGTGAATGACAGATACACAGAGAGAGACAGTCAGAGAGATATAAAGACAGAGAGACTAAGCGACTTCAAAACAGAAGAAAACAGAGAGACTAAAAGTCTGAGAGACAGAAAGACTGAGAGACTAAGTGTCACGAAAAGAGAACAAGAGAGAGACAGAGAGACACAGAAAGTTAGAGAGACACCGAGGCACAGAGGCTGATTGACTGAAAGATTAAAAGACTGAGAGACAGGGCAAGACAAAACGAGACTGGGAGACAAAGAGACAGAGGGACAGTAAGACAAAGAGACTAAGAGACAAAATGACAGAGATACAGAGAAATTAAGAGACAGAGAGACAGAGACAGAGAGATAGAGACAAAAAGACAGAGAGATAGGGACAGAGGGACAGAGAGACAGAGAGATAGAAAGACAGAGAGACTGAAAGACTGAAAGACTAAAAGACAGTGAGGCAGAGAGAGACAGTAAGACAGAAAGACAGAAAGACAAAGAGACAGAGAGATAGAGACAGAGAGACAGAAAGATAGAGACAGAGAGACAGAGAGACAGAGAGATAGAGACAGAGAGACAGAGAGACAGAGAGATAGAGACAAATAGACAGAGAGATAGAGACAGAGAGACAGAGAGATAGAGAGATAGAAACAGAGAGACAGAGAGACAGAGAGATAGAAAGACAGAGAGACTGAAAGACTGAAAAACTAAAAGACAGAGAGGCAGAAAGAGACAGTAAGACAGAATGACAGAAAGACAAAGAGACAGAAAGAAAGATAGAGAGTTAAAGAGACTGAGAGACTGAAAGACTGAAAGACTAAGAGACAGAAAAACAGAAGAACAGGAAGAAAGAAAGATACAGAGACTAATAGTCGGAGAGATAGAGAGACAGAGGTACAGAGAGACTGAGAGAAAGACAGTAAGACTGGGAGACTAAGAGTCTCGGAGACTAAAAGACAGAAAGACACAAAGACTAGAAGACAGAGAGAAAGAGAGACAGAGAGACAGACTAAGAAACTTTGAGACTTGAAGACAGAAAGACACATCGACAAAGAGACAGAGTAACGGTGATACAGAGAGACATATAGAGAGAGAGACAGAGAGAGACAGAGAGACGAAGAGGCGAAGAAATAGAAACAGAGATGCAGGGAGACAAAGAAACTGAGTGATAGAGAGATGTAGATACTAAAGGCAGAGAGACAGAGAGACAGAGAGACAGAAAGACAGAAAGACTTACAAGGGAACCACCCGAACCCAACCCCACCGATCTTAATAATTTTTTGATATGTTGTAAAACTTAAAAAAATATTTAACACGTGTTTCTTTTTATCAGCTGACATCCACTTATAAAGGGTAAAAGCCACCTCTGAAAACCACCTTGAAAAATCCTTTTTTTGATATATCTCTGCATCTGATGAATATTTTTAAATAAAATCAACGCCAAAATATTTCTTATAAGTAGGCGCTTCTACTGATATAACTTTAACACTAAGGGGTTGCAACCCCTTTTTCTATAGGGGTTAAAGTTCTATTTTTTTTTTGCTATTTTGCGATTCAAAATCTGGTATATTAAGGGCGAGTGGGAAAAAACTGCATTTATAATGAGAAAATAAAATTAAAATTGTCGTAGTTCGGGGTTTTTTACGAAAAAATTTTTTGGGGATGTGTTACCCCTAAAAACCACCTCTACCAAATCACAAGCAGACTAACCCACCTAACCCTGGCCACAGTGTGTCTACTAATTATTTGTTCTGTTATATGTACCATATGACAGGCGAAATCTATTAGATAACCAAGCTACCCCTAACCTCTTACCCCTAACCTCAAAAACCCAAAAAACTACCCCTATTAAACCGCAAGCAGGTGAACCCACGTAACCTTGACCACAGCATGTTAATCTATTATTTTTTGAACTAAATATATCCTACATCACAAGCGAGCTATGTCCGCAGAAATCCGACCCTTGACCCGTAACCCGCCCAACCCCAAAAAGCCTCCCCTACCACACCACAAGCAGGCTTACCCAACTAATCCCTGCCACAGCATGTTTATTTATTATTTTTTTTGTTATTAAATATATCCCATATCACAAGCGAACTATATTAGCTAACCAAGCTACTTCCAACCCCTAACTGTTCAAAATCCAAAAAACTACCCCTATTAAACTACAACCAAGCTAATCCATCTTAACCTGGCCCCAGCGGGTTTTTGATAATTTTTTTTTTTTAAATAAATATATCCTACATAATAAGCAATTTTTGACAGCAAAGCATTGTCCCCTTAACCCAATGAATCCCTAAAGAACACCCTTACCAACCCACGAGCAGGCTACCGCTCTCAAACCTGACCACAGCGGCGTTTATCGCTCATTTCTTCTTAAAATAATTGTCAAATCAAAACCTGGAATGTAAAAAGGTTACATCTAGAAATAAGTATCTAATGTAATACGTTGTCTTATTATTTTCAAGTGAACTTTGTTAAAAGTCATTCTTATAAAAGACTATATTTTTGACTCATATGTAAATTAAAACGTATAATTTAACATAGTTTTCACAGTAATGATAATCTTTAAAGAAGTGCTTGAAACATAATGACTTTTTATACCAACCACATCGTATTATTGCAACATTTTTACATCCTTCTACTTCGCAGTTGACATTACAAGATTTCCCAAAACTAAAATCAACAGGATTATCAGTTTAATCTGGTTTTTGAGTAATATAGCCGCTTTTATACTAGGAATATTTAAAAATATCCGTATATCTCGATGAAGAAAACTGGTTATGTACCAGCGATTGTAATGTTATAATGTTATTTCTTACATGTAAATTCAAGTCATTATCCATCAGCATTACTTGATCTGAAAATTGCCTCACGAAATTAAAGACTCTTCTTTCAATTTACAATAATAGCAAATAATAAATTATGGTGCCACTTCGAAAAATATGTTGGAAATTTAAAATTTAAGGAAATTTAAAGTTTAATTCTGAATTAATTCTGAATTAATTCATGATATAATATTGTAAAATTATTTCAGAATTAATTCTGTATTAATGCTATGTCCGCTTTTCGATTTCTTCAGAATTAATTCATAAAATAATTATAAAATAATCTCAAAATTATTGAGGAATCATTTCAGAAAATAAATCTGTAATAACATTCGAATTTTGTATATATACAGGGTGCGCCATCTAGACAGGACCTATTTAAATGTTAAATAACTCCGCCATTTTTCAGCTGATTTTGACAAATCAGCCAGATTCTGAAACGTCAGTCATTGCCATTTTAGTCATGCATCGATTTACGCCAAAAAAGCAGGCTGAAATTGTAGCGCTGTTCATGGAAAACAATCGTTCAACTGTGAAAACTGTGCGTGCTTATCGTAAAAAATATGGGAGACATTCGGCGCCTTCCGCCAAGACAATTCGTACTTCGGCGAAAAATTTCTTTGAACACGGGTCTGTAGCTACTTGCCCGCGACCCATTCGACCGCGTCTGTGACGCTCCAATGAAGTTGTTGAAGCGGTTAGAGAGAGTGTTGCCGAAAATCCAAGTGTGTCGTATCGCCGTCGTTCTCAGCAGCTGAACATGAGCGGAACCACTTTAAGAAGAATTTTGAAGGATGATCTCAATCTTTTTCCATACAAAGTGCAACTTACTCAAAGATTATTGGAAACGGACAAGTTTTTGCAGAGCAAGTTCCCGGGACGCGTTGTGTCGAAAAAGGGTGATTTGGAATGGCCTCCTCGTTCGCCGGATTTGACGGCGCCGGACTTTTTTCTGTGGGGCTATTTGAAGAGTAAGGTGTATGCCAGCAAACCGAAGACTATTGAAGAACTTAAAGCTAATATCACAGCGGAAATTGCTGCTATTACGCCCGAAATGTTGTCAAATACAATGCAAAATGCCCAAAAAAGGGCCGCTTTTTGTGTGTCTAATGGAGGTGGTCATTTGATCGATATTGTATTCTGAGTGAATTGTCAATAAATGGCATTGTATATCGTAAATAAATCTTGTTCATTTTCCAAAATCGGCTGCAAAATGGCGGAGTTATTTAACATTTAAATAGGTCCTGTCTAGATGGCGCACCCTGTATATATATATATATATATATATATTGTAACGGGGTGAATTTATCTACACCCGTTAGCAACGCAGGACCTTCCTCTGGTCCTGCTTTAACTCTATGTGTGCGTGAGGGGCCTTGCCTTAGGCCCCGCGACCGGTGTTGCTCTAACCGGGCTCGGCTGCTCAGTATGTGTGCCAACGATCGGTTGGCACACCCGTGGAGGCGGCGGTATTCGGGGTAGGGACGCTGTAGGGAAGAAAAAATAAGAACGCACCAGCTCTGTGTTAAAATACTGCTTTAAAAAATAAAAACATTACAAAATGTAATCAGTTATTGCGGAGAGGTCCGTTGATGCGAAGAGCAATTAGTATTGCCTCACGCGCATAACTAATTCTCAAGTTGCGCACTGCGCATGCGCACCCTCTTCGCTTCGCGTGGCTACACACACACGTGTAGTCTATGGACGGCAGATATAGAGAGAGCAGTTCCCTCTCTATACTGCCGTAGTCCGTGACTGCTCGAGTGAGAGCGTCTCTTACTCTCACTCGACGCTGCAGTCTATGGTTGAGCGAGAGAGCTCGTTACTTTCGCTCAACTGCGTGCTCGCAGTTTGTACGAGTAAGAGTGGCTTTTTCTTACTCGTACGCCTTTTCTATGATAGTGCGAGAAAGAGATCGATCCTCTCACTGGCACTCGCGCGGCCTAATCGAATCTCTGTTATGTTTATATATGCCTGACGCGATCGCACACGCGTCAGGAAAACTAAATATAATATATTCGCGGGCTAAATTATTACGAATAAGTGGCCACTTACTTTTACGCTCTGCTCGCGGAATCGTCTCTTCTAAGCTGCCACGGGAAAACTCGGAGGATCGACTCTTTCCCCTAACGTATTTCTTTTCGGATAAATTTGACACGTGCGGCTAGTACCATGGCTCGGACGAGAAGAAGGCTTGAGGGGAGGGCTCCTCTTTCCCCTCTTGCCTATCAGTTTTCTCGCGTAGCGCTATCGGTTCTTGATCGATAGCGCCGCGTTTCGGTACGCCGCGGCTTTTTCCGCGTCAAGCCATCGATCGCTTGATCGATGGCGCGGCGTATCGTCGCGCCGCGAACTCTCTCTCTATCGCCTATCGCCTATGGCAGGTGGCTTAGCCTCTATAAGTCAACTGTCACACCCCTCCCCCAGTGGCTGCTAGGCCTCGACTAGCAGCTACTATACTAATGTCTTCCCTCGGCTCAGGTCGGGATGGCGACTATGAGTTCGCGCATGTTCGGCGAGGCAAAGTCGGGGGTTCTCGCTCACGCCCTTCGCCTTCTTACTACCCGGTGGCCTTCCCGGGCCTCGCTCATCGCGCGCACCTACCGCTGGTCGCTCCCCGGTCGACGGTGGCTCCCTTACATTCGCTATGGGACGCCTCACGACGCAGACCGTCTTCCGGTGGCGACCGCGCTTCCTGGCCGGCACAGCGGCTGCGCACTCGCCTTGCGAGGGTCCGTTGCTGGGGATCGGGCCTGCTCCTGGTTGGCTCGTCAGTAAGGGCCCCGCCGCGTTGAGAGTACGGCTCGTCGTACTCTCGTCCTCTTCTGGTGGCGACGGTTGTGCAGCTACGTACTTCTTGAGCTGGCTGACGTGTACGGGACGGATGGTACACCCCTCTCCGTCCCTCAGCTCGTACGTATTGCTGCCCAGGACCTTACTGACCCTGTAAGGCCCTGCAAACTTAGGGGCTAGCTTCCCTGCTATCCCCTGGGCTGTGGAAGAAAGCACCTTGTTCTTCTTCCACACCCAGTCACCGTTTTGAAGAGAGAGCTCTCGGCGGCGCGCATCGTAATAGCGCGCCTGCCTCTCCTGCTCTTTGGATGTGATGTCGGAGGCGCGCGCGTAAAGCTCCGATAGCTTCCGCACGCGCTCTGCCCAGCCCCGTACTGCTTCCTCCTGCAATACCTGCGCGGAAGCCTCGCGTGACGTGCGGGCTTCGCTCCTTGGAGGGGCGGGCTGTCGGCCGTAGTTAAGCAGCGCCGGGCTCGCTCCGACGGCGCTTTGCTCAGCCGTGTTAAAGGCGAACACCACTTCATACAGGTGTTCGTCCCAACGATCGTGCGATTCCTCCAAGCAGGCCACGATCATCGTCTTGATCGTCCTGTTGGCCCGCTCGATAGGATTCGCCTGCGGTTGGTAGGCCGGTGTCGTGGAATGATGGATACCGTGCTTCTCCAGGTACCCATCAACGATCCGGTTCTTAAACTCCGTCCCATTGTCGGTCAGGTGTACTTCCGGCGAAATGAATCAAAGCACGACGCGCTCAATAAAGACCTTGAGCACGGCCTCCGCCCTCACCTTCCGCAGCGGGACACATTCGAGCCAGCTCGTGAATAGATCCTGGAAGACCAGGATGTATTCGAAGCCCTTGCGGCTTCGGACGAATGGCCCCATTACGTCGGCAGCTACTACCTGCCATGGCTGCTCAATGAGCCTCCTGCCCATTAGGCCAGCTGGAGCCTTCTGCTCCACCTTGCACTGCTGGCAGACTTGGCACCTGCGGACGTAATTCGCGACACAGTCTGCCAGTTTCGGCAAGTAGTACTGCCGCGTGACCCTGGAGTGCGTCTTTTCGCGATCCAGATGTCCTGCTGTAGGGTCGTCGTGGCACACCTGGAGGACTTGCCTCCCCCGTTCGGCGGGGACGACGACCTTCCAGGCGTCGTCGTCGTCTCCTAGGGCATCCTCGATGGCCGGGTTGGGGTCGTATTTATATATCTGACCCCCCACCAGCTTCAAGCGAGGATGCTTTAAGGGCTCCTCCTGCACCTCTTTTACTAATCGAAGGTACCACTCGTCCATGGTACCTTCTGCCTAGGTTAAGGCCGCTATGGCTGGCACGTCACCCTCTTCTTCGAACATTCTGGAAAGGGCATCGGGCACATGGTTAAGTGCCCCCTTCTGATGTTCGATGATAAAGCGGTGGCCTTGTAGCTCTAAGGCCCACTGCGCCAGCCTCCCGGTCGGGTTGTGAAGGCTACTGAGCCAGCGTAAACTGCTATGGTCAGTTATTACCCTGATCTCATAGCCATCCACATACGGCCTGAACTTCTCGATGGCCCAGACTACAGCGAGACACTCCCTCTCAGTGACGCTGTAGTTTCTCTCTGCTGGGCTTAAGGTGCGACTCGCATACTCTAGCGGTCACTCCTCTCCATCGATGACCTGGAGTAACACGGCTCCGACTCCCGTGTCACTCGCGTCTGTTTGAATGACGAACTCTTCGTCGAACCTGGGACTTTGTAAAATCGGAGCGGAAGCTAGCAGGGCCTTCACCTGCTCGAAGGCTGCTTGCTGCTCGTCTCCCCATTCGGAGTGCCGGCCCTTCTTTGTCAAGCGCGTGAGCGGTTCGACGATCGTGGCTAAGTCCTTCAGGAACTTGCGATGCCACGACGCCATGCCTAAGAATCTGCGCAGCTGTCGCAGATTCTTGGGTGCTGGGAAGTCGATCATAGGAGCGACTTTTGCTGGATCCGGGCGAAATCCTATCCGGTTCACCATCACCCTAAGGTATTTTGCCTCGTCCTGGCAGAACGCCCTCTTTTCGCGGTTGATTGTGAGACCGGCCGCTCGAATGCGTCGCAACACGTGCTCGAGCCGTCGCAAGTGTTCCTCGAACGTCTCAGTGACGATGATCACATCGTCAAGGTACGAGAACGCGAACGGCTCAAGCTCCGGGCCTATTACTATGTCAATGAGTCGCTGGAAGGTCGCTCCAGCGTGACTCAGACCGTACGGCATCCTGGTGCTCTGGAATAGTTCGAGTCCCGGCACGGTGAATGCCGTGATTGGTCTCGACTCCTCCTTTAGCCGTATCTGGTGATAGGCGCTGCTGAGGTCGAGAGTCGTGATATATCTCGCCCTCTGCAGCTTGCGCAGGATGCTATCCATCCTCGGCAATGGATAAGCATCCGGCTTCGATACTGCATTGACCTTTCTGAAGTCAATGCAGAATCGGTAACTGCCGTTAGCCTTCTTTATCATAATGACTGGGCTCGACTAGCCGCTATGCGAAGGCTCGATGATGCCGCCCTCTAACATCTCCCTTGTTTGGGCGTCCATCACCTCCTGGATTTTCGGGGAGTACGGGTAAGCCCTCTGCTTTATAGGACGAGCATCGATGACGACGATGGCGTGCTCGATCCAACCCGTACGCCCTAGAGTGTTTGGCTTTTCCGCCAGCATTCTATCCAGGAGCCCCTGGAGCTGCTCTCGCTCCGAGGGCTGAACATCAGCCAGGCCTATGGCTGACACGGCAGGATTGTCCGTTGTTTTCAGCGAGGCTAATTCCAAAGCCAGCTCCTTCCTGGCTTCTTGTATGAGAAGCTGGTTCCTCGCTGGGTTGAAGATGGCCTTAAATCCTCTGATAAAGTTGACACCGAGGTAACAATCTGCTGGTAGACTAGGCAAGATTGCCACCTTAATGTCCTTCGTCACGCCGGCCACCTCAAAAGGCAGTTGAGCGAACCCATCTATCGGAGCGTAATAGCCGCTCGCTACCATTGCTCCCTTGCCTTCGCTCGGCGTGATCGTGCGTTCACATGCCGTGGCTATTTGTAAGCCAACGGCGCTCATCACTGTGTGTGACGCGCCTGAGTCATATAGTGCGCGTAGGGTGTACCCCCCTACGCACACAGGCAACCACCATCTGGCACCTTTTGGAGCACCCTCCTCTGGGTGATCCGGAGCCGTCTCCGACGCAAGCTTGGTGCTCACGAGCTCGCTGGTGGTCCCTTCGGGGACTTGGATCCCAGACTCGGAGGGGAAGGGCGCAGGGATCTCATCTACGCTCTCCCCTGGTCGTTTCCCGAGCAGTCCGGGCAGAGCCTCTTGATCATATTAGGCCTGCCGCAGCTATGGCAGCTGAACTTCTTCTTCTGCTTCAGCTGCTCAGACTTTTCGTCGTTCTTCTTGTCCTTCTCCCCCCTTCTCCTCCCTTCTGGGGGATTGAGACTTCGGACTGCTCGGCCTGGGTCGCGGCTTCTTCTGCCGCTTTGGGCTTCCCTTTCTGGGCGAGCTCAGCCTACCCTCTCGGCTCCTATGGCCCGCCATGAGGCTATTCTGTTTGGCGAAGTCCGCCAAAACTTCCCGCAATGCCGCCTTCATTTGGTTGACCGGCAAGTCTGGCCGATCGACCTTTGTTGCGGCGACCGCCACTTTGGTAGCGCTTACGTTAGCACTTACCTTCGGCTGCGCTTTTGTGGCGGTCCTCAGGCGATAGGCCAATTCCGGCACTACCGCGTGGTTTGGGGGAACGGGCATCCGGTCGCCTCGTTCCCTTTCCAGCGTCAACTCGGCTCTTGCGGCTCGGTCGATCAGCTCGTCGACCGTGCGGCACTCCTTTCGAGTGACGATCCGTTTGATTTGCGGGAGCAGGTTATCGTGGAGACTGTCCACCATCTGCTCCTCGCTCAGTGGTGGCGATATCTTCATAAGTATCGCCTCCAGGCACGTTATGTATGTACGCGCTGGTTCATCCGCCTGCTGAAAGCGGCGGCTGGCCTCGTCCCTTAGCCGTTCTTGTATGTTGGCCTTGGAACCCCAGCGCGCACGCGCTGCCTGGCAGAACGCCTCCCACGTCTGCCATTTATACTTGTGGCAACCGTACCACATCTCGGCTAGGCCACTCAGCAGCGCGGGTAGCGACGCCAGCATCTCTGGGTCGCTAATCCCTGCCGCGTTCTTCGCTTCGTCCACTTTGCGGAAGAACGCGTCAATGTTGTCTGTCGGCTCTCCCCGGAACGCGATGTTCCACCGACTGACGATTCGATCGACGTCGCGCGTTGCCGCCATACCGGTGTTGCACCATGCACTATTATTCGGTGCATTGGTGCAACTTTCCCCCCTCCTCCAGGCTCCATTTGGGCCGGATCTAGGGGATGGCGGGCACTCTGCAGGCCCTCGCGAATCCTCGCCTTCGCGGGGGCTGCTGTGCGTTGACACGTAGTTACACGTGAACGTGTCCTGGAACGCGACATGGCTCGGCCCTTTGCTCTTACGCCGAGTCTGTGGCGAGAGAGCCGGTTCCGCGGTCTCTCTCAGTGGTGCCTTGGACGGGCCTGGCGTGCTGTCTATCCTGGTGGATGACGCACTCGGCCTAAGATTTGCGACCTCTTGCTTGGCTCGCAAATCTTGTAGCTCCGCCTGCATGGCCGTGAAGCGTTTGACCATGCCTTCGATTGTCTGCGTCAACCTCTCGATGCGCTCCTGCATCAAGAGCTCTTTTCTCGTTGGTGGCGGGTCTTCCACGTCCGCCACCCCTTCTTTTCGTGTGTTTGTTAGAGACAATTGGTCCGCCTCGTCCCCTAACAACATGGTCAGCGGATGGGGCTCTTTTCTGTCGTAGTCCGCCGACCCCGCCGTCGTGCCTGCCCTCTCCTGGCAGGCACGGAGCAAGAAGCTTCTTCTTGCTTTGGCCCTCGCAGCCTGGGCAGCTTTGTCTGCCCCGGCGACCTCCTCCTGGAAATCGGCTGCTGTGAAATTTCCCAGCAGCCAATTAGTTATACAGGCCAGCTTTGCGAAACGTAGCCCGTCTGTCCGTAATCGGAGAGCGTGGAGGGTTTCCTCTACCTCCTCGCCCTCCATGGCGAATAGCCAATGCTCTATCTTGGAGGAGTCTCCTGTCGCCATGTCTCCTTTTGTGTTCCGCACGCTAATATTTCAACAAATCGAACAGTTGCGATATCGTGGGTATCCAACGCTATGTATACTTGGACGCTAAATATATAATTATAAATAAATAATTAGGTAAAATATATACAATTTATTTTAAGAGGGATTTACCTCGTCCTTCTACCCACGGTATCGCAACTCGCACTGGCGTGGCTGTGGAGAGGTCAGTTCTCCCTGACCTTGTACTTGCTTGAGCCTCGGTGGTACAAGCAAGCTAAACTCCAAAATTAAAAACAAAAAATTTTATGAATTATTTTTAATCTGGAACAAAAAAAATTTCTTCCGTCCCCGTTGCCACGCCAGGGACACTTGGTTTTCCGCACCTACACTCTTTTGCACGCTTGTGTGTGTGTGTGTGTGCGCTCGTTGCGCCCTCTGCGCACGCTTCGGACCTCTCTTTCCCTACTGCGCATGCCCTCTCGTGTCGCGCGACCCTATGCCTGAGACACACGTCTGGGGCGCCAGTTGCAACGGGGTAACTTTATCTACACCCGTCAGCAACGCCGGGCCTTCCTCTGGTCCTGCTTTAACTCTTTGTGTGCGTGAGGGGCCTTGCCTAAGGCCCCGCGACCGGTGTTGCTTCCACCGGGCTCGGCTGCTCAGTATGTGTGCCAACGATCGGTTGGCACACCCGCGGAGGCGGCGGTATTCGGGATAGGGACGCTGTAGGGAAGAAAACTAAACACGCACCAGCTCTGTGCTAAAATGCTGCTTTAATAAATAAAAACAATACAAAATGTAATCAGTTATTGCGGAGAGGTCCGTTGATGCGAAGAGCAATTAGTATTGCCTCACGCGCAATACTAATTCTTAAGGTGCGCACTGCGCATGCGCACCCTCTTTGCTTCGCGCGGCTACACACACACGTGTAGTCTATGGGCGGCAGATACAGAGAGAGCAGTTCCCTCTCTATGCTGCCGTAGTCCGTGACTGCTCGAGTGAGAGCGTCTCTTACTCTCACTCGACGCTGTAGTCTATGGTTGAGCGAGAGAGCTCGTTACTCTCGCTCAACTGCGTGCTCGCAGGTTGTACGAGTAAGAGTGGCTTTCTCTTACTCGTACGCCTATTCTATGATAGTGCGAGAGAGAGATCGATCCTCTCACTCGCACTCGCGCGGCCTAATCGAATCTCCGGTATATTTATATATGCCTGACGCGATCGCACACGCGTCAGGACAACTAAATATAATATATTCGCGGACTAAATTATTACGAATAAGTGGCCACTTACTTTTACGCTCTGCTTGCGGAATCGTCTCTTCTAAGCTGCCATGGAAAAACTCGGAGGATCGACTCTTTCCCCTAACGTATTTCTTTTCGGATAAATTTGACACGTGCGGCTAGTACCATGGCTTGGACGAGAAGAAGGCTTGAGGGCAGGGTTCCTCTTTCCCCTCTTGCCTATCAGTTTTCCTGCGTAGCGCTATCGATTCTTGATCGATAGCGCCGCGTTTCGGTACGCCGCGGCTTTTCCCGCGTCAAGCCATCGATCACTTGATCGATGGCGCCGTGTATCGTCGCGCCGCGAACTCTCTTTCTATCGCCTATGGCAGGTGGCTTAGCCTCTATAAGCCACCTGTCACAATATATATATTTATATATATATGTACATATATTCGAATCAATTTATTATTTGCTATTATTGTAAATTGAAAGAAGAGTCGAGTCTTCAATTCTTCGCCATTTAAAAAATGGAATGAGTGTTATATATTAAAATTCCAATGTATTAATTTTATATTAATTGTAATTTAGTGTAATAATATAATGCATTGTTCTGTTATTTTTCGTTTAAAGAATAATTTATAACAAAGTTTGATTAGATTACTACTATCATCTCTTTTAAGAAAGTTTTAATGCTTACAAAGCATACGTTATTTGCATTTTTATCCAATCCATGTTTCGAGGAAGATAATTTCTTGTGTTAACATCATTGGGGAAAACATCCGGCTTGCATTTAATAAGTAATAACAGTTTCACTAAAGTGAATAATTTATTGTGCTGGATGTATAAACACATTTACTTGTATTTTTATATGAAATTATCTTAGCACAAGAATATTATACATAAAAATAAGAAGAAAATTTTTTGATTACTACGTTAGTATTTATGTCACTTTTCGCGTATAATTATAATCACATGTTTTGATTTGTAAAACAAAATATTTATTAGACTAGGTTTTTTTTTTCAATACTTTAAAACTGCAAAAAAAATATTTATTTAGTGCATATATTTTAGATTTAATTATGAAGGTTAATGCTTTGAACGTATTGATTTTATTATTTGCATATTTTCAAAACCTACAAATACTAAGCAGTGAGATTAATTTTAAAGAAATTGAATTATCAGAGAAGTTGAAACAAATATTAATAGATGCAGCTCACGAGTTTAATGATGTGGGTGGACATGATTGTTGAAGAAACGTTGGATTTCCATGAAGAATATAAAGATAGTGATGCTCAAATAGTCGAAGATGAAATACAACATCACTTTGCTGATCCAGAATTTGCACCAACGAATCATTGTACAAATGATGTTGAAGAAATATCATTTGAATATAAAAATAATGCCGTAGAATATTGAAGAAGCGGAGGAAAGGGAAAAAATTTGAAATTAGAAACTGTAAGTAACAGATTTAAAAAAGTTTTATCAATAAGTTAACTTAAACGTTGGGCCAAAACAATAAATAAAGGTGGTACTTATCAAGGAAAATTGCCCGAATCTTCCAGTATACATTAGGCAATTTCAAAGTGGCTATTGAAGCTGGTTCGATAGTGCATGACAAGAATATACGTAAATGGGCGTTACAAGCACAAAAAGAACTCGGCTCAGAAAATGTAGGATTCAAGGCTTCTGCGAATTGGGTATTAAAGTGTAAAAAAGCTTATAGAATTGTGTCCAGAAAAATAAATAAATCTACTACTAAAAAAACATTAGAAAGTGCTTCAGAACTTTAAGTTAATGCTGAAGCTTTTGTTGATGACGTGAAATCGTGTATACGAAGAATCGGAATAGCAAATATTTATTATTCAGATCAGAGTGGTTTCCAATTAGAAATGCATTCAGGAAGGACATTAGCGATAGAAGGAGAAAAACAAGTGCCATGTTTGGTACCGTCAGTTTCATCGACAACGCACAGTTACACCCTTCAACCAACTATATCAGCTACAGGGAAACTTCTATCACCACTTTTTTTAGTATCAAAAGAAAATACTAATGAATTCGGTCCTATAAAACAATCAACTTTGATAAAACGAAATAATGTGCATGTACAAGCATTAAGATCTGAAAAATTAACTACAGGTAAGATTATTTTTATGTATAATAATGCAATAATATAAAGAAGTATTCTATAGAAACATTTTATTTATTTCAAAGCTCTTCGAAATTTGGTTAAAAGAAGTATTTTATCCAAATGTTGGTCCTCAATCTATTCTTTTACTTGATTCTTGGAGTGGACATTGTGATAAAGTTATAGAGGAAACGATGCCAACGAATAAAATTGTTAACATTGAAAAGCTCCCACTGGAACGGCAGAGAAGATCCAACCTCTTGATGGTTTTAGGGTTTGGAAGAATTTCGTGAAGCAATTTTCAGATCAAGTAATACTGATGGATTATGACTTGAATTTACATGTAAGAAATAACATCATAACATTACAATTGCTGGTACTTAACCAGTTTTCTTCATCGACATATACGGATATTTTTAAATATTACTGGTATAAAAGCGGCTATATTACTCAAAAACCAGATAAAACTGATAATCCTGTTGATTTTAGTTTTGGAGAATCTTGTAATGTCAACTGCGGAGTAGAAGGAAGTAAGAATGTTGCAATAATACAATGTGGATGGTGTAAAAAGTCATTATGTTTCAAGTACTTCTTTGAAGATTATCATTACTGTGAAAACTATGTCAAATAATACATTTTAATTTACATATGAGTCAAAAATATAGTCTTTTATAAGAGTAACTTTTAATAAAGTTAATTTGAAAATAATAAGACATCATATTTCATTAGATACTTATTTTTAGATGTAACCTTTTTACATCCCAGGTTTCGATTTGACAATTATTTCAAGAAGAAATGAGCGATAAACGCCGCTGTGATCAGGTTTGAGGGCGGTAGCTTGCTCGTGAGTTGGTAAGGGTGTTCTTTAGGGATTCATTGGGTTAAGGGAACAATGGTTTGCTGTCATAAATTGCTTATTATGTAGGATATATTTATTTAAAAAAAAAATCATCAAAAAACACGCTGGGGCCAGCTTAAGATGTATTAGCTTGGTTGTGGTTTGATAGGCGTAGTTTTTTGGATTTTGAACGGTTAGGGGTTAGGAGTAGCTTGGTTAGCTAATATAGTTCGCTTGTAATATGATATATATTTAATAACAGAAAAAATAATTAATAAACATGCTGCGGCAGGGATTAGTTTGGTTAGCCTGCTTGTGGTGTGGTAGGGGAGGTTTTTTGGGGTTGGGACGGTTAGGGGTAAAGGGTCGAATTTCTGCGGACATAGCTCGCTTGTGATGTCGGATATATTTAGTTGAAAAAATTATAGATTAACATGCTGTGGGCAGGGTTACGAGGGTTCACTTGCTTGTGGTTTGATAGTAGTGGTTTTTTGGGTTCTTGAGGTTAGAGGTTAGAGGTTAGGGCTAGCTTGGTTATTTAATATATTGCGCTTGTCATATGGTATATATAACAGAATAAATAATTAGTAGACACACTGTGGCCAGGGTTAGGGGGGTTAGCCTGTTTGTGATTTGGTAGAGATGGTTTTTAGAGGTAACACACCGCCAAAAAACCTTTTTCTCGAAAAACTCCGAAGTACGTCAATTTTAATTTGTTATTTTTTCATTATAAATGGAGTTTTTAACCCACTCGACTTTTTTTAACAGATTTTGAATCGCAAAATAGCAAAAAAAAATAGAGCTTTGACCCTTATAGAAAAAGGGGTTGCAACCCCTTGGTGTTAAAGTTATATCGGTAAAAGCGCCTACTTATAAAAAATATTTTGGCGTTGATTTTATTTGAAAATATTCATCAGATGCAGAGATATATCAAAAAAAGGATTTTTCAAGGTGGTTTTCAGTGGTAGCTTTTACCCTTTCAAAGTGGATGTCAGCTGATAAAAAGAAACACGTGTCGAACATTTTTTTAAGTATTACAACATATCCAAAAATAAATAAATTCGGTAGGGTCGGGTTGGGATGGTTCCCTTGTTAAAGACAGAAAGATAGAGAGATGGAGAGACAGTGAGACAGAGCGAGATAGATAGACAGAGAGACAATAAGACAGCTAAATAGAGAGACTGAGAGGCAGAAAGACAGAGACACGGTGAGACTAAGAGGCAGAAAGACAGAGACACGAAGATACTGAGAGGCACAAAGATTAAAAGACTCAAAGACAAAAACACAGAAAGACAGAGAGACAAAGAGATAGAGACAAAAAGACAGAGAGACAGAAAGACAGAGAAACTAAGAAACTTAAAGACTAAAAGATAGAATGACAGAAAGAGACAGAAAGAGACAGAGAAAGACCTAGTGACAGAGAGGCAGAGAGAAACAGAGACTGAGTGACAAAAAGAGAGAACAAGGGAGAGACAGAGAGACAGAGAGAGTCGGAGAGACAGCGAGACAGAGAGACTGAAAGCCTTAGAGACCGAAAGAAACAGAGAGCAGAGAGACAAAGAGAAAGCGCGACAAAGAGATTAAGTGACACAAAGACAGAGATACTGAGAAACTGAGAGACAGAGAGATTGAGAGACTGCAAGACTGAGACACAGAGAGACCGAGAGATAAAGACAGAAAGACAGAGGGACAGAAAGACAGAGAGACAGAAAAACGGATAGACGAAGAGACATAGAGGTAGCGAGACAGAGAGACAGAAAGACAGAGAGACTAATGTACTTGGAGACTGAGGGACAGAAAGTCAGAGGGCAATGAGACAGAGAGACTGAAAGCCAGAGAAACGGAAAGGCAGACAGACATAGAGTGAGAGACAGAAAGACAGAGAGACTTAGTGAGACGGAGTGACAGACAGACAGAGAGACTCAGAAACAGAGAAACAAAGAGACAGAGAGACACAGAGACAGTGAAACAGAGAAAGACAAAGAGACAAAGAAACTAAGCGACTGAAAGACAGAGAAACTGACAGACAGAAAAATAAAGAGACGAAAGAAGAGAGAGACAGAGAAAAAGAGCGATTAAGAGGCAGAAAGACTGAAACAGCGAGAGATAGAGAGAAAGGCAGAGAGACAGAGGCATACACAGTGTGTCCCATGGAAAACGGAACTTTTTTAAAATAAAGATAAAAACTCAATATTCCGGCAAATCTCATTTATTTTATTCAAAATAGTCTCCGTTCGCATCAATACAATGTTTTGCACGATCAATTAACATATCGAATGAGTTTTTGAGATCATTTTTATCCATCAACTTTAGTATGTCAGTCGTCGCTCTTTCGATGGCCTCTACGTCGGCATAACGTTTTTCTTTCATAGGCAAGTGCAATTTGGAGAACAAGTAGAAGTCGCACGGAGCCAAATCCGGCGAGTACGGTGAATGGTTAATGGTTAAAATGGAATTTCTGATAAAAAAAATCCGTGATGAAGTTCGATCGATGAGACGGGGCATTATCATGCAACAAACGCAAGCTTCCTTTTTCACGGTATTGTGGCCGCACACGACAAATACGACTGAGCAAACGCTTCATAACACCAAGATAAAACACAGCAGTAATCGTTTGACCAGGTGGAACGAATTCACGATGAATAATACCCTCCGAATCGTAGAAACAAATCAACATCGTCTTCACTTTTGACTTTTCAAGACGACTTTTTTTCGGATTGGGCTCGGTTGGGTGCTTCCATTCAGCACTTTGACGCTTGGTTTCGGGATCATATAAAAAACACCATGTCTCGTCACAAGTCACAATTAAATATTTTAAGTTTGGGTCCTTTTTTGACTTTTTAATCAAATCCTTACAATGTTGAATTCGGAGCAATTTTTCGTAGTCGATCAATTTGTGTGGAACAAAGCGTGCACACACCTTTCGTAGATTTAAATGATCAGTCAAAATGCGATGAATTGAATTTTCGGACATATTCAATTCCATTTCCACGTATCGCAATAAAGATTTTGGCTCATTTTTTTATAAATTCACGCACTTTTTCAATGTTACTTTGAGTAACTACGGTATTCGAAGGACCTGGATGTTCGTCGTCCTGAATGTCTTCACGACCTTCCTGAAACCGCTTATACCACTTATACACTCTGGTACAGGATAGACAATTATCGCCATAAACTTGTTTCAGCAAATTATGCGTCTCAATAAAGGATTTTCCGAGTTTAAAACAGAACTTAATATTTGCTCTTTGTTCGAAGTTCATTTTTCGACCGATGCCACAAACACACTGTCACTTTGAGCGCGATATTTTGGTTTCCATTGAACCAAATGTCATACAATTTTGACAGGATGTCAATTAAGGATGGACCTTTCCATTGCTAACATCCACCAATAGGTGGCGCCAATATAAATCGATGTTTTGTAAAAGTTTCGTTTTCCATGGAACACACTGTGTAGTTAGACAGAGAGACTAAGAGACAAAGAGATTAAGAGACTGAAAGACAAAGACACAGATAAGCAGAGAGACGGCGATCTAAAGACAGGCAGAGGGAGACAGAGAGACAGAGAGGCCTGAAAGATTGAGAGACATAAAGGCTGAGAGACAGAGATACTGAGAGACTGAGAGACTGATAGACTGATAGACTGAAAGACAGAGAGGCAGAAAGAAAGACAGTGAGACAGAAGACAGAAAGACTGAGAGACTAAGTGTCAGAGAGACAGAGAGACAGAAAGATAGACAGACTAAGAGACAGAGAGACAGAAAGATAGACAGACTAAGAGACAGAGAAACTGAGAGACTTAGAGACGAAGAGACAGAGAGTCAGAGCGACAGAAAGACAGATAGACAAAGAGACAAAGATATTTAGAGACTGTGAGACGTAACGAAC
Source organism: Chalcis sispes (assembly GCA_949987625.1). Taxonomy (NCBI): domain Eukaryota; kingdom Metazoa; phylum Arthropoda; class Insecta; order Hymenoptera; family Chalcididae; genus Chalcis; species Chalcis sispes. The sequence goes on along the minus strand of OX465097.1, from coordinate 43,582,703 downwards.
AGAGAGTCAGAGAGACTGAGAGGGACAAAGAGACAGAGAGAAAGATAGAGATTCAAAAAGACTGAGAGACTGAGAGACAGAGAGACAGAGAGACAGAGAGACATAGAGGCTGAGAGACTAAGAGACAGAGAGAAACAGACAGAAAGACTGAGAGACAGAGGGAGAGTAAGAGACACACTGAGACACAGAGACTGATTGACTGAAGGACTGGAAGACTGAGAGACAGGGATAGACAGAACGAGACAGAGAGACAAAGAGACAATGAGACTAAGAGACAGAAAGACAGAGTGACTGAGAGACAGACAGACAGACACAGAAAGAATAAGAGAGACAGAAAAACTTAGAGACTGAGAGACAGACAGAAAGACAAAGAGACAGTGAGACAGTGGAACAAAGACCAAAAGACAGAGAGGCAGAGCGACTGTAAGACAGAAAGACAGAGAGGCAAAGACTGAGAGACATAGAGGCAAAGGCTAAGAAATATAGAGACAGAGCGACTGTAAGACAGAAAGACAGAGAGTCAAAGAGAGGCAGAGGGACAGAGAGAGACAGTGAGACAGAGAGGCAGGGAAACTGAGTAACAGAAAGATAGAGAGACTAAAAGATTGAGCAACAAAAAGACAGAGAGGCCGAAGGACAGCAAGACAGAGAAACAGAGAAACTGAGAGACTGAGTGATAGACAGACATAGAGATTGAGAGACAGTAAGAGAGACAAAGAGATTGAGAGACAAAGAGACAAAGACAGACGTAAAGACAGAGAGACTAAGAGACTAAGAGACTAAGCGACAGAAAGACAGAGAGACAAAGAGACATAGATACACATCGATACATAGACATAGAGAGAGACAGATAGTCATAAAGAGAGACAGAGGGACAGAACTAAAAAGACAGAAAAACTAAGAAACATAGAGATTGACAGACTAAAAAACAGAGAGACAGAGAAAATGAGAGACGGAGAGATTGAGAGATTGAAAGACAAAGACACAGAGAGGCAGAGAGACAGAAGGATAAAGACAGTGAGACAGCGAGACAAAAAGACAGATGGTGACGTGGTGTTTTTGCACCAGTCACATGAGGAGGCCAAAGCATAGCTTATGCGCCTCCTCGTAGCTGAAATATTCCCCCCTGTTACAATCTTGGCAGCCTTGCAGGACTGCCACGCATGATCCTAACTAACAGCCACGCAGGGCTGTACATACTGTACCTTCCCCAGGTACAGGGGCTTCCAGCTCAAGTAAAACCCGTAGCGAGGAGCTAGTCTCAGGAGCCCTGGCTAGTCGAGGCAGTGTTCGCACACACTGCAGTAAGGTTCCTTCCTCCAAGCTCCTTCCTATCCTTGTAGTGATCCCCGTACCTGCAACCTCCCAGACAGTAATTAAATAAAGAACAGAATAATAATAGCAGCTGCACCGTGGAAGGAAGTACAAGCTGCCACACAACATCAAAGAAAAGTTGGAGAGGAGGTTAGAAGGCAGGCAAAACATAGAAGCACAGCATGAGTGCAAGTAAATACGCACCTGGAGGTGTCTGATAGTGTTGCCTCGCTGCCGCTGCAAGCAGGCTATAGCTGTCACCGATACCGCTGCTTCGCTTTCTCAACCGCTCTTCGTCCGAGCCGCAGTTGTTGACCCGCAGTACGGCCGCACCTGAAACAGAAAGAAGATAGACAAATTAGTCGACGCCTACCAGCTATGGAACGCGTCGACTTACCTTGATCCTCCGTACATCTGAGGTAGATTCTCGCCGCTCCAGGGAATACACAACAACAACACTGGCACTCGCGAGCGGATAACCTCAACGCGCGCTGCTGGCAAGCAGTAATATCAACTGCCACCAGCGCTGAGCGCGCGCGGCGGCTGCGTTGCGTAACGTTCTTACACGTACGTTGCGCCGGCGCAGAACGATCACCAAAAAGCCGCGCTCGCGAAAGTGCCACGCAATAAGCTTCTCTTTCACTCCGTTCGGGTCCGTTGTAGCGACACTCCGTTCGGGATAATCGAAGCCGGCAGTCGCTAACGAATAACTTTTGCAAAACTAGCGAGCAAGCGTCCGTATAGTATTCGTGAGCGTGTTGGAGTATCTGGTGAGTGCCAAGGTGCAGTGGCAGCTGCCAGGAGGCACAGCTTCCCCGAATCGTCCCCGTATCCTCCCCGGCTGCGTGTGTGCGACCGCGTCGCGTGTTACGCGCCATTTTCGGCCGTTTTGTATGCTGTACGCCCGCGACCACTCTAACCGTGAGTTAGCCGCGCGAAGTATTTTCCGCGCAAGAAACCGCGCTGCACGATTGTAGCTGGCGCCCTGGGCTCGCGTAAAAACGCGATAAATTATTGTATTATGTAAATTAGTTTAAATAAACGTATGTGTCCGTGTGTAAAATTTTTAAATTGGTCGTTTAACTAGTGAGCAAGTAACTTGCTTCCCCGCTCCCCCCCTTTACATTTGTACGCCACCCTGATCCCCAGTGGCGTGACAAATTGGCGCCGACAACGTGGGGCCGACACAAATCACGCTGATTTGTGAAAATTTTCGGGATCGCGCAATCGTGTGTATGTGTGAGGACAGTGAATTTTCGAATAATAAAAGCAGAGACAGTGAAGTGTGAGGTATAAAGTGCATGTATGGTAGTCGCAGTCGTAAGCGAATACCGCATTCTCGAACTCGCCGTCAGCCGCCATTTTTCGCGCGTCGTAAAAGCACACGCGGCCGGACGAGGACGAGGAGGGAAGGAAGCCAGTGGGCGGCCATCTTGATCGACAACGCGAGAAAGCCGCGCAGTAGCGCTGGCGCTCGCATACGCCACGTCGGAGGTTGGTAAGCTTATTCGAGTGTGCGCATCCAGCGGTAAGATCGAGACTACTCGCGATACTTTCAAAACAAATTGTTTTGAAGAACGTTTGCGAGAGTCAATTAAAATTTTAACTTGTTTTTTTTCTTCTTTTCTTGCACAATTCAACTAGAAATTATTTGAATATTTCAATTTTTTTGTCTCATAATATTTTTTTTACGACAAAAGTAACAATTTTTTTTTCTGATAAATAATTTAATTTTTTTTTTTCTTCTATTTTTCGTTGTTTTCGCTGCGCTTGGCTTGCTGCCTACCAGTAAAAATTTTCTAAATATCTAATCAAAAAAATAAATTTTTTAGCATGCTATTGATTCAAATTAAAAATTTTTTTTTGTGTAATTGCTGGCGTACTGTCGATATTATCCCCACCGCGTGTGTTAGAGTGAGTGCTTATCTGTCGTGGAGCTGTGACATCAGCTCGATAGCTGCGAGTGTAGCGCCGCGCTTGAACGCGTATCAACTGGCGCGCGTCTCAACCACGGAGGTTAGCACGACGCAAGTTACGTTGTATATTCGACTAGCGCTTCGGAGCGGTTAAAATAATTACTTTTTTTCCGTTTTTTTTTCGTTTTTCTTTCTTTTGGCAATTTGAATATTTTTTTTTGCGCTTTCTGTAGTAAGTTAAAGATAATCAATTTTTCTTATAAATAATAATAATTTTTTCTTATTTATTTTTCCAAATAAAATAATGATTTTTTTTGTAAAAAAATTTTTTTTCAACTGAATAAAAAAATTTTTTTCAAAATTTTTTTTATTTAATAAAATTTGTTTTTAAAAAATTTTTTTTTTTTGTTGAGTATTAAAATTTTTTTTTCTCTCCTTTACCATTTTTTCAATAGTTTGCGGTATTCTCGAGAAATTATTTTTTTTTTGGCCTGTGTTCTCGCTCCCGGCAGGGTGCGCCGTCGCCCCAACATCGTCTCGCAAGACGACGAACATCCCGCCGCTCACTCTACACCACCAATAACATTATTTTGTGCTGTTTTGTTTCGTTTTTTTTTTGCACGCTGACCCCGCACCGTGCTGCAAATAGCAGTCACGGATATTTACTTGTATTAATTGTAATGTGGCATGCTGTGAATTTAAATTATATCTAATTAATATATATATGTTTTATTTTGGCGAAAATCTATTTTTTTGTTGTCTCGTATCCCTTGGAATTATTTTCGGTTATAGCACCGTTTGCTTACATAGTGGCCATTTTTCTGCACTCGGGCTTTGCTCGCGCGCATTTCCCCGCTACTTTCCCCGTTTGTTTTTGCATAGCTTGTCGCGGACCACGACTGTCTCCCGCTAGCCTAACCTTCTCCCGCCTAGCACCGTACTATAGCACCTTTACCGGATTAAGCACGTTGCATTACGCATCCCGCGCCGACGCATGCGAGCGAATTATTACTTTTTTTGCAGTTTTCAGCTTCGTGTGAGTTAGTGGACTCAGCCATAGCAGTCAGGAAGCAGTCGACGTAAGTTTCAGCAACGATTTGCGAGCTAGTGTGCTCGAGTTGATTTTGTATTCGTGTCATTCTTTTTTCCGTTTTGCTTAGCAGCAGCTGTTTAGGTGGAAGTTAACTTCCTCAGCAGAGCTAACCGAGCACGTACTCGAGCTATTCGTCCCAGTTTTGGAATTTGCGTTGAGCTGACTATACTAAGCGTGATATTTCGCTCGCTTCGCCGTAACGTCGCGTGTCTTTATTGTACGTCATCGCTCCCGTTGTTGCAACTATTTTGTTTCTCGTGGTTTAGTTTTTATTATTAGTGTCGCAGAATGGAGTCGAATCGCGCCGCCAATCGTGATATGATTTCGCTGGAGCCTGAGCTTATCAGGAGTTTCATTCGGTATGCTATTTACACCGCAACCGATGGACGCGTGTTCGAAAACGCACAACGATGTGGACTCAGCATCGATTGCGACACCTACGTCGTGCGACAGCGGCTGGAGAGGTATGAGCTCCGTCGCCTGCTAGGAGCCGATGCCACTCCATGGAACCCCGCGCAGGATGAGCGCGCGACTCACAGCCGTCTTCCGCCGCTTGAAGCGGAACCAGTTATACCGCGCAGTTCAAGTCCAAACTTCGATTCTCCCGCGTGTCCGCAAGCGCCTAATATTTCGGTTTTCTCGCAGTTGGCCGCGCGCGCATGGGATAGCACATCGTCGGAAGCGGCACGGACGCCGCAGGGCGAGCCTGATATCCGCGCACCGCGAGTGCGTATCGCCGATACCGAGCCGGAGAGAGCTCGTGCGATGGAGACCCCTCCGCCGCCCCGTGCGCAGTCTACGCGGCTACACCAGACGGTTGGCCGGCCTGGCAGGGACTCCCCGATGGAATTAACTGACCTCGTAGAGCGTACGTTCCACGGAGCAGCCTCCAGCTACCGCGTACCACCAGCGGTAGGCCCTACGGCTGCCCTCGAAGAGTTCGACCCGTTCTGGACGTACGTGGTTAAGAGCCAGCGGCCGACGGAAGACCGGAGGACCGCGGCAACATATCCGGAGCCAGCCGTAGACGCTCCACGAGAACAGCAAAGGCACGAAGCACCATATTTCGAAGCAGCGCACGCAACCGCCCCATTCGGCGAGTTAGCTGCGCAGTCGTTGCCACCCGCTTCTCGGCGCGTTACCGTGAATTGGGGCGCGCCCACGAACGAAGAGGCTTACGCGCCGCACCCACAATTACCGGAGGACCGACGGCCGACTCGACTGGCACCGCCGCCGCCTCCGCGTCCCGCAGAGTTTAACCACCAGCAGCCGTACAGAGCGGAGAGGTACTACGCACCTCTAAGACCTCCGCTTGAAGCTGCAGCGCCTCGACACGCGCAAACGAATGCCACGCAGCTTATTCTCGACAATTCTACGTTTCTGCGCGAAAAGCAAACGTGCGAAATACTGGAGAAGTGGCGCATTTTTTTCAAAGGGAGGCAGAAGCAAGACCCCGAGGGATTCCTGACCAACCTGAATCAGTGTCGGGAGACATACGGCTTGACTCTTGAAGAGATTGTTAAAGCTCTGCCGGCGGGCCTCGACGAAGAGGCATGGTACTGGTTTCGCCGCGAACACAACCGCTGGCAAACTTACACTGATTTTTTGGACGCGTTTCGGTTGCAGTATTGCGCCGACAATCTGCAAGACCGCTTGCGCGAGGAGATCGGCAGGCGGACACAAGGCCCGCAGGAAGATATAACTACGTTCCTGCTTAAATTCCGCAATCTGCTAGACCAAGTGCGACTGCCGATGTCATTGTCCGAGCAATTAGATTGCACGTGCCGCAACCTCCATCCAGCGTATAGGCAAGCTGTTTCGCGCGACCGCGTTCGTGATTTTGTAGAGCTGCAGCGTCTGGGGAAAAAGTTCGAGACGAAGAAGTTGCAGGACAAGGCTTATTGTCCTCCTCCGCACCCGAAGAGTCGTTCTTCCCCAAGGACGCGTACGTGCCGCTGCAACCGGTACGCTCGGTTAAAGCTGCTCCCGTAGAAACGGCGCGACGTATAGATATCGACGACACGAATTATAGCACGGACTTTGTCGCCGCCGCGAGCGCTCCGGAGGAGCGCCTCCAGCAGCCGCAGTCGCAATTTAAGCCTCCGGCGCCGCCGCGAGCTCGAACTCCGCCTAAAAAGCCGCGTCCACTAGCGAATACGCGCACCGCGGCTTCCAGGTCTTCGGCGGGAACGCAGACCAAACTACCGCCGCTTCTGCAACCCGCGGACGTTCCCCCGCAGCGGCAGCGTAATTCTAATTATTACGCGAACAGCAGCACCGCGCTGCCGCGCGCTGTCGTATACGCCGCTAATAACCAGCAGGATAACTCGCCGCAAGCTCGTAAGCAGCGAGAGCCGTGCCGTCGATGTGATCAGCTAGGGCATTGGGCTGTGGAATGCCCTAAGTCCCCTAAATGTTATGGATGCGGGCAACCGAACGTACTGCGCAAGGATTGCAATCGATGCAGAGCGTCTCCACGGGCGGGAAACGCACAGCAGGGGACTCGTTAGGAGCTCGCGGGTCTTCGCGCAGCCGAAAGGCAGCTCCACGCCGCGGGCAGCTTCATCCTGACCCGCCACGCCTGTCGCCGGCGCGCGACGCAGTGGAGGTTTCCGCCGCAACGGAATCTCCAGCAGTAGCAGCACCATTGGATCCGCCGCCGTCGCTGATCCAAGGTAAACCGCACCTCCGCGAGGTACGGCTATTTTTTAATATTAAGCTCAATGGTTTGAAGCTCAGAGGCTTACTGGACGATGGCGCCGTCCATTCGTTCTTGGGAAAGGGTTTGAGCACGTTGTTGCAGAACAAGCTCAGCCCTTCGGCTAACACAATTAACGTGGCAGATAGAGGAGCAGTGGCAATCCAGGGGGTGCTGGATGTGACTGTCTCCATCGATAGAGAAAGGCGCACGCTTCCTTTCTTCGTGGCAGATGGATTGCAATACGATTGGATCCTGGGCATCGACTTCAAGAGGCTGTTTAAATTGGAGATCGATTATGGCACGGATACCTGGTGGACACCACGGGGCGTGGTGCACCAGTTCTATCCGTACGAGTCCGATCCGGCGACCTTCTCGGCCGTCGCGACCGTCGGCGGACTCGTAGTAGCAACCGACGACGAGCAGGAGCAGCTGAATGCTCTGCTCGACCGCTTAATCCCGCCAACACCTGCATCGCTAGGATTCACCAACTTAGCAGTGCATACCATCGACGTGCAAGGAGCTGCGCCAATCCGGCAGCATGTGCGCAGATATTCGCCAAAAATGCTGCAAGTTGCATACGATGAGATCGATCGCATGCTTGCCGAAGGTATCATTGAGCTGTCCGACAGCCCGTGGTGCAGCTGTCCGGTAATCGTACCGAAAGCCAATGGAAAGTGGCGTTTCTGCATTGACTACCGGCGCATCAATGCTGTCACTAAACGCTCCGCTTATCCCCTCCGCAACATGGACGATATTTTAGACAAGCTTAGATCGGCTCGCTACATCTCTAAGCTCGATCTCATTTAAGCGTATCACCAAGTCTCGCTCGATACCGCAAGCGAAGAAATCACAGCTTTCTGCATCCCTGGGCGGACTTTATCAATTCACGCGTATGCCGTACGGTTTAACGAACGCCCCCGCAACGTTTCAGCGAATAATAAACCGCCTTATTAAGCCGCAGTGGGAACCGCACGTCTTCCCCTACTTGGACGACGTGATTATCGTCACTTCTACGTTCCAAAAGCACCTGCAGTGGCTGGAACGAGTGCTCGCGGCATTTAAAGCGGGCAATTTGCAACTCAATCGCGAAAAATCTGAGTTCTGCTGCGCTGAAGTTCGCTACTTAGGCTACGTCGTGAACGCAGAAGGCTTGAAGCCGGACGACGACAAAATAAAACCGATCGTGGAGTATCCCGCACCTACGAACGTCCGCCAGCTGAGGCGATTTCTAGGCATGGTAGCCTGGTATTCGCGTTTCATCGATAATCTGGCAGCATATAAAGCACCGCTCACCCAATTAATGCGGAAAGGCATTCGTTGGCATTGAAACGAGGAACAACAGCTCGCCTTCGCGCAAATGATGCAAGCTCTAACGCAAGCGCCTGTGCCAGCTCGCCCGGATCTCACCCGCCCGCTTACGCTGCAAACGGACGCGAGTGATTACGCCATCGCAGGCGTTCTAACACAAGAGGTTGACGGACACGAGCACCCGATCTATTTTGTAAGCCGTGCTCTGTCTAAAGCTGAGCGCAACTATTCCGTGACGGAAAAGGAGTGCTTGGCGGTGCTCTGGTCCGTCGAACGGCTAAAAGGTTACCTCCAAGGGGAGGAATTTACGGTGATTACCGATCACCATAGCCTCTTGTGGTTACATAATTTGAAGGATCCTGCAGGCTGCTTAGGGCGATGGAACACGATGCTGCAGCAATATTCCATCAAATTCGTGCATCGTAAAGGCGCGTTGCATCAAGTGCCGGACGCACTTTCCCGTGTGCTCGAAAATACCGTAGAAGCCGCTGCTGTAGCTTCGTCCGCGCACACGGACGACAAATGGTATCAGCGATGCTTGCTAGCTGTCCGCACCCGCCCGCACATCTTCCCAGATTGGCGTATTGACCACGAGCTGTTATACGTGCACCGGCCGAGTCAGCTGATTGACCCGCTAGTGCCGGATCTCGACGCGTGGAAACTCGTATTACCGCAGGGCGACCGCGCCAAAGCATTGTTTGAAGCGCACGATACACTGCAGGCGGGCCATCTCGGTGTCGAGAAAACGTATGCGCGGCTTGCCACCTACTATTATTGGCCTGGCATTTACTATGATACGTGTCGCTACGTACGCGCTTGCCAAGAGTGCCAAGCGCACAAGGTATCGCAGCAAGCACCAGCTGGCTTGATGGGGGAGCGATACATTGATGGACCGTGGACGGTAGTTGCCACGGACGTGATCGGGCCGAAACCACCGTCAAAACGAGGGCACCGCTATGCGATAGTGTTTAAGGATCTCTTCACGCGCTATGTCGAAATCCGCGCGTTACGGAAAGCCGACGCGAAGAGTGTAATGCAGGCGTTCGATGACTTGATAATAAATCGATGGGGCTGCCCTAAGGTCCTGTTGACGGACAATGGGACTGAATTTGCTAACAAAATCGTAACCCAGCGGCTGCAGCAGTACGGAGTGACGCAGTCCACCATTCCTCCGTACCATGCGCAGGCCAACCCCGTAGAACGCGTTAATCGAAACTTGCGTACGATGATTAATAGCTTTCTCAGCGAAGACCACTGCGAATGGGATAGGCATCTTAATGAATTCGCCTTCGCGCTCAACAGTATGGTGCACTCATCGACCAAATTTTCCCCCGCGTTCCTCAATTTCGGCCGTAACCCGCAACCCTGCATGATCCTCCGCAAACATCTTGAACATTCCGCCCCTGTACGGCCGCCCGATGCAGAACAATGGCTCGAACGTGTAACCCGCTTGCCAGCGGTACATGATCTAGTAAAACGACACATCGAGCAAGCGACCGTAAAACAATCCGCGCATTACAATCGCCGTCGACGCGACGTTCAATATCAAGTAGGCGATTTAGTGTGCCGCCGCCAACACCACCTGTCCTCTGCCGGAGAAGGATTTGTGGCAAAAATGGCACCGCGGTTCGTAGGGCCAGCGACCATCGTCAAGGTACTCTCACCAGTAGTCTACCTCGTTGAAGACGCCAACTCGAATAAGCGGACCAAAATCCACGTAGGCGATTTGAAACGCTACGTACCGCCGCGCAACGCTAATCGTCACCTTCCTTTGTCCACAGCTATTGAAATGTCAGAAAAGCAGCCACCGCTGCAGGAAGGATCGCGTAAACAGCCTAGCTGCCACGAGGAGGAGTTGCCGCCACCGCCACCGCCAGCCCCCGCATCACCGCAGCGGGAATACCACGACCTCCCGCTACCGCCACCGCCAACCTTCGCCGATGCTATCGACACGGTAGCGATTGCGGCACTGGGACCGCCTACGCCAGAACCAACTGTTAAGGACCTTGCCGCACGTTTGGTGGTCGTAGAAGCGCGTTTGGAGCGGGTTCGTGCATGGGTGAAACACGCCGCCCCCTTTTTGCCTGCCCTACCCCGTCCAGGGCAAGATCAGCTAATCGAAGCGCGGGGCCGCGCTCGCATGCTCCCACTAACCCTGCCGAGATCCCGTACGACCACCGCCGCAACGCAAACCTTGCCGCCACCCCGCTCCGCAACGTCTAGTACGCGAACTCCGGTGGAGATGCGCCCACCCGCCGAGCACGGCACTTGGCGAAGGGGTTGTTGGAACTGTGGCGTCGACGGCCACAGTTTCAACGTGTGTCCACAACCCCGGAGGGTATTTTGTGTATTTTGCGGCGCCTCCGGAGTGCCGCTTTCAGAATGCCCGCGCGGCGCCTGCCAGCGGGAGTACGAGCGCCGCGTGGACCGGCGCATCGAGGCGCACTTGCGCCCGGGGCGCGAGGCCGATAAGTAGTTTCGGGATCTAGTTTTTTTCTAGTATTAAGCTAATTGTAAGTCTTAGGTAATAAGTATTTTTGTTAATTTAGGTTAAGTTAGAAAATAAGGTGATGATCAGTTAGCGAGCTCCCATAAGAATTTTTTTTTGTTGTTTTTTTGATCTGGTTTTGAAGAGTTTTTTTTTTGTTTTATATACCACTGCTGCCGCCTATTTTGTGTTACCTTTCTTTATATTATAATTAAAATAGTTTATTCAGCAGATTAGTGTGCTTCATTACCCCTGTTGCCTATCCCGCTCATCCCGCCAATATACTGCATGCTATTGTTTTTTTTTTGTTTCCTTGCTCCCTCTGTTTTTTGGTTTTTTTTTTAATTTGGTTTTTTTGCATAATTTTTTTTGTTTGTTTTTGTTACTTTGGTTTTGGTTTGCTGCCAAGCACCCCAAGCTAGCAGAGCATTATTTTTTCCATTTTTGCTATTTTTTTCTATTTTATTATTATTTTTTTTTATTATTTTTCTTATTTTTTTTTGTATTTTGCTCCCACCGTTTTAATTTTTTTGTTGCTATTATTACCCGCGTTAGCGCGAACCGCTCGTGCCACCAACGAGTCACAGCTGCATGTCGCACTCGCATCCAGCTACGTACCACTCTCCGACGAGGCAACGCGTAAAATCAGCATGTTTACCATAACCGCTCACTGGCAGTGGGCCACCAAGGTAACCAATTGTTTTTTTTATCGAACAGCAATGCGGCTGTCGAATAGTCCTACTACTGCACCAGGTAAGCACAGTATGATTAAAATTATTGGCTATTTTAAGTACATGATTTTTTTAATGCATATTAATATTAAGTACTTTATTTCTTTCGATGTGAGTGGTATTGAATGTTGGAGCGGGTTATGAGAGACCGCGTCGTTAGGACAATTTGCGTAACGATAATAGTTTTTGTACTTTTATTTGTTTTTTTTTGTATTTCTGCCCAAGGGTCGAGCCAGTCGCGTACATAACCGACAAACTAGATTTTCCGTTCAGACTCGAGTTCGCCTAGTAATTCCGCATGCTCCTTGTACACCGCGCACACTTTAGCTAGAACACCAAAGCAGATGAGCCACGCTGCAGAAGGCGATGTCCGCACCACAACGTCCTGCCGCACACCTACACCGTTGCAGGTAAGACCGCTCACCTTAGGCTAAGTGCAAGCACGAGGCGAATGTAACTATGTCGATCCCAGTTAGGATCAAACAGTGAATATAGAGTCATTTCACTTCCTCCATATTCACGGTTTGGCGGGGGGGAGTTGTGACGTGGTGTTTTTGCACCAGTCACATGAGGAGGCCAAAGCATAGCTTATGCACCTCCTCGTAGCTGAAATATTCCCCCCTGTTACAATCTTGGCAGCCTCGCAGGACTGCATATACTGTACCTTCTCCAGGTACAGGGGCTTCCAGCTCAAGTAAAACCTGTAGCGAGGAGCTAGTCTCAGGAGCCCTGGCTAGTCGAAGCAGTGCTCGCACACACTGCAGCAAGGTTCCTTCCTCTCCAAGCTCCTTCCTATCCTTGTAGAGATCTCCGTACCTGCAACCTCACAGACGGTAATTAAATAAAGAAGAAAATAATAATAGCAGCTGCACCTTGGAAGGAAGTACAAGCTGCCACACAACATCAAAGAAAAGTGGAAGAGGAGGTTAGAAGGCAGGCAAAACATAGAAGCACAGCATTTGAGTGCAAGTAAATACGCACCTGGAGGTGTCTGATAGTGTTGCCTCGCTGCCGCTGCAAGCAGGCTATAGCTGTCACCGACACCGCTGCTTCGCTTTCTCAACCGCTTTTCGTCCGAGCCGCAGTTGTTGACCCGCGGTACGGCCGCACCTGAAACAGAAAGAAGATAGACAAATTAGTCGACGCCTACCAGCTATGGAACGCGTCGACTTACTTTGATCCTCCGTACATCTGAGGTAGATTCTCGCCGCTCCAGGGAATACACAACAACAACACAGGCACTCGCGAGTGGATAACCTCAACGCGCGCTGCTGGCGAGCAGTAATATCAACTGCCGCCAGCGCTGAGCGCGCGCGGCGGCTGCGTTGCGTAACGTACTTACACGTACGTTGCGCCGGCGCAGAACGATCACCAAAAAGCCGCGCTCGCGAAAGTGCCACGCAATAAGCTTCTCTTTCACTCCGTTCGGGTCCGTTGTAGCGAAAAGTCACGATTAGCGAGCAGTCGACACTCCGTTCGGGATAATCGAAGCCGGCAGTCGCTAACGAATAACTTTTGCAAAACTGGCGAACGAGCGTCCGTATAGTATCCGTGAGCGTGTTGGAGTATCTGGTGAGTGCCAAGGTGCAATGGCAGCTGCCAGGAGGCACAGCTTCCCCGAATCGTCCACGTATCCTCCCCGGCTGCGTGTGTGCGACCGCGTCGCGTGTGACGCGCCATTTTCGGCCGTTTTGTATGCTGTACGCCTGCGACCGCTCTAACCGTGAGTTAGCCGCGCGAAGTATTTGCCGCGCAAGAAACCGCGCTACACGATTGTAGCTGGCGCCCTGGGCTCGCGTAAAAACGCGATAAATTATTGTATTATGTAAATTAGTTCAAATAAACGTATGTGTCCGTGTGTAAAATTTTTAAATTGGTCGTTTAACTAGTGAGCAAGCAACCCGCTTCCCCGCTCCCCCCCTTTACATTTGTACGCCACCCTGATCCCCAGTGGCTTGACAAGATATACTGAGAAACTTAGAGACTGAAAGACAGAAAGACAGAGGGTCAAAGAGACAGAGACAGAGAAAAATAGAGAGAGACTGATGGACAGAGATACAGAGAATAAAAGTGAGAAAGAGAGACAGAAAGACTGACAGAGAGACTGAGAGACTTAGAGACTGAAAGACTGAGAGACAGAGTGGCAGAGAGAGACAGTAATACTAAAAGATAGAAATATAGAGAGACCGAGAGACCGTAAAGACAGAGAGAGAGAGAGAGTGACAGATAGTTGAAGTGACAGAAAGAGACTGAGAGACAGAAAGACTGACAGGCAAAGAGACTGAGAGACAAAGAAACAGTGAGACTGAGAGACAGAGATTTTGAAAGATAGAGACTGAGAGACTGAGAGACTGAAAGACTAAAAGACAGAGAGACAGGAAGACAGAGAGACACAGACTGAGAGTCAGAGTGACAGAGAAAAAAAGAGACAGAGAGACAGAGAGAGACAGTGAGACAGGGAGACTGCATGACTGAGTGACTAGAAGATTGAGAGACAGAAAGACAGAGATGCACAGAGACTATAAGACAGAGAGACAGACAGAGGAACAGAGACTGAGAGATAAAGATACTGAGAGTCAGAGAGACAGAGAGACAGAGTGACAGAGAGAGTCAGAGAGAAAAAGACACAGAGAGACAGAGAGAATGAGAGGTAGTGAGAGAGACATGGAGACTGAGAGGCTGACAGACTAAGAGACAGCAAGACAGAAAGACAAAGAGACAGAGCTTCTGAGAAATAGAGAGAGACAGAGTGACAGAGAGAGTCAGAGAGACAGATAAACTTAGAGGCTGAGAGACTAGAAAACTGAGAGACGGAAAGACAGAAAGACGATTGAGATAGAGACAGAGAGACAGAGAGAGACAAAGAGAGACAAAGTGACAAAGAGACCGAGAGACAGATAGACAGAAAGACAGAGAGACAGATAGTCGTAGAGACAGAGAGGCAGAGAGTGACAGAGAGACGTTGAGTTTTCCTCTTGGATTATTTTATCTTTATTTTTCGTTTGTCTTCATCGCTGTCATCACGTGTCCATTTATTTTAAAATCTTTTTGTGCTAATATTAAGTACGCAATTTATTTCTGGCTGTTGTTTAATAGATGGCTCCAGCAGTGAATGCTTGTTGATTTTGACATTCAAAATGTCATGAAGCAAGTATAGACTATTGGTAAACAAATTGCTTTGACACGTTAGTAATTTTTTTTGGCGGCATATACTTTTGGTTGTGTGATAATGTCTTATTTTGTGCCAATTAATCGTCATTCGCTGAAGGTGTTGCTTTTATTTTTCAATCGGGAGCTCCAAAACGTTTACGGAGATGCTGCTCTAGTAAAACAGCGTACCATGATGGGTTTTGTCGCTTCAAAAACAATGATTTTGATATAGGCAACCATTTGCGTGAATGAAGACTAAAAACCTTTGTGAGACGCTAGTTTTAAGGCATTGCTCGACGCGCATCCATGCCATACGGAAAATAAGCATGCTTCAGTATTAGGAGTTACCCGCCAACTCATTTTCAACCGTTTGCATGTGTTGGGAATAATTTAAAAGCCGGGAACTTGGATTCCTTATGATCTGAAGCCAAGGGATGTTAAGCGTCGTTTTTTCGCCTGTTAAAAACTGCTTCAGCAGCAAAAAAAAAGGGTTTTCTTCATCGCATAATGACAGGTGATGAAAAATAGGTTCTTTACAGCAACCTAAAGAGAAGTAAGTCATGGGGACTTCCCGGTCATGCTTCTCTGTTATCGGCTCGGCCCCTCATTCACGCTGCGAAGATAATGCTGTGTATTATGCTGTTGGACCAGGTTGGTATTATTTATTAGGAGCTGCTGGAACCAAACGAAGCCATCACTGGGCAACGGTATCAAATTGAATCGATAAGATTGAGTCAAGCGCTATGCGAGAAACGACCACAATACGAGCAGAGGCACGAAAATGATTCTACTGCATGACAACACGTTTCCTTACCCGTTACAACCTGTATCAAATATAATACCTTATATTTGACGGGTCTCAGTCTAACCAATATCAATCTAGCCGAGCTAGATTCTGCTTTGAGGGAGTCTTCTCCTTTGTTTACAGCTGTAAAATATTAGATGGCAAAGTTTAATCGAGCCCGTATGAGCTGCCAAGATTAACATCGTATTGGTCTACCGAATGAAGTGACTACGCTAGAAATAGTGAAAAGAATCCATAAAACAGTATTGGATGATCGTCGATTACAAGTACGCAAACTATGTTAGCATATATAGTAGACATTTCATAAAGCGCTGCCCTCGTACATCGTATATTGATTGAAAATTTGGAAAGGAGAAAACTGTGGGTACGATAAGTGCCGCGTGCCGCAATAGTACAAAAGCAGCTTCGTGTTTCAATCGAGGGTTTAACGCTGTTTCACAGCAATAAAGCCGAATTTTGTCGTCAATTCATAACTATGGATGAAATATGGGCCCATCACTTCACACCTGACGCAAAGAAACAGCCAGCAAAACTATGGGCTGGAAAGTAAAACTCGGCTCCAAAGAAGGCGAAGATAGTTCCATCTGCAGGCAAAGTCAGTTTATTGAGAAGCGTGTAAAATAATTTTCATCGATTACTTCAAACTGAAGAAACAATGAACGGCGAGTATTACGCAAACTTATTGCAACGTTAACCCATTCCACTACTAATAATATGATATAATTTGTTAATTAGAAACACTATTCAATTATTACAACTTTTATTTCAAAGAAATCTTAACACTAAACTTCACATAAAACTAAAACGGTACGTACAACATAGAACTATAATTTCTTATGCATAAAATGATTATGCAAAGACAGACCGGTGTTTCGCCGGCTTAGTGCTTTAATACCATAATGTAGTTGACCGGCGATTCGCCGGCTTCGTGTGTCAATGGGTTAAAGTAATAAAATTAAGAAAAACGGCCGCATTTGGCTAAAAAGAAAGTGTTCTTTCATCAAAACAATGCTCCAGCTTACACATCCGTTATCGCCATAGCGAAAATCAATGCATTAAAGTTCTAATTGCTTCCTGATGCTCCCTATTCGCCAGATTTAGCTTTCTCAGATTATTTTCTTTTTCCAAACTTGAAAAAATGTCTCACTGGTCAAAGACTTGCCAATAATGAAGAGGTGAAGTCAGCAGTAAACGGCTATTTTGAGGAGCGCGACAGATTTTACTATAAACAGGATATTGAAGCTATTTATCATCGTTGGGAAAAGTGTATCGAACTAAAAGAAGACTATGTTAAGGAATAAAGATTATCTTACCTAAAATTTTTGTGCTTTCCTTGTTTGGCCAGGTGCTTCTGGGACTACCCTTGTATCTGAGATATATGAGATATTTTGGCGAATGCATCAACAATAAGTCTTATCTCATTGAAGAAATACGCTAGAAAAACGAAGAAAAACATATTTTAACTCAATAATCTCTGAGGGGTAGAGTTTTGGGAAACTCTTTTTTAGTAAGTACTCTGATACATAATAGGGAACACCCACAAAATTTCAAGCCGATTGGTTCAGCGGTTTCGACTGGGCGTTGAGGAATCAGTCAGTCGGATCATGATTTTATATGTATATAGATTATACATACATTATTTGCTAATAATAAGTTGTTATTAATATTAATATTAATAGTATACAGGGTCTTAAATAAGTCCCGGACCGGTTAAATAGCTTGGAACGTAGGCGTCGCTCAAAAAATGGTCAAGACAAAAGTTGTGAAAAATTTTCCTGGCTATCCAACTGCGACCTCGGCTGTAACCTTGATATTGACATTCAAGGTCATTTCAAGGTCAAGTACGTATTATGCGCCACCACTGGGCAGCAGGACGTCTTTCAGGCGAGTTTCAAAACTGCGAGGCGATTTTCGTTTGCAGCGATTGCGAGCGGCTGGCCAGCCACAGTCAGTGTTTTCTTCTGTTTGCGGCGCTTGGTATTTTCTTGTCTTCCGGTTATTTAGTTTTTTGGTGATCGCGCTATGCTGCCACGTTCTTACATTTCTCTCTCCCTCCAATAGGATAGTGCGAGAGACGCGTTATCTCTCTGGCGCTTGGGGGAGTAGGTGGGTCGCGCAACGGACAGCCGGCAAGAAGCCTGCTCACGGCGAGTGAGAGAGCAGCGTCTCTTTCTCTCGCACCTATTGCGCGCGCGAAGTAGGTATGTGGCTGCCTCATACTTAACACGCGTGCGCAGAGGCATGAGAGAACTTCCAAGCGCGGGAGTTCCAAATTCAAGCTAATTCATAATTTATTGTTTCTTGCGAGTTTACTTACGTTTATTTTTTTTTGTTCTTTTGTTCGTTAAATTTTTTTTTCATTCTTTTATTTTGGGATAAGTGAAGGAATAAATTTAGTTACCTTATTTTTTTTTTTTTTTTTTCTTTTTAGTTACTTATTCTTTTTTCTATTTGCTTTTTTGAATAATTTATTTTATCTTTTTGTGAATAATTTGATTTTAATTTTTCTCCTTTTCCAGTTTTTGGCTTTCTTATTTTGAATATTTTTTTTTCTTTACCACGCAATACTTCTATCCTTCACCGAATATCGCTCTCTCCGAGTTCCAGCTAAAGTACGAGGACGTTATTCGTAAATAATTGTTAAATCTTCAAGAAGATTAGTTTTTTTTAATATTGTAGTATATAAATAAAAAAGTAGTATATAAATTCTGTAGGTAAACGAAGGTTATTATGCTATGGTTCACTTCGGTTCCATTTTTTAAAAATATTTTAGAAGCTCATAAACAATTGCAAAACTGTAATTTCATCGATTTGGATGAAAATATTTATTTTTTTTTTAATATTCAAATCATACACCACAAGCGAGCTAATCCACCAATTCACCTGACCCCTAAAAGCCACCCCTACCAAACCACAAGCAGCAAACTCACCTGACCCTGGAAAAAGTGATTTTAGTTGTTTATTTTTCTTTAAATAAATAAATCCTAAACTACAAACGGCATGGTACTTATGACACCTTGGGATGGTATTCCTTAGGAGGTACTTTCATACAGATTATCTCAGGATTAATGTTAAAGCCTACATATTGCATTTAGGTACTTGAAATCCTGAGTCTTACCTTCATTGGATAGACAGACCACTCATATACTCACATAAATACGAGGTCTGGCTATTAAATAACGAGACTGCGCGCCTAGAGGGCGCCGTAGAGGGGTGGGGAAAAAAACGAGTAGTGCGTTGGGTATCTAGATATCTTGTCTAGGCACGTACCAAAACACGTTCTCGTCACTATTATTGTATTTGTGCAGTAGCGGTTTGAAACGAACGTGTTTTTTCTCGTGCCGAAAACCATGTGTGACGAAAAACAGGAGCAACGTATCAATCTTAAATTTCTCGTTAAATTGAAAAAAACTCCGACTGAGTGCTGTAAATTGTTGCAAGAGGCCTATGGGGACAATTCTTTATCTCGTACGCGTGTTTTTGAGTGGTGTAAGCGCTTCAGTGAGGGCCGAGTGAGCACTGAAGATGACCAACGCCCAGGTCGCCCTGTCACTGTTTCAACTCCGGAAACAGTGACCAAAATCAACCAAATTGTGCGTGCAGATCGTCGAATGAGCATCCGGATGATTGCTGAGGCTGTAAACGCCGATAAAGAAACGGTTAGACAAATTTTACACAAGGAATTACACATGAAAAAAGTTTGTGTGAAGTTGGTGCCCAAAAACCTGACTCCTGACCAAAAGCTCTTGCGTCAAGAGGTCTGCTCAGATTTCCTTGAAAGGTTAAAAAAAGATTCCGGACTGATGAAAAACATTATTACTTGCGACGAAACGTGGATTTTTTAATACGATGTTGAAACAAAGCGGCAATCGATGCATTGGAAGACGCCTGAATCGCCCAGAATCAAAAAAGCAAGGATGTCCAAATCAGAATTCAAGGCAATGTTGATCGTTTTTTTCGACATTAACGGTATCGTGATGACTGAATGGGTTTCAGAGGGTCAGACTGTCAACCAGACTTACTATTTGTCAGTTTTGGCAACACTGCGAGAACAAGTTCGTAAGAAACGGCCCGAGTTGTGGAAGAACAACTCGTGGATTTTGCATCAGGACAACGCACCTGCCCATAACGCGCTATCTGTGAAGCAGTATTTGGCCGGGAAGCGCACTCCAGTGCTTGAACACGCGCCGTACTCGCCAGATTTGGCACCGTGCGACTTTTTTTTGTTTCCGAAGATAAAATCTGCTTTGAAAGCAACCCGATTTGAGTCGATGGAAGCGGTAAAGCAAAAAACGGCAGAGCTCCTAAATGCCTTCACCAAAGAAGACTTCCAGCACTGCTTCGATCAATGGAACAAACGTATAGAAAGGTGTGTGGCGAGGGAAGGGGATTATATTGAAGGGGAGCATTCAAATGTTGAATAATTTTCATAATAAAACCCTTTTTCGTAACCAGTCTCGTTATTTAATAGCCAGACCTCGTATATACATTCTGTCAAAAATGTACCGGGAATTGTTGATTTAAATATGGCAGGGCAATTTAGGCAAGTAACATTTTTTTTTCTAGGTTGGTACAACTGTCCTTAATGACTATGCCAAGTTTGAGCGGAATCTGTCAACGAGTGTGCTTACAGTAGCTGGTTAAGTCAGTCGATGTCAATAGTGCGTGCCGATTTTTTACAATGGGTGATTACGTTGAACAAAAAATTTGTCTAAAGTTTTGTGTTGCGAATGAAATTTCGTGTGCTAATTCATTGAAAATGTTGCAAAAGGCTTTTAGTGATAAAGCACTATCAAAACGTGCGTATGAGTGGTACAAAGCCTTTAAGAAGGGTCGTGAAGTCGTCGAAAACTTGCCTCGTTCCGGACGCCCATCGACGGCTTAAACCGCAGATAACGTCAATAAAATTAAGGAAATGGTGCTTGAAAACCGAAATATAGTTAAAATTTATATAATATTTTTTTTACTTAAAATAAAATATTTATTTTAAAATAAATAAAAATCGAGACAATGTGTGACTATGTTTGCGCTCTAGATATATTATGTAATATTTAAAGAGGCTATACCAGTGTAAAACTTTCAAAAAATCGATATATTTTTTGTCTCATTCGACAGCTTATACTTTTAAAAATATCCTGTGAAATTCTCAAGGCCGTATCTCTAATGCTTCTCAAATGGCATCCTTCTAAAGAGCAAATGTGCGCAGGTATAAACTGCTCCATCTACCTGGGGGCGGAGTATTTCTCTCGAAATGACATTTTTCAAATTCACTGCCATCGTAACTGAAAAAGCAATTATCTGATTGACTTTAAATTTGATCTGAGTACTCTTGAATATATTTACTCTACAATGACGAAGGATTTTTTTGATTGGATGAAAATTGACGATTTGGCATTAAAAATAGCGACCATATTTTTGACCAAAAAAAAAACTTTTTTTGATAACTACGCCATCTTGTTAAATTTTGATATTTTTCGAAAATTCTACGATATTGTATAAGAAACATCTTCTAGTTTGACCACTTTTTTTTTTGGCTTCAGCTTCTCATTCGGCCGGAATCGTGGCAGCAGTGGAGGAACTTTTTTTTGGCACCTTCGAAGACAGCGCATAAGTCGCTCATTTTTTAATATTTTTTGATAACAAAATTATGGAATATAGTTTAAATATAGCTTGATATGCTCTTATATTTTTAAAATATTTAATGAAGCATTTTTCTCTTAAAAAATTCCCCAAAATCAGCCACATTTTCAGCGTTCACATTGGCATAGCCCCTTAATGAGGCAACAATTTGTATGTTATTGCGATTTGATTATAATAGGCTAAGGGAAAAAAGGAAAGACTAATACGCACTTATTTTGAATGTTTCATCAAAAATAATATCATTTATTGCTTCTTGGGGGGCGATAAAGTAAAACGCATATTATTAATGTTTGCAAAATTGTCAAAAAAAAAAGTATAATTTTCATTGGAACATATGGAAGAAAGATGTAGAATCTTATGTTTAATTATTATGTTGAAAATATTGTCAATAATTTGAATATTAGAATCAGAATAGGGGTGATTCTTGGATTGTCGAGGCAGGTGCTTGCGGGCGACTAGAGTCGGCGTCGAATTATCCGCCATCGCCGACAGCTCGGAGTAACTCTGTGTTCTCCGAGGATGTTCGATCCACCGCGAGGCTTGACCTGGAGTTATGTGGGTCCAGCGAGGGAAAAGCGTAAGGTGGAGCAAAGTCCGTCAGGTAGCTAGAAATACAGTGAGCACCACCCCTATCCCCTGAAAAAAAAACTATTAAAAATTTGAAAGGAAAATTGTAAAATTATTAATTTTATGATGAAAATGTTATTGCGGTGCCTTGCTTTTAGCCTTTGGTCGAAGCTAATTGGTTCCGAGAACATAGAGGGGGAAGTTTCGGCATAGCTCCCCGCGAAACCATAAAAAGCACGCGCTTGAGTCGCTCAGCAGCATTTTGCATTTTGCATTTAGCAATTATCATTTTAGTAGCGTTTCGGATTTGCATTCGCTGCGGTTTTTTTCTAAATACTATTTGTAAAATTAAATAAATTATTTTCAAAAATTTGTTAATTTTGTATAATTAAAAAATCTTTTGTGTCAATTATTCTTATAACTACTTGCACCCGATTTTCATATATTGTTGTTTAATGTCAAACGACACTGAAAGACTCTTCTTCATCATATTCATTGGTTAAATAGTGAGTTTTCGAATTTAAGAAGGGTCGCGCGAGCACTTCCGACGAACCACGTTTAAAACGTTCTGATGAGGTCACAACTCCTGAAATGATTGGAAAAATTCATAAAATAGTGATGAAGAACCGCAGATTAATAGTAAAGGAGATAGCTGAGGCTACAAAGATGCCAACTGAATGTGTAAGCAATCGTACACGGCACGAAAGATTTCGAAAGATTTCAGTGAAAAATTTCAAGTAAGGTTTCAGTGAAAACTTGTAGAAGGGTTATATTAAAACCTTAAAGAAATCTTTCAAAGAAACATAACATTGAAACATCGTTTCAAGATAATACAAAAATTACATTAAAATCTTACAAAGAAATCTTGCATCAACCTTGCTGGAAAATTTCACAAACATTTTAAGAAAGTTTCCTGTGAGATTTTTTTAAACATATAGTTGGAACATTTCAAAAAAATTGCTGCAAGATTTTGTATAAATGTTTCAACGAAACCATGAAATGAATCTGCTGGAGCATTTTACAAAAGATTTCAAGAAAGATTCCTGTAAGTTTTTCTGAAACATATAGTTGAAACATCTAAACAAGGTCCTACAAGATTTCGAGTAAATGTTACATCAAAACCTAAAAGAAATCTTGCTGAAACATTTCACAAAACATTTACCGAAAGATTGCGGTGAGATTTTCTAAAAAATCTAGTTGAAACATCTTAACAAGGTCTAATAAGATTTCGTGTAAATGTTTCAACCAAACCTTGGAGCACACTTGCTGGAACATTTCTCAAAACATTTTACGTTAGAATACAGCGAGGTTTCTTAAAAAATTTTGTTGTAATATTTTAGTGAGATTACTGCAAGTTTTCGCAGATATGTTTAATACATAAAATATTTCTTTTTTCGAAACCTTCCGACAACTTTGCAAAAATGCTTCAAAAATATGTTTTTAAGAACCTTGCTGCAATCTATCCTGTGAAGATGTATAAAATTTTACTGCAATGTTGCTGGAATATTTCATCAAATCAATGCCGTATTTATTTATTTATTTCATAATTTTTTTGTATAATATATATTTAAATATGGTTTTTATCGAAAAAAAAAGAAAATTAAAATAATTGTGGTAAATAATTGGAAAAAAAAAATTCTTCTTTTAATAGGAATCGAACTCTAAGCCCTTGGCTCGCGAATCCGAGCATTATCCAACTGAGCTAAAACTTGTATTTGTCGACCATAAGTAATAATTTGTATATAAATAGTAACTTTAGTTCAAGTTAATAATTTACATAAATTATAATTAAGATAAAATTATGTTCTTACATCTTATTTTTTATTATTTTGTTTTATAAGAAAAGTTAAGCTACGATAAAGAAATATTCAACAAATTAAAGATTTCAACGGAGCCTTGCAGTAAAATTTCCCAAAACATTTCACGAAAGATTTTTGTGAGATTTTTTAAAACATATAGCTGAAACATTTTAGAAAAGTTACTGCAAGATTTTGTGTAAATGTTTCAACGAAACTTAGGAGCAAACTTGCTGGAACATTTCATAAAACATTTCGAGAAAGATTCCTGTGAGATTTCTTGAAACATATAGTTAAAACATTTTTAAAAAATGGTTGCAAGGTTACGTGTAAATGTTTTAATGAAAACTTGAAGCAAACTTACTGGAACATTTCACAAAACATTTCAAGAAAAATTGCCGTGAGTTTTTTTTTAACATATAGTTGGAACATTTTAAAAAGATCGCTGCAAGATTTCGTATAAATGTTTCAACGAAACCTTGAAACAAACTTGCTAGAACATTTCAGAAAACATGTTATAGAAGAATACAGGGAAGTTTTATAAAATATTTTGTCGTAATAGTTTAGTAAGGTCGCTGCAAAATTCAGTATAAATGTTTCAACGAAACGTTGAAGCAAACTTGCTGGAACATTTTACAAAACATTTTATGAAAGAATACAGAAGAGTTTCTTGAAATATTTTATCGTAATATTTTAGTAAGGTCGCTGCAAAATTTATGGTAAATGTTTCAATAAAAACTTAAAGCAAATTCGCTGGAAGATTTTACAAAATATTTTACGTAAAAATACAGGGAAGTTTTTTAAAATATTTTGCCGTAATATTTTAGCCATGCCACTGCAAAATTTCTTACAAATAATTAATTAATTAAATGTTTAATTAATTAAATATTTGATTGAAAATATTTCTTATTTCAAAACTTTCTGTAACCTTTCAAAAAATCAAAACTGGAAGCTTTCTTGAAAGTATTTTGCAATTTTACCGTAAGCTATTGATGAACTTTTGCGTTAATATTGCGTGTAACTTAAAGCAAATCTTTAAGGAAAGATTTCTGTAAGCTTCCACAAAAGTTTATAAGGAAGATTTTAAGAAAATTTTATTTAAGCATGTTGTAAGCTTCCATGAAAAGTGCATTGAATATTAATCGTAATCTTGCAGCAGAGCTATTTGTTATCTTAAAAATCTATTTTTTATTTTGGATAAAAATAAGTCGACAAAAGGGGACGTTTACTTTTTTCTGAACCAAAAAATCGATTTTTCTTTTTTTACATTTTTTTATAGTTAATTACGTGAAGAATATATTCCCAAAACCGTTTGGTCGTATATATATTTTTTTTAAAGCTATGGAACAAAAACGAAACCGACGTTAACACAGATTAATCGTTAATCAAATCTTTAAAAGCGTTTTTCTCGAAACCACGTTTTTCGAACTGTTGGCCACGATTACTGAAAAACTACTCGATGGATCGCCTTTTTTTTTTTTTTTTTTTTTTTTTGTTAAAGTATTTATCAGAAAATGGATTACAATCAAGATGATATATGCATTATTTTTATTTTTAGAGTACTTTAAAGAGTGAAAAAAAAACTCAATAATAAAAAAAATTCAAATGCCCGCCATTTTGTTAATTTTTGATTTTTAGCGATGATTGTAGGTCAGATGCCGACCGCACTCATATATTTTATAAAACTTTTTCGATTTCTAATTTTCGTTCATTTTTGCAGGTGCTAGAGTGGCCAACAGCGGGCCACCTTTTTTGGAGATGGTCACTTTACGGGGCGTGCCATTAATTACCGTCACGATATTTTGTCATAAAAAAAATTTTTTTTTGTACTTTTTATTGTATTAAACAAGTAGCAAACAATTTAAGTTGTTTAATTTCCTTTTATTCGTTTGAAGAAAACTGCTGCTGAACCCTTTTGGTTACTACGAGAAGCTTATGGTGAACATGCTCCATCGCAAGATACGTGTAAACGATGGTTTCAGCCTCGTGCGGCTTACTTATCTGATTTGGCTCCTTTTGATTACTACTTGTTCGCATCGATGGGTTACGCACTTACTGAGCAGTGCTTTGATTCCTATCAAGATGCCAAAAAATGGCTCGATGAATGGTTCGCGGCAAAAGGGGAAGATTTCTACTGGCGTGGTGTTCACAAATTGCCCAAAAGATGGGAAAAATGTATAAAAAGCGATGGAGCATACTTTGAATAAAGCACTTTTTATTATTCTACCAAATTCAACGTGTTATTTTTTCTTTTAAAATCCGCATTTCATACTTGTACACCTGGTATTCGGGTCAGCATCAAGTCACAGAACTCTATGCATCTAACTAGATCATGTTCAAGCAATTCATGAACAAGTTTTACCTTGTATGGATGGTACTTCAACTTCCTTGTCAAAATATTATGCACTGATCCGGCACTAATATCATGTTGTTTTAATTAATATTATGTTGTTAATCTCGTAACTGTACTGTGGCAATCTTCATTGATTGAAAGAGCAACATCTAGCTGTTTTTCTTCAGTAGTTGCTGTAACTGGACGACCCGATCTAGGATGATCTTTAACCTTATTCCCCACTTAACTTGAAATGTGTAATTGTCCTTTGTACTATCGATTTGGATATTGGTTTCATTCCTATCCTAGAAGTATTGTTGAATAAGATCCGTACATCTTCATTAGATCTCGTCCTGTCATCGTGCCCTTTTACCATAAGAATAATTGAAGGGTTGTAAGTCTAAAGGGTCTAAGTGCCAATTTTATTATTTAGAGATATAACAGAAAAACATTATCAAATCAACAACTCAATGAAATAAGTATTTATTTTTACTTAATTTAATTGAACACGTATCTTATAACTACAGGAAGTTGTAAAAAATCTAAAAGAATAGGAATCCAAGTAAGTAATCCAAAATAAACAATCATTATTTTAGAATGTCTTAAGTGCCTTATAAAGTAATATTGAAGATGGGCTAAGCGCCTTTATGAAAGATATTAAAAATGTTCTCAGATTTTGGTTTGATTTAATCAAAATCTTTTAATCAAACGTTCGTAGAATGCTTTATTTTTGGTAGGTATGTATGGTAGCATGTCCTTCAAATCTTTCAATTTTCCTTTTGAAATATTATTTCGAGCTTTTAGCGCTGGCAAAGTGTCGTTTTTTAATTGGCTTGGAGACTTGCCTTTTTTGAAAATGTTGACACTGTCCCACGGTATTAAATCATTGTGCGATTCTATTAAGTCAACACGAGGTAGCTTATCTTTTTCGATGCGAATCCAAGAAATAGTTGATATTTTTAACTTTGTTGTATTTAGGAAATCCGTGGACGCCTTATTCAGGTCTTTAAAATCATTTTCGTCCAAATTAACCACTTTAAATGGATTTTTATGACATGATTCTTATATCATTTTTTCCACATCCTTTGTGTGTGTACGTGCGTGCGTGCGTGGATGCGTGGGTGCGTGGGTGCGTGCGTGCGTGCGTGCGTGCGTGCGTGCGTGTGTGTAGACAAGAATAATAGCGTATTGCGTAAGATGCGTTTTTATCTGCGAGAAGTTCCTTCGACCGTGAACCGCAGGAGACTGAGGAGTCCGCGCAAATTCGTCTATTAGAAAAATAGCCCCACCGCACGCGTCTCGCGCCCCTCCTTGCCCGGCGGTGATCGGTTTTTGTTTTAACGAAAATTTCCGAGGTTAACACGTAAGCCTCAAGGCAGCGCGAACGAACAAAATCTTGTTTCTCTCCGTTTTCCCCCCTTTTACGCGCGAACGGAAACACGCGCGTCTTTGCATATCGAAAATACGCGCGCGTCGCAAATAATATTTCGGGCTACTGAACAGACTTACAACCCTCCAATTATTCGCTCGTGTTAAGTAATAGGAGCCATGTTACATTCAGATGAAGTAATAATCTAAAAGAAAATTATTATTTAAGATTACAATATAAGAAGCAATAAGATCGTAAGACTTTAAAATTACGGAAGGTAGTATAAATGAAAAAACGACTAAATCATCAAAGAAAATGATACGCATTTTTTGAAAGTAATAACATCAAAAGTAAGGAGCAAACTTAATGATGAATATTGAAATTGATGGAGTATTAAAATTTAGTATTAATAAACATAAGCAATTTAGAGATATTGTTAATTAAATAATAAACGAAACACATAGTTTTCAATTTTCTCTTTTAATTTTATTCAATCTATTTACAAAACACATGACAGCTGTTTCAAACAGACTGTGTCTTCTTCCGATGTTAAAGGCTGACTAGATGTACTCGTATAAAATGAAACATTATAAAACTGTATATTAAGAGTCTATTGTAATTTCAATAAACGCACATGACAACAAAGTTTTGGATGCCGTTGAAATTGAAATATAAGGTGACTTAATATTAAAACAAATTTAACTAAGGTAAGCTATTAACCTTTGACTGGTGACATGGTTTTTGTGTAACGTAACTGGTGACGCGCGGCCTGAGAAGCCGCTGCTGTTAAATGGTCTATAGCATCGAAAGTATTTATGCTAGCTTACCTCAGTTTTTAAAAACAGTTGATTAATGTATAAAAGGATAAAATAAAACCACCCAATAGACTCTGAATGTAATTTTTAATTATTAACATGCTATTATAATGTAAGTAGGAACAAAAATCAAAAATCTAAAGATGAGATCAATAATCACACAAAAAAAAATTAAATCAACATAATTATAACAAAAATACTTTTTTTCCTTATAGTTACGATAATCTAATCAACAAAAAAAAATATTCTTTTAATCACAGGTATCATTTAAAAAAACTGGCATTGGTCAAACTTTGGTTATTTTTATTGACAGTCGGGGCATAATTGTTTGGCACATTGCAAGCACACATGTTTTTTACATGTATTACATTGGTAATTTGATTTGCGATTTAATTTAGGAGGACAATTGGCACAGGTTTTCCGTGTTTTCGGCCTATCCTCTAAGTTTTGTGGTTCAGGTGGCAAATCAGAACCCAAAATACGTGCTAAGTTGACGCGTATATCGCGTGGAATGTGAGTATTATAAACTCTGCGCTGCATGTGTGATAATACCGCGGTTCTAGCCAAAATTTTAATGAATTGTCCTCGATCAATAGCATTGACACCATCAGCTTGATATAAAACATGTGCATTCACCGTACTTATATCCAACATTCGATAAAATATCACCATGGGCCACCTTCGCGTTCGGCGACTGCAGGTGTAGATGGAGCATTTTTTATCTATCTCGTCAACCCCGAAACATCTAACTAACCTTGATAAAGGTTGATCATCACTGTCGCTTTCTGATTGCTGATTTTCTTGAATTGGTTCTTCATCTTCAGAAGCACTTTCTTCGCTATTCGAGTCGTGATCACTTTGCTCTGGGATGAAATTTTCGGGAACATTTCCTGCTTCCGACCCACTTGAATCTTCCTGTGCCAGACACGCTTCAATTTGAGTATTTGACAGTACATTTCCAACTCCCGACTCCCTACGCTTCTTTTTTGGAGGTGCAGAATTACTCATTTTTAGTTATTACCGTAAAAACACGAAAAAACAATATAGCAAAATTACGTTAAAAAGTTACGTCAGTGGTGACGTACGGTCTGAGAGACCGCTGCCGAATTTTATGTTGTTGTAATTTACCAATATAGGACAATACGACGCAACTGTCACTATCTGCGGCGTGGACGCAAATAAACTTGCAGCTACTCAGACGTTGAAACAAAGGAAGCGCGGGGAAGGGGGTGAAATGACGTTTCACTGACACCGCTCGGCCTGTGAGACCGCTTGTCACTAGTTAAAGGTTAAATTCAAGTTTGCTATTTAATAAAACATCATCAAATCTTAATTTAATAATTTCTAATTTTTCTAATAAATTTAATTTTTGTCCTTTGCCTTTTTCGTGAAAAATATTAAATTCTTTATTAAAAATGTGCGATTTTTAAAAAACATGATTAGCGTAATTCGATTTTCGTCAATTATATTTATAACTATATTCATGATCTGCTATACGAGCGGCGAATGTCCTACCTGTATGTCCTATGTAAATTTTATCACACGAGCCACAAGTAAGTTTATAAACTCCCGATTTTAGCCATTTATCTGTTTTACTCTTATTATTTTTAATAAATCTCCCAAGAGATGTATTTGTTTTGTAAGCTACAGTCATGTCTTTCAATTTCAAGTAATTATACAGTTTTTCTGATTGTGTCCCAATGTGAGAGAGGCATGAAATTATTCTGTCTGTATTTTTTATGGGATAGACTAATTGAACAGCTTGTTTACATAATTTTTATTTAATAATTTATCTATAAGGTTGGATAGGTAACCATTATTTATTGCTATTTGTTTAATTATATTTAATTCTTTCTCAAAATCTGATTTTGAAAGTAGAATACTTATTAAACTATGTATATAACAGCGAAATGAAGCTAGTTTGTGCGTATAAGGATGATACAAAGGATTATGTATAACCATATCTGTGGGTGTAGGTTTGTGGAAAATACTGAATTAAAATTTATTATCAACTTTTTTGATGATGTTGAAGTTTGCAACGTTGGACTCCAACGAAAAATCGAAATTTTTCATATTCGTTTTTTCTCAATAAAATGGATATGAAATAAACAAATATGTATTAAAATTAATCATTAACATCAATTTTAGCAAATTCAAGCCCTAAAATACCCCTAAAAAAGAATGAAAAAAAATCAAGTATTACAACCGTTTATGATTTAAAAAAAAAAAACAGTATGATAAAAAATATATAAGACCCCAGAAACCGTATACAACAAAAAAAATTTGTCAACTCTTTCCGGAAATAATTTTAGAGGGGGATGAAAAGACAAAATTCTCGAAAAAAAATTCTGACTGCTTTCGTAATACCGTTGGCACCTAAATAAAAAGCGTATATGATTCCTTGGCACATAATAATCCTATAAAAAAATTGGCGTTAAAAAACGGCTCCGGAACTTACGGTTCAGGGGGATGAAATGTTAAAATTTACGAAAAAAGAATTTGACAACTTTCCTAATGCCGTTAGCACAACAATAAAAAGCGTATATGATTTCTTAGCACAATACAAACCTACGACAAAATTGGCGTTCAAAAAACGACTCCGGAACTTACCCTTCAGGGGGATGATGGGTTTCAACATAAAATCAATTCCAACATCTTTCCTAATAACGCTGGCAAAAAAAAAAAAGTCTACGATTTTTTTGTACATAAGAAATCTACAAAAAAATTGGTGTCAACTAAAGCAGTATCGAAACTTACCCTCGAGAGGGATGAAAGTCACAATTTTTTGAAAAAAATCTAACAACTCTCCTAATACCGTTGGCACAAAAATAAAAAGCGTATATGATTCTTTGGCATATAACAATCTTATAAAAAAACTAGCGTCGAAAAAACGGCTCCGGAACTTACTCTTCAGAGGGATGAAAAGTCAAATTTACGAAAAAAAAATCTGACAACTTTCCTAATACCGTTCGCACAAAAATACAAAGCGTATATGATTCCTTGGCACATAACAATCCTATAAAAAAATTAGCGTTGAAAAAACGGCTCCGGAACTTACCGTTCAGTGAGATGAAAAGTCAAAATTTTCGAAAAAAAATCTGATAACTTTCCTAATACTGTCGGTACCAAAATAATAAGTCCATATGATTACTTGGGACATACCAATGCTATAACAAAATTGGCGTTAAAAAATCCGCTCCGGAACTTACTCTTCAGGGGGATGAAATGTCGAAATTAACGAATAAATCAGACAACTTTCCTAATACCGTTGGCACAAAAATAAAAAGTGTATGTGATCTCTGCGAACATGAGAAATGTATAAAAATTTGCTTAAAAAAGAATAGTCCGGAACTCACCATTCAGGGGGATGAAATGTCAAAATTTACTGTTATTGGATAAAAGAAATAATTTTTTGTAGCATTTCATGTTATACTAATTTCTAAAATACTTAAATATTATTGAATTTTTTGATTAATTTGAAAACAATGAAAATTTGAAAAAATTGAACTAACTTTTTCTACTACTCTTTTAACTGTGTGATGTTATACTTTTCTACGTGTCGTTTACATACGTGGTTCAGGGGAGGTTTACCTTTTTCTGAACCAAAAAATCGATTTTTCTTTTTTCACATTTTTTGGTAGTTAATTACGTGTATAATATATTTTCAAAACCGTTTGGTCGTATACATATTTTTTTTTAAAGCTATGGAACAAAAACGAGACCGACGTTAACACAGATTAATAGTTATTCAAATCTTTAAACGCGTTTTTCTCGAAACCACGTTTTTCGAACTGTTGGCCACGATTACTGAAAAACTACTCGATGGATCGCCTTTTTTTTTTTTTTTTTTTTTTTTTGTTAAAGTATTTATCAGAAAATGGATTACAATCAAGATGATATATGCATTATTTTTATTTTTAGAGTACTTTAAAGAGTGAAAAAAAAACTCAATAATAAAAAAAATTCAAATGCCCGCCATTTTGTTAATTTTTGATTTTTAGCGATGATTGTAGGTCAGATGCCGACCGCACTCATATATTTTATAAAACTTTTTCGATTTCTAATTTTCGTTCATTTTTGCAGGTGCTAGAGTGGCCAACAGCGGGCCACCTTTTTTGGAGATAGTCACTTTACGGGGCGTGCCATTAATTACCGTCACGATATTTTGTCATAAAAAAAATTTTTTTTGTACTTTTTATTGTATTAAATAAGTAGCAAACAATTCGAGTCGTTTACTAATTTCCTTCTATGAAAAAAAAAATTCCAAAAAAAACTGTTGTTTTGGTCAATAAAAAGGTAAACCTTCCCTTAAGTATATCGAAATGGAATGTAGAGCAATACTCTCAGTCATACGTCCAATACACACACATACTTAGCTTTGTGCGCTTTACCATCTCTACTGACAACGAAGCGCAGTGGAGAGGAATCGCGGCCTGCAGGCCAGGCTTCGCACACAAGCGCGCGCATACAAGCACGCGTATACGTACATTGTGTATAGGCAGCGTCTTGAATTTATTTCGTGTTTTGATTTTAAACTTTTATCTTTGATTTTCCCTTCAAGCGCCGTGGTGCGCTATTAACCATACGAGTGCGCAGCGGACAGCTTCGCTTGCTTGAAGGCATCGTGCGTGCTATTTTTTCGTCAGTGTATTACATAACATCGGAAATACATAAGAACGCGCGCCGAAATGTAGATTTTTTGCCCTTTCGTGTATATATATATATATATATATATATATATTATATATGCATATATATATATATATGTATTGTGACAGGTGGCTTATAGAGGTTACGCCACCTGCCATAGGCGATAAAGATAGAGCTCGCGGCGTGACGATACGCGGCGCCATCGATCAAGCGATCGGTGGCTTGACGCGGGAAAAGGCGCGAAAATGCGCGGCGTACCGAAACGCGGCGCTATCGATCAAAAATCGATAGCGCTACGCGGAAAAATCGATAGGCGTAAGGGGAAGGAGGAGCCCTCCCTTCAAGCCTTCTTCTCGTTCAACCGGTCCGACACGCCGCACGTGCTTCGAGTAACCTGCAAACCGATACGAAGATTTAAGCGAATTCTGAAGAAGATTTCCGCAGCGGTTCCACAGATCATAGAGGACAATACCGCGGTCAATTATTAGTAGAGTAAGTGGCCACTTTAGAGATATATTTAGCTCGCGGTATAAATTATATTTAGTTTTCCTGACGCATGTGCGATCGCGTCAGGCGTCGATGTAGATATATTACAGTTACGCGGTCTCGCGCGTAACTCAAACTCGATTAGGCCGTGCGAGTGCGAGTGAGAGGAACGATCTCTCTCTCGCACTATCATAGAATAGGCGTGCGAGTAAGAGAAAGCCACTCTTATTCGTACAACCTGTGAGCACGTAGTTGAGCGAGAGTAACGAGCTCTCTCGCTCAGCCATAGATTGTAGCGTCGAGTGAGAGAGAGAGACGCTCTCACTCGAGCAGTCATAGACGACAGCGGTATAGAGGGAGAACTGCGTCCTCGATATCCGTCGGCCATAAACTATACGGCTGTGTGTAGCCGCGTAAAGGATGCGCATGCGCAGTGCGCACCTCGGGAATTAGTATTGCGCGTGAAGCAATACTAATTGCTTTTTGCGATAACGGACTTCTCCGCTATAATTTATCAGTTTTGTAGTTATTTTGTGTTCTTATTTATTAAATAAGCAGTAAGCACTGAGCCGGTGCCTTTTTATTTAATTTATTTCCCTACAGCGTCCCTATCCCGAATACCGCCGCCTCCGCTGGTGTGCCAATCTAACATTAGCACACACTCTGAGTAGCCGAACCCGGTGGGAGCAACACCGGTAGGCGGGGCCTTAGGCAAGGCACCTTACACACAAAAGAAGAAAAGCAGGACCCGAGGAAGGTCCTGCGTTGCTAATGGGCGTAAATAATATTACCTCGTTACTATATATATATATATATATATATATATATATATATATTGTCACGAAGAACACTCCGTGCTCCGCGCCTCGTCATATTTCGCGTATTTAGGGTATTGCATTAATTGCCGAAAATGCGTAACGCGACAGTCGCGGACGGAAAGATACGGTACGCGACTAGAGATAGACTAGTCGAGTGCCGTATAAGGGGGGCTAGGCGAGGCTAGGCTAGGTAGCCGAGCTGCTTCCCGCCTTTAGTCAGTTCATTTAGCGCCTTCGCAATAACTATGCGTAAATTCTCGATAGTTTTTTTTCGTATAATCCGCCATTTTGGGACGCGTCAAGTCCCTTTCGCTCCCGCGTTTTTCTTTGCAAGGGGTTTTCTTGCGCGTGAAAAGTTGTGGTGCGTTTTCTTGGCGTGCTCCGGCTACATAAGTAGCCAAGAGAGATTTCACCGGCCGACGGCGTAGACGTTCGACACCAGCGACCGGGAATTCATCGGGATAGCTGCGCAGGGCGGCGGCACGTTGCCTCTTCGCCCTTACTGCCTTCGACTCTCCGCTTAGCGTGCGCGGCTGGCCAGCCAAAAGCAAGTAGGTTACAACTTGAAATTTACGCGCGCAAAGTTGTGTTCATTTTAGTTTGCGTTGGAGTAACCTCCGCTGGTTACTCCAGTCTTTGTTAAATTCGTTTTTTCGCGGTTCGTGCGGGTGAGAGAGCGGCATCTCTCTCACTCTCGTAGAGTCAGTGCGAGAGCGTTGCGGTCTCTCTCGCACCCGTATAGGAATAAGCGCGCGTGAGTGAGAGAGCGTTATCTCTCTCACTCTAGTGGCAGCAGTGCGGGAGAGTCGCTTTCTCTCTTGCACTTGCTGCATATACGTCGCGCGCGCAAGTGGGAGAAACCTGTATCTTCCACCCATGTAAGATCAGTGCGAGAGAGTTGCGTTCTCTCTCGCACTCGCGTAAGGCTAGGCGCGCAAGAGTGGGAGAGCGCTTTCTCTCTCACTCCTACGGCGCAGTACGGGAGACTCGTTGTCTCTCTCGTACTCGCAGTAGACGCGGCGCGCAGGAGTGGGAGATCGCTCTCTCTCTCGCTCCAACGGGCTCCGTGCGGGAGAGTATCCTTCTCTCTCGCACCCGTACGTTAGACGGCGCGTGCGAGTGAGAAAGGCTTTTTTCTCTCACTCTTATAGGCGTAGTGCGAGAGACGTTCTTTCTCTTTTGCGCTCGTATAATACGCTGCGCGCGGGAGCCGTTTACGCGCATTATAGCCCACCTAGTTACCTGCGCTTCTCGTGCGTACTTATTTATAATTACTTCTTATTGTTTTTTTTATTTTTTTTTGTTGTTATTTGTTAATTTATTAAATTATTTTATTTATTTAATTTGTTCTTTTTCTTTCTTTTTTTTCTTACTTTTCTGATATCCTTTTTTGGCATTTTCCTTTAGGATTTTGTACAAACTACAGGTGAAGCCTGAAAATACCATTTTATCTATTTACAGTTTTTTTATTTAATTTATTTAATTTCCTTCATTCCTTTTTATTATTTTTTTCGATTCTTTATTATTTGCGCGACGAGGAGCTTTCAGCTCTCCTCCCGAATACCGCCCTCTCCAAGATTCAACTAGCCAGGTGAGGACGACACGAGCCGCGCAACGACGATTGCGCGGCATTGCAACGGGTAAGTTGAGTCCATAGAACGGCTTTTCGTGCCTGGACCCAGGAGCAAAGTCGTCCGAGACTTTAGCTACCTAAAAAAGGGGCGCAACGGGCATTTTCGCACCTCTTGCGAATTGTGCGTCCCCCGAAGCTAATTGCTCCTGTGGTGGTTAACGCTAAAAACTGCCACCCCGTTACAATATATATATATATAGATACTCACTTGCCATAAAAAGGCAAGTTTTTAATGAAACAAAATAAATAAAGAAATGACTTTTTCTTATTGTAAAACTATTTTTTTTATTTATTGTAACAAATAACGTGAAAAGTAATAAAATACTATTGCAGAATAATTTTCAATTTTGTTAGAATTTTTTTTTTTTTATGAAGACTATTTAAATTTTTTATTATCGATCAGATCAGTTTTAGAAATGGTTAATAAGAATTTTAATATCATATTCTATTTCAATTAAAAATATAAACAACTTTTTAAACATTATAAAATATGTCAATTTCATGTTAACTGATTTCTCTTTGACACTGAAAATGTATTTGTCGCTTGAATAAAAAATTTCTCACATACAATTCAATTTTCTTTAAAAATTTGATAATAATAAATTTTTACACAATGTGTATGTTTTAATATTGAATAGTCATTTTATTTTAATATGTTTAAAATATATTTTAAGTTGAATTTATTAAAATTATTTAATCACAATATTCTTGTGTGTTGATAAAAATTATTTTTGCGCCACAACAAATTTTTTTATTCTTTTACATTTAAAAGTTTAATATGAAATTATCAAAAGAATTTTAATGTGGTTAAGTTATTATGCATTATATTATTTTACTGAGAATTATTAGTATAAAAACAGAAATTTGAATCTTACAGGAAAGAAATATAGTCTTTTTAATTAATATGCACAATTTAAATGACATTTTTTAACTAATATTTAAGTTGTTTTTGTTAAATAATATCGTTTATATATTTTAAGAAGTGTATAACATAAAAATATTTTTAGATAATTTAATTGTATATAAAATGGTTATTGATTTAAGTAACAAATGCATTTTTAATGTCAATGAGTTATCATTTAACACTTAATTGTTATATTTTTAAATGTTAAGGCTCTTAATATTTTAATCTAAAATGCCATATCATATTAAAATTTTTATTAACAATTTATAACACTGTTCTGATCAATAATAAAAAATATAAATAATTTCTATGTTAAAAAAAATTTTAATTAAATAAAATTAATTTATTTTGTATTAGTATTTTATTTCTTTTCACGTTATTTATTATTATAAATAAAAGATTAATTTTCCAATAAAAAAAGTCATTTTTTCATTTATTGTTTCATTAAAAAATAGCAATTTTATGGCAAGTAAGTGTCTACATATTTATTTATGTGTATATATATATATATATACACGCAATGGTTAAGAATTTGTATTTCGTCGCGCGTTCTTATGTTTTTCTGATGTCATGTGATACGCCGACGAAAACATAGCTCGCTCGATGTACACTCTGACAAAAAAGTATCCGGAAATTCT
Source organism: Chalcis sispes (assembly GCA_949987625.1). Taxonomy (NCBI): domain Eukaryota; kingdom Metazoa; phylum Arthropoda; class Insecta; order Hymenoptera; family Chalcididae; genus Chalcis; species Chalcis sispes. Next base: position 43,545,549 of record OX465097.1, on the reverse strand, counting down.
CATTTAAATTGCCCGCGTTAAGTATTTTTAAGTATTTGAAGTTTCTGTATGTTAGTAGGACTGTCCGTAATTACTATGCCAAACATGAGTGCGGTCTGTCAACTAGTTTGTTTACGACAGCTGTTGAAACCAGTCGACCTCAGTGGTAGTCTGCGAATGTTACAATGGAAAAAAATATTGAACAAACAGTTTGTCTTAAATTTTGTGTTTTGAACGAAATTTCGTGTGCTGACTCGTTGCGAATGCTGAAAAAGGCTTATGGAGACTCTGTTTTATCGAAAACCCTAGTGTACGAATGGTACAAAGCCTTTAAAAACGGTCGGGAGATCGTCGAAGATTTGCCTCGTTCAGGACGACCGTCGACCTCTTCAACCAACGATAACGTCGAAAAAATCAAGGAAATTGTGCTGGAAAATCGTCATGCCAGTGTTAGAGAGATAGCTCGTGATCTCAACATCTCTCGTGAAACCGCTCGTTTGATTTTGGTGAACCAATTGGGCATGCAGCGCGTCGCCGCTCGGCTCGTTCCGTTAGAGCTGAATTTTCTTCAAAAACAGTACCGGATGCAGGTAGCTGCAGACATGCTGGATCGTGCGAATTCTGATCCTACGTTCATGGGACGGATCATAACTGGTGACGAGACATGGGCCTATGAATACGACACACAAACAAGCCAACAATCATCGGAATGGGTGGGAAAAAATGAGCCGAAACCGAGAAAACCTCGCAAAAGTCGTTCGAAAATCAAGACGATGCTTATTGTTTTCTTCGATATTCGTGGTGTGATTCATCATGAATTCGTTCCGCAAGGTCAAACGGTCAATAAGGACTCCTATTTAACTGTTTTGAGACGTTTGCATGAAAATATTCGCCGTAAACGGCCGGATTTGTGGCAAAACAATTCGTGGATTTTGCATGACGATAACGCACCATCTCATCGAGCCACGATTATTAACGATTTTAAGACCAAACACTCGATAAATACCATCGACCAGCCACCTTATTCGCCTGATCTAGCTCCGTGTGACTTTTTTCTTTTCTCCAGACTGAAATTACTGCTCCGGGGAACCACATTTGACTCCATAGACGCCATAAAAGAAAATTCACAGAAGGTGCTGAAGGCCATCCCTGAAAGCGCCTATAAAAAATGTTTCCATAATTGGAAAAAACGTTGGCACATGTGTATCGCTTCAAATAGAGCATACTTTCAAGGAGATTCAATAAATATTGAAGAAGATTAATATTTTTGCGTTTTATTTCAAATTTCTGGATACTTTTTGTCAGAGTGTATTATAACAAACGAAGTCGCTACATACAGGTATACGCATACCTGTATGTCTCGTGCGCGCGCTTGTGTTAGTAGCCTGGCCTGTAGGCAGCGCTTCCCTCTCCACTGCGCTTCGCTGTGAGTAGAAATAGTAACGCACTCAACGCTAAAATTTGTGTGTGTATTGGCCGTATGACTGAGTGTATTACTCTGCACTCGATGTTTCGATATACTTAACCATGTATGTAAACAACATGTGGGACGTTCCTATGAATTCTTTGTTTCGGAGTCGATTTTTTTTTTTTTTTTTTTTTTGGAAAATTTGTTAACTTTCAGTTTATATCAAAGTAAAATATCATGCCAAGTATCATCTAAATATTAATTTAAAAAAAAGTTATATTAAAAAAAAATTAATAATTTTTTTTTAAATGTTTTATCTTTAGAAAAAAAAGGAGTAAAATGTTTAAACTGTTATATGTCAAATAATAATTATCTGAATAACGTAATTCTTTTTTTTAATTACGAGAATAATATTGAACTTATAAAATATATATAATTTAAATTCGAATTTAAAAAGAAGAGAACAGCTTCGACGCCATGCCTTTTCTTTTTTCTTATCTGTTATTAATAATTACATATAAAATGTAGATACCATCAGTAATTTATCCATTTAATGTTATGATAGAAGAAACAATTAATAGACTAAATTAATTGTTTGATAATACTTGTGAATCTTACAATATAGATAGTATAAAAATGTTCATAGGATTTTATATTTTTCATATTCCGATTCACGATGAATAATAATTCATAATAATCTTCTTAATGAAAATTTATGAAAAAAAAATTAGTTAAATATATTAGAATATTCTAAAAGTACTTAAATCGTTTTTGTTATTATTTGAAACCAATACAGCAATTGTTTAATTTATTTATAATCTGTTGTGACAGGCGGCTTATAGAGGCTAAGCCACCTGCTATAGGCGATAGAAAGAGAGTTCGCGGCGCGACTATACGCGGCGCCATCGATCAAGCGATCGATGGCTTGACGCGAGACAAGCCGCGGCGTACCGAAACGCGGCGCTATCGATCAAGAATCGATAGCGCTACGCGGGAAAACTGATAGGCGAGAGGGAAAAGAGGAGCCCTTCCCTCAAGCCTTCTTCTCGTACGAGCCGTACAACCAGCCGCACGTGCTTTGAGTGAGATACGAATTTTTCGCGAGCCTTGAAGACTTTTCCGCAGCGATCCGCAGCAGTAATCGAGAGACGATTCCGCGATCAAAGATTGTAAAAGTAAGTGGCCACTTAATCGCAATAGTTAGTCCGCGAATAATTAGATCGAGTTTTCCTGACGCGTGTGCGATCGCGTCAAGCATATATATATATAGCAAGACCGCGTAACTCAAACTCGATTAGGCCGTGCGAGTGCGAGTGAGAGGATCGATCTCTCTCTCGCACTTTCATAGAATAGACGTACGAGTAAGAGAAAGCCACTCTTACTCGTACAACCTGCGAGCACGCAGTTGAGCGAGAGAAACGAGCTCTCTCACTCAACCATAGACTACAGCGTCGAGTGAGAGTAAGAGACGCTCTCACTCGAGGAGTCCCGTACTACGGCAGTATAGAGAGGGAACTGCTCTCTCTATATGTGCCGTCCATAGATTACACGTGTGTGTGAGCCGCGTAAAGCGAAGAAGGTGCGCACCTCGAGAATTAGTATTGCGCGTGAGGCAATACTAATTGCTCTTCGCAGTAAAGGACCTCTCCGCTATAATTTATCCATTTTGTATTAATTTTGTTATTTTTACTAATTAAATAAGCAGTTAGCACAGAGCAGGTGCGTCTTTCTTATTTTCATTTCCCTACAGCGTCCCTATCCCGAATACCGCCGCCTCCGCGGGTGTGCCAACCGGTTGTTGGCACACATCCTGAGCAGCCGAGCTTGGTAGGAGCAACACCGGTAGCGGGGCCTTAGGTAAGGCCCCTCACACACAAAAGTAGAAAAGCAGGACCAGAGGAAGGTCCTGCGTTGTTAACGGGTGTACACAAATTACCCCGTTACACTGTAAAATTTATTCCAAAAATATTTTTATGCAGTTAATGAAGAATCTATTAATGTAAAAAATTTCATACTTGAACCACAAAATTACTCATACAGACTAGCAAATATTTAATTTCAGTTTATTCTATTAATTATAAAAATTAATTGATTTCAATAATCAAGATAGATTAAACTTTGATTATCATATACATAATTAAAATCAGTAGTTTTAATATAATTTATAAACAGTTACAAAAAGAATAACTCGTTTTATTTTAAACATTTAATTTTTTCAACTTTTAATTTTTATTGAATTAATAATAAAATTTAATACTATATAATTGTTAAATTAGTATAACGTCAAATACTATATAGAATTATTTCTCTTATGCAATCTAAGTTTTAAACATGATTTGCATTTATAAAAATTTGCATTTATAATATTAAAGTAATATCAATATTAATATTATTATATATCTGATAATCACACTTTGATCTATCTTGATGGTTAAATTCAATTAATTTTTAAAATTAGAATAAATTTGAATAAAACATGAAATTTTAATATATAAAGAAAAAAAATACATGATTAACAAAATGTGGCTGACATCACGTAAATTCCAAGGATATGTATTGTCACGGAGAACACTCCGTGCTCCGCGCCTCGTCGTATTTCGCGCGCTTCCACGGTCAGCAAGCCGAGCTGAGAATACGTAACGTGACAGTCGCGGACGAGAAGATGCGGTACGCGACTAGAGATAGGATAGTCGAGTGCCGTATAAGGAAGCTAGGCAAGGCTAGGCTAGGTAGCCAAGCCGCTTCCCGCCTTTAGCTAGTTCTTCTCGAGTTTTCGATAGTTATACGTGTTCCCGTATTTCGGCATTTTCGAAAGTCTTTCCGCGATATAGCCGCCATTTTGAACGCGAGCTCGTGCTTCATTCTCGCGCCGCGCCAACCGTTTGTGTGTGCAGAGTTTTTTGTTTTTTTTTTGTACTTTGGCGCGCACTGGCTACGTGGGTAGCCAAAAGGACGTTCACCGGCCAACGGAACGTGAGCATCCGCCACAGGCGACCGGGAGTACACCGACGAAGCGACGCAGAGGGACGGCACGTTGCCTCTTCGCTCTTCCCGCCTTCGATTCTTCGTTTTGCGTGCGTGGCTGGCCAGCCACAAGTAAGTTGGTTGTAACTTTAATTTTGCGCGCGTCAATTTTGTTCGCTTTTATTTGCGTAGGAGTAACCCTCGCCGGTTACTCCATTTTTAGCTAATTCGTTTTTTCGTGGTTCGTGCGAGTGAGAGAGCGTCATCTCTCTCACTCTCGTATAGTCAGTGCGAGAGAGTTGCTGTCTCTCTCGCACCCGTATAAGAATAAGCGCGCGTGAGTGAGAGAGTGGTATCTCTCTCACTCTAGTGGCAGCAGTGCGGGAGTGTCGCTTTCTCTCTCGCACTCGCAGCATATACGGCGCGCGCGTGAGTGGGAGAGGCCTTTCTCTCCCATCCGAGTAAGATCAGTGCGAGAGAGTTGCGTTCTCTCGCACTCGCGTAAGGCTAGGCGCGCAAGAGTGGGAGAGCGCTTTCTCTCTCACTCCTACGGCGCAGTACGGGAGACTCGTTGTCTCTCTCGTACTCGCAGTAGACGCGGCGCTAGAGTGGGAGAGTGCTTTCTCTCTCGCTCCAACGGGCTCCGTACGAGAGAGTATTCTTCTCTCTCGCACCCGTACGTTAAGCGGCGCGCGCGAGTGAGGGGGGCTTTTCTCTCTCACTCCTGTAGGCGTAGTGCGAGAGACGTTCGTTCTCTCTCGCACTTATATCGTGCGTTGCACGTGGGAGCCTTATCCGCGCATTATAACTAGCTTTACCACCTGCGCTTCTCGTGCGCGCTTGTTGTAATTTCTTTTTATTGTTTTCTTTGTAATTTTCATTGTTATTATTTATTGTTCGTTAAATTTATTAAATTATTTTATTTATTTTAAACGACCTTTTTCTTTATTTTACTTTCTTTTCTTATATCCTTTCTTGCATTTTTTTTCAGAATTTTTTTTTTCAGTCAAAGGTGAAACATAAATTCTTTTCTAATTATTTATAGCTCCTTTTTTTTATAATTTATTTAATCTTTTTTTTTATTTTTAACTTACTTCTTCTTGGATTCTTAATATTTGTACGACGAGGAGCTTTCTGCTCTCCTTCCGAATAACGCCCTCTCCGAGATTCCAACTAGCCAGGCGAGGACGACACACGAGCCGCGCAACGACGAATGCGCGGCATTGCAACGGGTGAGTTGGGTCCAAAGAACGGCTTCCCGTGCCCGGATCTAGGAGCAAAGTCGTCCGAGATTTTAGCTACCGAAAAGGGGGCGCAACGGGCATATTCGCACCTTTTTCGAATTGCGCGTCCCCCGAAGCTAATTGCTCCTGTGGCAATTAACCTTTAAAACCTCTACCCCGTTACAGTATATATATATATATATATATATATATATATATATATGTACAACAGATAACTAATTTTTTTTTATAAATTTTTATTATGAAGATTATTATGAATTATTATTCATCGTGAATCGGAATATGAAAAATATAAAATTATGTAAATATTTTATAGTATCTATATTGTAAAATTGACAAGCATTATTAAACAATAAATTTAGTCTATTAATTGTTTTTTCTATCATAAAATTAAATGGATAAATTATTGATGGTATCTACATTTTATATGTAATTATAAATAACATATAAAAAAAAAGAAAAGGCATGGCGTCGAAACTGTTCTCTTCTTATTAAATTTGAATTTTAACCCTCAAGTGGAGCACTGTCGCAGCTTAACATAACTGGAGCGCATGGGTAAGGATTACCCGGCTAGCTTTGACCACTTATATCTTATTATAAAATTGATCAATTTAAAATTTTTTTTTTTTTAATCGATTCGTCGGACGATGTAGAATAAGAATATTTTATGAACAAATAAATAAAAATTTAAGTTTTTATAATATTAATGAAAAATAATAAAAAAATGCAATGAAAATTGACGAAAAAAGATTCTACCCTGGGTGAGCGTAACCCAGTGCTCCTCTTGAGGGTTAATTATATATATTTTATAAGTTCAATATTATTCTCGTAGTTGAAAAAATGAATTACGTTATCCAGATAATTATTATTTAAGATATAACAGTTTAAACATTTTACTCCTTTTTTTTTCTAAAGATAAAACATTTAAAAAAAAATTATTAATTTTTTTTTAATATAACTTTTTTTAAAATTAATATTTAGATGATACTTGGCATGATATTTTACTTTGATATAAACTGAAAGTTAACAAATTTTCCAAAAAAAAAAAAAAAAAATCGACTCCGAAACAGAGAATTCATAGGAACGTCCCACATGTTGTTTACATACATGGTTAAGTATATCGAAACATCGAGTGCAGAGTAATACACTCAGTCATACGGCCAATACACACACAAATGTAGCGTTGTGTGCGTTACTATCTCTACTTACAGCGAAGTGCAGTGGAGAGGGAAGCGCTGCCTACAGGCCAGGGTACTAACATAAGCGCGCGCACGAAACATACAGGTACGCGTATAGCTGTATGTAAAAGCTTCGCTTGTTTGAATACATCGTGCGAGCTATGTTTTCATCAGCGTATCACAAGACATTAGAAAAACATAAGAACGCGAGCCGAAATACGTATTCTTTACCGTTGCGTGTGTATATACACAGTGTGTCCCATGGAAAACGGAACTTTTTCAAAATAAAGACAAAAACTCAATATTCCGGCAAATCTCATTTATTTTATTCAAAATAGTCTCCTTCCGCATCAATACAACGTTTTGCACGATCAATTAACATATCGAATGAGTTTCTGAGATCATCTTTATCCATCGACTTTAGTATGTCGGTCGTCGCTCTTTGGATGGCCTCTAAGTCGGCATAACGTTTTCCTTTTATAGGCAAGTGCAATTTGGAGAACATGTAGAAGACGCACGAAGCCAAATCCGACGAGTACGGTGAATGGTTGATGGTTAAAATGGAATTTTTGATCAAAAAATCCGTGATCAAGTTCGATCGATGTGACGGGGCATTATCAGGCAGCAAACGCCAGCTCCCTTTTTCACGGTTTTGTGGCCGCACACGACGAATACGGCTGAGCAAACGCTTCATAACACCAAGATTAAACACAGCAGTAATCGTTTGACCAGGTAGAACGAATTCACGATGAATAATACCCTCCGAATCGTAGAAACAAATCAACATTGTTTTCACTTTTGACTTTTTAAGACGACTTTTTTTCGGATTGGTCTCGGTTGGGTGCTTCCATTCAGCACTCTGACGCTTGGTTTTAAGAACATATTGAAAACACTATGTCTCGTCACCAGTCACAATTGAATATTTCAAGTGTGGGTCCTTTTTTGACTTTTTAATCAAATCCTAACAATGTTGAATTCAGAGCAATTTTTCGTAGTCGGTTAATTTGTGTGGAACAAAGCGTTCACACACCTTCCGTAGATTCAAATGATCGGTCAAAATGCGATGAATTGAATTTTTGGACTTATTGAATTCCATTTTCATGTATCGCAATGAAGATTTTGGCTCATTTTTTATAAATTCACGCACTTCTTTAATGTTACTTTGAGTAACCACGGTATTTGAAGGACCTGGATGTTCGCCATCCTAAATGTCTTCACGACCTTCCTAAAACCGCTTATACCACTCATACACTCTGGTACGGGATAGACAATTATCGCCATAAACTTGTTTCAGCAAATTATGCATCTTAGTAAAGGATTTACTAAGTTTAAAACAGAACTTAATATTTGCTCTTTGTTCGAAGTTCATTTTTTGACCGATGCCACAAACACTGTCACTTTGAGCGCGATATTTTGGTTTCCATTGAACCAAATGTCATACAATTTTGACAGGATGTCAGTTAAGAATGGACCTTTCCATTGCTAACACCCACCAATAGGTGGCGCCAATATAAATCGATGTTTTGAAAAAGTTCCGTTTTCCATGGGACACACTGTGTATATGTAGACACTCACTTGCCATAAAATTGCTATTTTTTTAATGAAACAGTAAATGATAAAATGACTTTTTGTATTGGAAAATTAATCTGTCATTTATTATAATAAATGACGTGAAAAGTAATAAAATACTATTATAAAATTGATTTTAATTTTATTAAAATTTTTTTTAACATAACTATTTATATTTTTTATAATTTATCAGAACAGTTTTTTAAATTGTTAATAAAAATTTTAATATGATATGGCATTTCAATTAAAAATATTAGCAGCTATAACATTTAAAAATATAACAATTAATTGTTGAGTGATAACTCTCTGACATTAAAAATGCATTTGTCACCTAAATCAAAAACTTTTTTATATACAATTAAATTGTCTTAAAATATTTTTATCTAATTCACTTCTGAATATATATATATATATATATATATATATATATATATATATATATATATATATATATATATATATATATATATATATATATATATATATATATATATTCAGACACACACATCGTTCAATAAGTTGCGAGACTAACCCAGATATAGTGCTAGTAGTACCAAACTGGGCACGTTTCCATAGAGTGCAAACCTTTACATAAAACGTGTAGTAATTCCACGTCGATCGGATCACAGACAGCAGAGTTGTCGAGGTTAGAGTGAAGTCACTTTGTAATTTGTTTGAAAAATGGAAAAAAGCGAGTTTCGCGTGTTGATAAAACGTTGTTTTTTAATGGGTAAAAACACCGTAGAAGCCTAGCAATGGCTTTAAAAACATTACCAGGACTCCTCTCTATCCAAACCAACGATTTGTCGTTGGTATGCGGAGTTTAAACGTGGTCGTACTGACACAAACGATGCGGAACGTTCGGGTAGGCCATTGGAAGCCGTTACATAGGAAAATGTGAGTGAAGTGTTAAAAATTGTAATGAAAAATCGCAAAGTGAAGGTCCGTGAGATTGCAGAAATGACACAGATATCATCTGGAAGCGTATTTACAATCCTTCATGAAAAATTAAGCATGAAAAAGGTTTTTTCCAAGTGGGTGCCGCGATTGCTTTCAGTGGAACAAAAACAGCAACGAGTCGACGATTCAGAGAGCTGTTTATCGCTATTTACTCGCAATAAAAAGGATTTCCTGCGTCGATACGTGACCATGGATGAAACATGGATACATCATTTTACTCCGGAGTCGAATCGGCAATCATCTGAGTGGCGCATGGCTGGCGAAAGCCGCCCAAAGCGTCCAAAAACGCAGCAGTCTGCTGGCAAAGTCATGGCGTCTGTTTTTTGGGATACACATGGCGTGATTTACATTGACTACCTGGAAAAAGGTAAATCGATCAACAGTGATTATTATATTGACTTGTTGGTACGTTTGGAGGAGGAGATCGCTACAAATGATTTTAAGTAAAATAATATAATTCATAATAATTTAACCACATTAAAATTCTTTGAATAATTTTATAATAAATTTTTAAATGTTAAATAATAGAAAAATTTCTTGTAGTGTAAAAATTATTTTTATCAACGTACAAGAATATCTTGATTAAATGATTTTAATAAATTAAACTTGAATTATATTTTATACATATTAAAAGAAAATGACTTCAATATTCAAACATAAAAATTTATTGTTATCAAATTTTTAAAGATAATTGAATTAGATATGAAAAAATTTTTTATTTAAGCGACAAATACGTTTTCAGTGTCAAAGAGAAATCAGTAAACATGAAATTGACATATTTTATAATGTTTAAAAAGTTGTTTATATTTTTAATTGAAATAGAATATTATATTAAAATTTTTGTTAACCATTTCTAAAACTGATATGATCGATAATAAAAAATTTAAATCTTCATAAAAATAAAAATTCTAACAAAATTGAAAATTATTCTGCAATAGTATTGTATTACTTTTTACGTTATTTGTTACAATAAATAAAAATAATAATTTTACATTAAGAAAAAGTAATTTTTCTATTTATTTTGTTTCATTAAAAAATTACCTTCTTATGGCAAGTAAGTGTCTATATAAATATATATTTATATATATATGTATATATATACACACATACACAATATATATACATGCATAGATATATATGTATACTCGCAAGGGCAAAGTATCCGCATTTTGGCGCGCGTTCTTATGTATTTCCGATGTCATGTTATATGCTGACGAAAAAATTGCACGCACGATGCATTCAAGCAAGCGAAGCTGTCCGCTGCGCACACGTATGGTTCATAGCGCACCTCTGCGCTTGGAAGTAAAATTCAAAGATAGAAGTTCGAATGTGGCGATACTCGAAAAAAATTCGCGACGCTGCCTATACAATGTACGTATACGCGTGCCTGTATGTTCGTGCGTGCGATTGTGTGCGTAGCCTGGCCTGCAGTCCGCGATTCCCTCTCCACTGCGCTTCGCTGTCAGTAGAGATGGTAACGCGCGCAAAGTTATGTTCGTGTGTGTATTGGCCGTATGACTGAGTGTATTGCTTTTAACTCTATTTCGTTATACTTAACCACGTATGTGAATAACACGTAGAAAAGTATAAAATCACACTGTGAAAAGAGTAATTATAAAAGTAATTTAATTTTTTAAAATTCTAATTATTATTGAATTAATAAGAAAGTTTAATAATATTTAACTATTTTAGAAATCAGTATAACATCAAATGCTATAAAAAATTACGTCTCTTATCCGAGTAAAGATTTAAATATATTTTTGATTTAAAAAAAACTTTTAAAATTAGAAAATAATAATAGTCCTATTATTTTATTGAAGTTTCAAATACAAGTTTGGTGCATGTTTTATAAATTTTAAATTCTGCAATTATTTATTTTAAATAAAATAAAAATATTTTCAGAAAAAGTACCATCAAAATACAAACGTTAATCAATTATTATTTCTGCGCAATGACATCATATTCATGTATTATAAATAAAATATTATTTAATAAAAACGCTTAATTGAAAAGAATATTAAAATATGTAAATCAATAAAAAAAGATTAGTTTTATTGTAAATTAAAAAGTATTACCTACTAGAAGTTCTAACGAGTTTGAAGACAAGCTAAAATGTTTTCAAAAATTTATATTATAACAACAGTTTTTTTTTAAAAACTTAAATTCTACTTTACATATTGACGAATATGAGAACATTTTTTTCATATTCGGATTTTAAAGAAGATTTGAATAAGGATCGTTAATAACAACATTTAATAAAAAAAGTTATTAAAAAAGTTAGTAAATACGTTCCAACGAAAAAAAATTTTTTGGAAAATAATATACCTGAGCAGCATTAGGATACAAAAAAGAAATTTTTAATTATTTAATTTTCCTAAAGAATCAGTTCCGGCCCGTTCGGTCGACGCCAAATTATATACCAAGAAATCAACTGCACTTCTTATTTTTCTGCCAACGGTAAAAGAAGCGTTGTCAGATTCTTTTTCGAGAATTTTGTCTTTTCATCACTCTAAAAGGTAAGTTCCGGAGCACTTATTTCAACGTCAACTTGTTTATAGATTTCTAACGTTACAAGATATCTTATACACTTTTAATTTTTTTGCCAACGGTATTAGGGAAGTTGTATGATTTTTTCGTAAATTTTGACCTTTCATCACCCTGAAGAGTGAGTTCCGGAGCTGTTTTTTTAATGCCAATTTTTTTCTAGCTTGTTAATGTTTCAATAAATCTAAATGTTTTTTATTTTCGTGCCAACGGTATTAGGAAAGTTGTCAGATTTTTTTACGTAAATTTTGACTTTTAATCCCCCTGAACCGTAAGTCCCGGAGCCGTTTCTTAAACGCTAATTTTTTTAAAGGATTGTTATGTGCCAAGGAATCATATACGCTTATTATTTTTGTGCCAACAGTATTAGGAAAGTTATCATATTTTTTTTTCATAAATCTTGACATTTCATCCATCTGAAGGGTAAGTTACGTAGCGGTTCTTTTAACGCTAATTGTTTTATTGCTTTCTTACATTTCAGTAAATCATATACGCTTTTTGTTTTCGTGCTAACTGTATTAGGAGAGTAGTTAGATTTTTTTCAAAAAATTGTGTCTTCATCTCCCTCGAGGGTAAGTTCTGGACTGCTTTTGTGGACGCCAATTTTTTCGTAGATTTCTTATGTACCACAAAATCATATACATTTTTTTTTTGCCAGCGTTATTAGGAAAGATGTTGGAATTTTGTTTTTGTTGAAACCTTTCATCCCCCTGAAGGGTGAGTTCCGGAGCCGTTTTTTTAACGCCAAATTTTTTATGGGATTGTTATGAGCCAAGAAATCATACACGCTTCTTATTTTTGTGCCAACAGTATTAAGAAAGTTGTCACATTTTTGTTTTCGTAAATTTTTCGTAAGTTGTCAGATTCTTTTTTTGTAAATTGTGACTTTTTATCCCCCTGAACCGTAAGTTTTGGAGCTGGTTCTTAATTGCCAATTCTTTTATAGGTTGTTATGTGCCAAGGAATCATATACGCTTATTATTTTTGTGACAACGGTATTAGGGAAGTTGTCACATTTTTTTTTCGTAAATTTATACTTTTCACCCTCTTGGACCCCTAAGTTCCGGAGCCGTTTTTTCAACCCCATTATTTCATAGGTCTGTTATGTGCCAAGGAATCATTACGCATTTTATTTTTGTGCTAACGGTATTAGAAAAGTTGTCAGATTCTTTTTTGTAAATTTTGACTTTTCATCTCCCTGAACCGTAAGTTCTGGAGCCGGTTCTTAAACGCCAATTTTTGTATGGGATTGTTATGTGCAAAGGAATCATATACGCTTATTATTTTCGTGACAACGGTTTTAGGAAAGTTGTCAGTTTCTTTTTTCGTAAATTTTGACTTTTCATCCCCCTGAACTGTAAGTTCCGGAGCTGTTTTTGTAACGCCAACTTTTTTCTAGGATTGTTATGTTCTAAGGAATTATACACGTTTCTAATTTTTGTGTTAACGATATTAGGAAAGTTGTCAGATTTTTTTTGTAAATTTTTACTTTTCATCCCTCGAACGGTAATTTCTGGAGCCGTTTTTTTAACGCCAATGTTTTCATAATTTATTTCTGTGCCAAGTAATCATATACGCTTTTTATTTTTGTACCAACGGTATTAGGAAAGTTTTCAGATTTCTTTTTCGTAAATCTTGACATTTCATCCCCCTAAAGGGTAAGTTCCGTATCGGTTTTTTTAACGCTAATTGTTTTATTGTTTTCTTATATTTCGAAAAATCTTATACGCTTTTTATTTTCGTGCCAACTGTATTAGGTGAGTTGTTAGATTTTTTTTATAAATTGTGACTTTTTATCTCCCTCGAGGGTAAGTTCTGGACTGCTTTTGTTGACGCCAATTTTTCCGTTGATTTTTTATGTACTGTGACAGGTGGTATGTTTGATTTTTTATGTACTGTGACAGGTTTCCCTGGTTGATCCTGCCAGTAGTCATATGCTTGTCTCGAAGATTAAGCCATGCATTTCTCAGTGCAAGCCGAATTAAGGTGAAACCGCGAATGGCTCATTAAATCAGTTATGGTTCCTTAGATCGTACCCACATTTATTTGGATAACTGTGGTAATGCTAGAGCTAATACATGCAAACTCGAGTTTCGACCAGAGATGGAAGGAACGCTTTTATTAGATCAAAACCAATCCGCGTCGGGTTCGCTCGTACACCGTTGTCTTTGGTGACTCTCAATAACTTTGTGTTATTCGCATGGTCACGCACCGGCGACGCATCTTTCAAATGTCTGCCTTATCAAGTGTCGATGGTAGGTTCTGCGTCTACCATGGTTGTAACGGGTAACGGGGAATCAGGGTTCGATTCCGGAGAGGGAGCCTGAGAAACGGCTACCACATCCAAGGAAGGCAGCAGGCTCGCAAATTACCCACTCCCAGCACGGGGAGCTAGTAACGAAAAATAACGATACGGGACTCATCCGAGGCCCTGTAATCGGAATGAGTACACTTGAAATCCTTTAACAAGGATCCACTGGAGGGCAAGTCTGGTGTCAGCAGCCGCGGTAATTCCAGCTCCAATAGCGTATATTAAAGTTGTTGCGGTGAAAAAGCTTGTAGTTGAATCTGTGTGCCACGCTGTCGGTTCATCGCTCGCGATGTTTAACTGACATGATTGTGGGACGTCCTACCGGTGGGCCATGCCTTTCGGGGCAGTCCAGCTAATATCCTATCGTGGTGCCTTTGAACGGGTGTCGAGGTGGGCCGGTACGTTTACTTTGAACAAATTAGAGTTTTCAAAGCAGGCTATGTTCCGCCTGAATACAGCGCGCATCGAAGAATAGGCGCGGAAAATCATGTGTCCCTGGCGTGGCAACGGTGACGGAAGAAAATTTCATTTTTGTTCTCGTTTCAAAATATTAATTTTTTTTTGCTTTACTTTTGGAGTTAAGCTTGCTTGTAGCACCGAGGCTCAAGCAAGTACAAGGTCAGGGAGAACTGATCTCTCCACAGCCACGCCAGTGCGAGTTGCGATACCGTGGGTAGAGGGACGAGGTATAAACCCTCTTAGAAATAAAATTGTATATATTTACGTATTTATTTATTTATTTATTTAAATTATTTAGCGTTTAGTATATATAGCGTGCGGTACCCACGATATTGCAACTATTCGAGAATTTATAAATATTAGCGTACGGACTAAACAAGAAGACATGGCGACAGGAGACTCCTCCAAGATAGAGCAATGGCTATTCGCCATGGAGGGCGAGGGGGTAGAGGAAACCCTCCTTGCTCTCCGATTACGGACAGACGGGCCACGATTCGCAAAACTGGCCCGTATAACTAATTGACTGCTGGGAAATTTCACAGCAGCCGATTTCCAGGAGGAGGTCGCCGGGGCAGACGAGGTTGCCCAGGCTGCAAGAGCCGAAGCAAGAAGAAGCTTCGTGCTCCATGCCTGCCAGGAGAGGGCAGGCACGATGGCGGGGTCAGTGGACTACGATAGAGAAGAGTCGCATCCGCTGACCATGTTGTTAGAGGACGAGGCGGACCAACCGTCCCTAACAAACACACGAGAAGAGAAGGTGGCGGACGCGGAAGACCCGCCACTAACGAGAAGAGAGCTCTTGATGCAGGAGCGCATCGAGAGCTTGACGCAGACGACCGCAGGCATGGTCAAGTGCTTCACGGCCATGCAGGCGGAGTTACAAGATTTGCGAGCCAAGCAAGAGGTCGCAAATCTTAGGCCGAGTGCGTCGTCGACGAGAATAGAAGGCACGCCAGGCCCGTCCAGAGCACCACAGAGAGAGAGAGAGAGAGAGAGAGAGAGAGAGACCGCGGGACCGGCTTTCTCGCCTCAGGCTCGGCGCAAGAGCAAAGCGCCGAGCCACGTAGCGTTCCAGGACACGTTCACGTGTAACTACGTGTCCACGCACAGCAGTCCCCGCGAAGGCGAAGATTCGCGAGGGCCTGCCGAGTGCCCGCCATCCCCAAAGTCCGGCCCAAATAGAGCTTGAAGGAGTGGGGAAAGTTGTACCAATGCACCGAGTAATAGTGCATGGTGCAACACCGGTATGGTGGGCCCTCGTGATGTCGGAAGGATTGTCAGTCAGTGGAACATCGCGTTCCGGGAAGAGCCAACTGACAACATTGACGCGTTCTTTCAAAAGGTGGACAAAGCGAAGAACGCGTCAGGGATTAGCGACCCAGAGATGCTGGCGTCGCTACCTGCGCTGCTAAATGGCCTAGCCGAGATGTGGTATGGCTGCCACAAACACAAATGGCAGACGTGGGAGGCGTTCTGCCAAGCAGCGCGTGCGCGCTGGAGGTCCAAGGCCAACATACAAGAGCGGCTGAGGGACGAGGCCAGCCGCTGCTTCCAGCAGGCGGATGAACTAGCGCGCACATACATCACGTGCCTGGAGGCGATATTAATGAAGATATCGTCACCACTGAGCGAGGAGCAGATGGTGGATAGCCTCCACGATAATCTGCTCCCGCAAATCAAAAGGATCGTCACTCGGATAGAGTGCCGCACGGTCGACGAGCTGATCGACTGTGTCGCTAGAGCCGAGTTGACGCTAGAGAGGGTACGAGGCGACCAGACGCCCGTTCCCCCGAATCACGCGGTAGTGCCAGAGGCGGCCTATTGCCCGAGGACCGCCCAAGAGCGCAACCAAAGGTGAGCGCCAAAGTAGGCCCGACCGAAGTGGCGGTCGCCGCAACGAAGGTTGATCGGCCAGATTCATCGGTCAACCAAATGAAGGCGGCACTGAGGGAAGTTTTGGCGGACTTCGCCAAACACAATGGCCTCATGGCGGGTTACAGGAGCCAAGAGGGCAGGCGGAGCCCACCCAGAAAGTCCAGCCCAAAGCGGCGGAAGAAGCCGCGATCCGGATCGAGCAGTCCGCAGTCTCAATCTCCCAGAAGGGGGGAGAAGCAGGAAAAGAGAGACGAAAAATCCAAACAGCTGAAGCAGAAGAAAGAATTTAGCTGCCACGGCTGCGGCAGACCGAATATGATCAGGCGATTCTGCCCGGACTGCTCGGGAAACGACTAGGGAAGAGCGTAGACGAGATCCCTACGCCCTTCCCATCCGAGTCTGGGATCCAAGTTCCCGAAGAGACCACCAGCGAGCTCATGAGCACCAAACTCGTGTCGGAGACGGCTCTGGACCACTCAGAGAAGGGTGCTCCAAAAGGTGCCAAGAGGTGGTCGCCGGCATGCGTAGGGGAGACCACACCCTACGCGCGTTATAGGACGCGGGGTCAAAGTATGATGTTGCGACGCATTCAAGCGACCGGCCTCATAATCAACCGCGAAAGAAGTGCGTTCCGCCAAGGCGAGGCAAAACACCTCAGGGTGCTGACAAGACGGGAAAGCTTTCGCGTGGATCCAGCCAAAGTAACTCTCAGGATCAACCTCCCAGCACCCAGGAACCTGCATCATCTGAGCAGCTTCCAAGGCGACAGACGTCGTGGTATTCGAAGTCCCTCAAAGACCGGATCACGATCGTCGAACCGCTCGCGCGCTTGGTTAAGAAAGAGCGGCGCTATGAATGGGAAGAGGACGAGAGTACGGTGAGCCGTAATCTCGACGCGGCGGGCCCCTCTTGACGAGCCAACCAGGAGCAGGCCCGATCCCCAGCGGGGAACCCTCGCAATGCGAGTGTGCGGCCGCTGCGCCGGCTAGGATGCGCAGTCGACCCCGGAAGACGGTATGCGTCGTTAGGCGTCCCACGGAGAATGTAAGGGAGCCACCGTCGACCGGAGAGCGACCAGAGGTAGGTGCGCGCGCTAAGCGAGGCCCGGGAAGGGCACCGGGTAGTAGGGAGGCGAAGGGCGTGAGCGAGGACGCCCCGACTTCGCCTCGCTGAACACGCGCAAACCCGTAGTCGCCAAAAAACCTCCCACCCAACCTTCTTACCTCCCTTTCTGTTACAGGTCATGGAAGCCAGCAACACCCATGAGAAAGTGATAGACGCTTTGGCCACCTCCTTGGCCCATATAAGGGCCCTGGGAGTCAGTCAGGAGGTCAACGAGTTTATCGTCGGCATGCTACGGCTGGTCAGGGAGCTGACAGCCGACAAAAGGCACGCCGGTGGTGCTTTGTCGACGATTCAAATCGAGAAGGTAGAAGATGCGCCGCAAGAAGAGGGCGCATGTGCGGAGGACCCGTGCGCCTCTTCCAGCACCCCACCAAGGCTCCGCCGCCCCAAGGCTGAGTCAGAGAAGAAGGAAGCGCGCGGTGAGACCCCGCGCGCCTCTGATCATCCGCAGCGAGAGGCCCCATTGGACGGACCACTTCCGGCCAGGCAGGATGAGCGCGAGAAAATTCCGCGCTCACCCAAGCAACCACCGCCAGTCGGCACGGAGGACGATTGGGAGGAGGTAAATGAGCTAGTGCGCAAGGGCAAGAGCTCCTTCGGGGTGCTGCGAAAGCGCCTCGATTTCATTTATCGCCGGGGCGACTGATGCTACGCCGCCGCCGGTGAGGAATTAAAGAAGAGGATCGCCGCGGATGACGAGGCGATCGAAATGTTTTCGTGGCGAGCGGCGTACGTGGCGGGGGACCTTGAGCAGGAGCGGCGCCGACAGCAGAGGAAGGATTGGCGCAAGAAAAAGGAGGAACGCCGGCGGGCGGTAGAGGAGGCCGCCCGTCACGAAAAACAGGTACAAGAGGAAGCAGCACGGCGTCAGCGGGCCCGGAAAGAAAAGCTGCGCAGGATGCAGCAAGAGCTGCAAGCCGAAGCGGCTCGCGATGCCGAGCGGGTACGAGCCGCAGCAGCCCAGGCCGCTAGGGCAAAACTTGACGCCGAGAGGGCGAGCCGGGTCGAGGAAGCCCGGCGCACTAAAGGGGAGCTGCCCCGATGCTTCGTGTGCGGCCTGGAGGGTGTAAAGCGAAGCAAGAAATGCCCCAGGCTGCACGAGCACTAGAAGTTTAAGGAGCCCTGGCAATGAAGAGCCAGGGCCTCCCTCCGTTGTGCCATAGAAGCCCTGGCAGAGAAGAGCCAGGGCCTCCCTCCGTGATGTTGTAGGAGCTCTGGCAGAGAAGAGCCAGGGCCTCCCTCCTAGTCATGTAAATCATAATAGTAAAATATAAGGATTCTTTTTTTATTTTTCTAATAAGACAGTGTATTATTTCATGATCCTTCCAATCCTCATCCCGACCGGAGCCAAGGGGAGGCGTTTGTACAGTAGCTGCTAGTCGAGGCCTAGCAGCGACTAGGGGAGGGGTGTGACAGATGGCTTATAGAGGTTATGCCACCTGCAATAGGCGAGAGAAATAGAGTTCGCGGCGCGAGAATTCGCAGCATACCGAAGCGCGGTGTTATCGATCAAGAATCGATAGCGCTACGGGGCAAAACGGATAGACGAGAGGGGAAGGAGGAGCTCTCCCCTCAAGCCTTCTTCTCGTCTAAGCCGTTTTGCTAGCCGCACATGTCGTGATTTTGTTAGGAGTTTTCGATCGAAAAGATGAGCGATTTCTTCACAGCCTTCCGCCGCAGCTTTGAGGAGACGATTCCGCGATTAGATATTAATCAAGTAAGTGGCCACTTGGTAGTATATTTAGTTCGCGCGTAATCCCATTTAGTCTTTTTCCTGACGCGTGTGCGATCGCGTCAGGCATAGATATAGATATAGGAGAGTTACGCGCGAGACCGCGTAACTCAAAACCGATTATGCCGCGCAAGTGCGAGTGAGAGGATCGATCTGTCTCTCGCACTATCATAGAATAGGCGTACGAGTAAAAGAAAGCCACTTTTACTCGTACAACCTGCGAGCACGTAGTTGAGCGAGAGGAACAAGCTCTCTCACTCGAGCAGTCATAGACAACGGCGGTATAGAGGGAGAACTGCTCTCTCGATATCCGTCGGCCATAAACTACACGGGTGTGTGTAGCCGCGTAAAGCGAAGAGGGTGCGCATGCGCAGTGCGCACCTTCAGAATTAGTATTGCGCGTGAGGCAATACTAATTGCTCTTCGCGTAAACTGACCTCGCCGCAATAATTTATTACTTTTGTATTGTTTTTGTTGTTTTATTTATTAAAGAAGCAGTTAGCCATGAGTCGGTGCATTCTCATTTTGATTCCCTACAGCTTTCCTATCCCGAATACCGCCGCCTCCGCGGGTGTGCCAATCAAGCATTGGCACACAAACTGAGTAGCCAAGCCCAGTGGGAGCAACACCGGTAGCGGGGCCTTAGGCAAGGCCCCACACACAAGAAAAGAATAAAAGCAGGACCAGAGGAAGGTCCTGCGTTGCTTGCGGGGCGTAAATAAATTTACCCCGTTACAGTACCAAGAAATCATATACATTTTTTTTTTTTTTGCCAGCGTTATAAGGAAAGATGTTGGAATTCTTTTTTTGTTGAAACCTTTATTTCCCTGAAGGGTGAGTTCCGAAGCTGTTTTTTTAACGCCAATTTTTTTATGTGATTGTTATGTTCCAAGAAATCATACACGCTTTTTATTTTTGTCCCAACGGTATTAGGAAAGTTGTCAGATTTTTTTTTCGAGAATTTGGTTTTTTTATTCTCCTCTAAAATTATTTTCGGAAAGAGTTGACAAATTTTTTTTGTTGTATACGGTTTCTGGGGTCTTATATATTTTTTATCTTACTTTTTTTTTTTTTTTAAATCATAAAAAACGGTTGCAATACTTGATTTTTTTTCATTTTTTTTTTTTAGGGGTATTTTAGGGCTTTAATTTTTCTAAAATTAATGTTAATGATTAATTTTAATAAATATTTGTTCATTTCATATCCATTTTATTGAGAAAAAACGAATATGAAAAATTTTGATTTTTCGTTGGAGTCCAACGTTGTAAACTTCAACATCATCTTTTTTGATTGTTTAGTCCAGAAAATTAATTGAAGTATTTTCTTCTATATCTAAAGTAAATGTGATATTTTAGTAAAGTTTATTGATGTGGTTGAAAAATATATCAAGTTGTCTACGAGTTCCTAAAAAGCAAGCTACGATATCGTCTACGTACCTATACCAAAATTTGAAAAATTTTAAATATGGATGTTTGCGAAATTTAGATTCTAAATTATCCATGAAAATTTCTGCAGAAAGTGGGCTACGGGGGTTACCCATAGCTAAGTTGTTTTTACCTATATAAATTTTATGGTTAAATTCAAAGTAATTTTGATCTAAACAAATCTAAATAAAGATAAAATATCTTTTTCAAATTAAGGATCACATTTTGTATTAGTTAGTAAATTTTTTGTTATATTTAATACATCTGTAGAAGGAACACTTGGAAAAAGATTTTTAATATCGAACGAGACTAATATGGTATCATCAGGTATATAAAGTTCCTTGATTTTTTTAACTAATTCGATTGAATTAGAAAGACTATATACTGGTTTAGAATTACAATTTGTTTTTATAATTTTTATAAGTCTTTTAGATAATTTGGTTAATGGGGTAGTGATCAATGCAACTACAGCTCTCGCTTGTTGATTATCTTTATGTAACTTCAATAAAGAATACAATTTTGAAGGTTAAGGATTCATGACCTTTAGAAAGTATAAATCACTAGAATTGAACAAGCAAGACTTTTTTATTTTATATTTAACTTTATTTCGATATTTTATCGTCGGGTCATCTGGTATCATTTCAAAATCATTTAAAAATTCTATGGTTTTATTGACGTAATCGGATCTACTCATTGCTATTACTGTATTGCCTTTATCTGCTCCAGTGAAAATTTTATTATTAGTATTTGATTTTTCTTTAATAGATTCAACTGCTACACCATCAGAAAAATTGTGAATTTTGAGATTATTATTATTATTACTTAACTGTCTGATTTTTACAGCTAGTGATTGTTTCTTTGATCGCAGTAAAGAAGTATGCCAATTATTGAACGTAGCAAATCTTTTTAAATTAGATTTATTAGAAAAATTAGAAATTAATAAATTAAGATTTGATGATGTTTTATTGAATAGCCAACTTAAATTTAATAGCTCACCTTTGTTAAATTTGTCTTAGTATTAGGTCTCCTTAAATTTCAATTTCAACGGCCTCCAAAACTTTGTTGTCATTTGCGTTCATTGACCTTACAATAGACTCATAATACACAGTTTTATTATATTTCATTTTATACATTTAGCCAGTCTTTAATATCCGAAGAAAACAAAGTCTGTTTGAAATAGCTGTCATGTGTTTTGTATTAGATCATCCAATAATGTATGCTGGGTTTTGAATTTGCGGATGGTATTGGCTATAGTGGTTTCGGTAGGTCGACGATGCACACCATAAGTTGCTCTAAGAGCACGAAAAACATTTCTCACAGAACGCTGATTTTTGTAATACAGCTGAACAACTTGCATACGTTGTTGCGGTGTAAGTCTGTTCATGATGATTTGTCAAACAATACTGAATGAAAATTACATTACAGTTTGACAGAAGTCACGCGTGATCTGTAGAAGAAGCCTATTGAAAATCAAACCTCATAATGAATCACCCAGTATAATTTCTATCCTATAACTCAATTTTTATACATACTCTCGTATAATCTTAACAGATCGTTCAATAAGTCCCGAGACTAACAACGAAAACAACATTTTTTCTCAAAAATCATTTTTATTCATCAAGATAATCTCCTTTTAGAGTGATACAATCTTTCCAACGCCTTTCCAACATTTCTATACCATGTTTATAGAAGGACTTATCCTTTGCTTCAAAATAGGCTTCAGTTTCGGCAACGACCTCCTCATTTGAGCCAATTTTTTTTCCCTGGAGCATTTTTTTGAGATCAGCAAAGAGCCAGTAGTCGCTGGGGGCTAAATCTAGCGAATACGGGGGTGGAGAAGCAAATCAAAGCCCAATTTGTTTAATTTTGCCATTGTTTTCATGGACTTGTGGCATGGTATATTGTCTTGGTAAAAAAGGATTTTTTTCTTCTTCATGTGCGGTCGTTTTGCTGCGATCTCCTCCTTCAAACGTACCAACCTAGTCAATATAATAATCACTGTTAATCGATTTACCTTTTTCCAGGTAGTCAATGAAAATTACGCCATGTGTATCCCAAAAAACAGACGCCATGACTTTGCCAGCAGACTGCTGCGTTTTCGGACGCTTTGGGCGGCTTTCGCCAGCCATGCACCACTCAGATGATTGCCAATTCGACTCCGGAGTGAAATGATGTATCCATGTTTCATCCATGGTCAGGTATCGACGCAGGAAATCCTTTTTATTGCGAGTAAATAGCGATAAACAGCTCTCTGAATCGTCGACTCGTTGCTGTTTTTGTTCCACTAAAAGCAATCGTGGCACCCACTTGGGAAAAACCTTTTTCATGCTCAATTTTTCATGAAGGATTGTAAATACGCTTCCAGATGATATCTGTGTCATTTCTGCAATCTCACGGACCTTCACTTTGCGATTTGCCATTACAATTTTTAACACTTCACTCACATTTTCTTGTGTAACGGCTTCCAATGGCCTACCCGAACGTTCCGCATCGTTTGTGTCCGTACGACCACGTTTAAACTCAGCATACCAACGATAAATCGCTGGTTTGGATGGGGAGGAGTCCAGGTAATGTTTTTCAAGCCATTGCTGGGCTTCTACGGTGTTTTTACCCATTAAAAAACAATGTTTTATCAACACGCGAAACTCGCTTTTTTTCATTTTTCAAACAAATTACAAAGTGACTTTACTCTAACCTCGATAACTCTGCTGTCTGTGATCCGATCGACGTGAAATTTATACACGTTTCATGTAAAGGTTCGCACTCTATGGAAACGTAGCCAGTTTGGTATTACTAGCACCATCTCTGGGTTAGTCTCAGGACTTATTGAACGATGTGTTATATGATTATTTATATGATATTTTACGTTCTTGAATAAGTTCTTACTTTTATTGTTACAAAATAAGCATTATTTAAAATATAAGGCACAAAAACATTTCAGTTAATGTATTGCCTATTACTAGAGACCACTTTTTCCCATTTTTCTGGCAGTATATGAAGACTGCGTCGAAAAAACGATTTGTCTTTTGAGGCTCTCCTTAAATGTTCTATCGATCGGAATATGTTAAAATCGGAAGGGGATATGTCAGGAAAATACGGCGGGTGGAGTAGAACTTCCCATTGAAGCATTTCCAGGTATGTTTTCACTGGTTTTGCAATATAAGATCGAGCGTTGTCATGTAACAAAATCACTTCGTCCCTGCTTGTATAGCGGTCGTTTTTCTTCTAGGGCTCGACTAAAACACATTAATTGAAGTCGTGAGCGATCTCTCGCGACAGTCTCATTCAGTTTGAGCAGCTCATAATAAATGATATCCTGCTGATTCCATCAAATGCGGAGAAAAAGCTTCAAACTATGGATACTTGGTTTTGCGGACGATGTTAATGCATGGCCGGGCTTATCCCCCGGTTTTCTACGCATTAGATTATCGTAGTGTGTACACTTTTCATAGCCAGTCACAATACGGTGTAGAAAAGCTTTTTTTGCCGTTAAAGCAGTAGTTTACACGTGAGAAAATGCCGTTCGACGTATTTCAGCTTCAATTCGTACGGCACCCAATGTCCTTGCTTCTGGATCATTCTTAACACGTTTATAAAAACGTTTAGAAACGTTTTCAAACTGTTGGTTCATCTACTTGTAATATTTTTTGAAGTTATGCTAGCGTCTGACATCGATCTTGATCAAGTAATTTCTCGAATTCTTTGCCTTCAAATTTTTTCGCTGCGCCAGAACGTTTTTTATCCTCAAGTTTAAGATCATTATTTTTGAAACGTTGGAACCAGTTTCTGCATGTCGTATTCGATAAAGCATTTTTACTGTAAGTCTCAACAAGAATTCTGTGTGCTTCAGCTGCAGATTCTTTTTCAATAAAATAGTGCTGTAACATCGGTACACGACCTTTGTTCTTTTTCCTGTGTTAGCCGATAAGTTACCTCTCTGCTTTTTCTGCTCTTGCCGGTCAACGAAAAGGCGCCTTGATCACATCGACCACTTGCATCGAACTATAGCAAATTGTTCCACCAATGAAAACTTCTTCCTCCAAAACCTACTCGACGCGCGGGCTATTGACATCGACCGTTGTGAAAGACACCCTAAGCGTGGGCTAAGAGGTTACGAGTTCTCGCGGAACGCTAGAAAAAAAAGGCACATGCACTTGAGTCTAGCGAAAGAACGCCAAGCTGAACACGTGCACGTCAACTCGGCGCCGCAAATCATAAAAGTGTCCCATAAACACTCTTTTTTCTACCCGTAGTTTTCCTATCTTTTACTACTATATCTTTTACTACTATACGTTTACTAAAATACGTATTTTCTTACTCAAATTTTCTCTGCGTAATACACTATAACATTATGTGAAAAATAGCAAATATTCTTTAATTGTTTTATTATAACTATTAACGCAACTCATAACTGTAACCTTCGCTTACCGATACACTGTACAGGTAGCGTAATAAAATAATAAATAGGTCATTAGAAAAACCCCGGCAAATGAATTAAGTAACTGTTTTAAAATAGCAACATATTGAATAATATTTAAATAAAATATAAAGTACAATGTTTAATGAAAAGTATAAAAGCTGCGATTTTTAAAAATACCTCACAAGGTATATTTTATGCAATAAGTAAAATAATTAAAAAAATAATTACTTAAAATCTCAAAAAGAAATAACATAGAAATTGCATATAAAGTATTGAATAAAATTACTTATTGAAATGGTTATACATATGTTAAAATTAAATTCAAATTGTATAAATAACTCAATTTCTAAATAAGTTTCTAACGGTTATATAATTTATTCACCAAGTTTATATATGCAACAATCTTCTTTTTTTGTACAACATTTTTCACGACAAATTAATACCTCACAAAAAAATAATTATTGACAACTACGAGTAGCTTATTTTAAAACAAATTGTATACATATACCAATACAGACAAACAACAACTGCTATCTTCAAACTTAATTAAATAATGTTTAATTTTAAAATAATGCAGCCGCCTTTTTTTTTTTAAGCATGTATAATCACAAGCAGAAAAAAAAAAATTTTACAAAAAATATCTGCAATAATCTTTCGCAGTAACAAATATTCTTTCAAACGGCCTGACTATGTTCTATCACAATTGAAATATTCAATAAAATGACAAAATATATATTGAATCTTTCTAATTTCTATCGAAATAAAAGAGATAAAAGAGCATGTAATAATTTTCGCCGCATTATTAATGTCCGAAAGAAACATTTACTATGAATTTAGTTGCAATAAATCGCTTTACCTTTTTTTTAACAGAGACAAACATTTAATACAAAACAAATAATTAAAGTTTAACCTAATACATACAAGCGTTAGAATTTAAGCTTACTATCTTAATTTTTATACACCGATATTTTATGTTTTATATGTTTTTAACCTCAATATTATAAACATTTTATTTTCTTTTTTTAAATTCGCTTATGCGAAAACTATACGTACTCTAGAATTTTAAGAATAAAATCAAGGAAAATATCTTATGTAAAACTAACATTGTAATTAAGCATAACAATTATAAAGTTTACTAACAACTAGGTTAATTTTTTTCATATAGAAGCGTTTCTCACATTTATTTTTTTTTTTAAACTAACACATCGTTCAATAAATCCCGAGACTAACCCAAAAATGGTGCTAGTAGTACCAAACTGGCCACGTTTCCATAGAGTGCGAACCTTTACATGAAACGTGTATAAATTTCACGTCGATCGGATCACAGACAGCAGAGTTATCGAGGTTAGAGTAAAGTCACTTTGTAATTTGTTTGAAAAATGGAAAAAAGCGAGTTTCGCGTGTTGATAAAACATTGTTTTTTAATGGGTAAAAACACCGTAGAAGCCCAGCAATGGCTTGAAAAACATTACCCGGACTCCTCTCCATCCAAACCAACGATTTGTCGTTGGTATGCTGAGTTTAAACGTGGTCGTACGGACACAAACGATGCGGAATGTTCGGGTAGGCCATTGGAAGCCGTTACACAGGGAAATGTCAGTAAAGTGTTGAAAATTGTAATGAAAAATCGCAAAGTGAAGGTCCGTGAGATTGCAGAAACGACACAGATATCATCTGGAAGCGTATTTACAATCCTTCATGAAAAATTGAGCATGAAAAAGGTTTTTTCCAAGTGGGTGCCGCGATTGCTTTTAGTGGAACAAAAACAGCAACGAGCAAATAATGGCAAAATTGTACGAATTGGGCTTTGATTTGCTTCCCCACCCCCCGTATTTGCCAGATTTAACCCCCAGCGACTACTGGCTCTTTGCTGATCTCAAAAAAGTGCTCCAGGGAAAAAAATTTGGCTCGAATAAGGAGGTCATTGCCGAAACTGAAGCCTATTTTGAAGCAAAGGATAAATCCTGCTATGAACATGGTATAGAAATGTTGGAAAAGCGTTGAAAAGATTGTATCACTCTAAAAGGAGATTATATTGATGAATAAAAATGATTTTTGCAAAAAATGTTGTTTTCGTTGTTAGTCTCGGGACTTATTGAATGATGTGTTATGTATAAAAATATTAAATGATTAAAATTATAACTCCTTGTTAGGATGATATTTTTTTTCCTTACCTTCGAGATAAAATTACATTTAGATTTAAATTTATATAAGAAATAATTATTTTAAAATTATTTAAAGTTTATATTTTAAAAAAAGGTTTTTTTTCAGCTCCAAGAAGTTTAAACATTATTATATTAATAAGATTTAAATCATAAGTCGCTTCCATAATTATCTGGATTTTAAGAGAAAATAATGCAAAATTTAAAATCAAATTATAACTAAAACACGAAGTAAAATTATATAAATGCAATACATTAAATAAACAATGATGTTTTGGCTAAAATTTATTTTCTATTAATTCAACAAAAATAAAAATTATCATTATTCTCTCATAAGATACAGAAGATTATCAAAACGTATATTTAAGTTGATATTCTCTGTTAAAATAAAAATAATATCTAGTTGATAACATGATAATAATAAGGAAAGTTTAAACATTATAATGCGCAATAAAAAAAAAAACAAAAAAGATTTATAAAACTGAATTAAATAAAAATAAATTAATCATATTGTAATTGTAGTTAGAATTAAGCTACGGAAGCGATTCTTTTTCCTAGCCTACTT
This sequence comes from Chalcis sispes, assembly GCA_949987625.1. NCBI lineage: Eukaryota > Metazoa > Arthropoda > Insecta > Hymenoptera > Chalcididae > Chalcis > Chalcis sispes. The sequence continues at coordinate 43,517,630 of OX465097.1, read as the reverse complement.
CAAATTTTACGTAGGTAATTATTATAAAAATTTATAAAAATTTAATATTAATATTAGTTTTAAGATTATCTATTATTTTTGTAAAAGTGAATAGTCTCCTCTGAATCTCTTTCTCCAACTTCAAGACGACACACCCTCGCAGAGGCTTTCCACGCCTTCTCAGAGAGGCCCTCCGAGGAGAAGGGGGCCCGAGAAACTTACCCTCTCCAAAATTTCTTCGAAAAGAAGATTCGTTCAGCGCTATTATAAGAAAGCGCATAAATATCGTGCAAAATTTTCGACAGTTAGCAGACCTCAGGCAGCACTCAAGAGAAACGTTACTACGCGTCATTTACACGAGCAGACCTCAGGCAGCACTTAAGGGAAACACTATACGGAGCATCCAGAGCCTCAGCATTTCGCCGGTCATCAGAGCCGCACATTTTATACATCTATATATATATATATATATATATATACAGTCTGTCAAGTAAGAGCGTAGTCGTGTTAATTTATAAAAAAATTTATTTGATGAAACTTTCATATTTATTCATACATTGTACACATTACAAACAATGATGCAATTTGGTCAATAATGTGTCCAGTCACCACCGGCGTCGATAATTGCCTGGCATCTCCGAGGCATGCTTTCTACTAATTTGACGGCGTATTCTAGTGGCAAGGATCTCCAGATCCGACGAATTTCGTAAGACAACTGCTTCAAAGCGTATGTGCGTCTTCTACGAAGCTTCCGTTTAATATATGCCCACACATTTTCAATGGGGTTTGCATCGGGCGACTGCGACGGCTAATCCAATGTAACGATGCCAGATTGAGTCTTCCACTGAGTACAGAGCTTGCTGCGGTGTTTAGGAACGTTGTCCTCCTGCAGAATCCAATCTTCATTTTTTGTGATGAACCATCGTTTGGCAGATGGCAGTAAAGCCTTTTTGTAGATTTTTATCATTTTCTCGGCATTTAGGTTGTCAGTAAAGAGGTGCAAAGTGCCGAATCCCTGCTTTGAGAAGCAGCCCCAAAGATGCACCTTTATTCCATGTTTTACGGTCCACTGAACAAGCCTATTGGTGAAAGTTGACCAGGCTCGCGTGAGGACAGAACGTGCCCATATAGAACATTCATCAGTAAAAATGACATTTTCAAAATCTCTATCAATATTCTCATGCGCCCAAGCGAGTCGCTTTGTCACATGTTTTTCAGTCAACAGAGGCTTCTTCATTGTGTTGCGCCATTTCAGATGATTAGTACAAAGATGGGTTCGGATAGTTTCGTAGGATATATCTAAACCTTTTGCCATTAATTTTGCTTGTCCTTGCCGCAGTGTTAAAGCAGGATTCCGTGAAAACAGATTCACTATTCTTTTTTTATCTTTTTTGTTCACTTTTCCTATCGAGCCACGTTCTGGTAAATCATCGACATTTTCAGCCACTTTATATCGCTGTATCCACTTCTGTACAAATGCCTCCGACTTTCTCATATATTTAGCAGCCGCTGATTGCGACATTTTGGGACCTTTCGGGTGGATGCAAAGGAACACAGCCTCGTAGCGCGACGCGTACTTAGCACTCATAGCGTTTAACGTGATTCTCTTTTAAAAGATCAACGACAACTGAACCTTCGTTAATAATGCATCAAGGACAAAGCTTTCTTCTATCGGCTCGCGAAGGAATTAGAGCGAAATCTTTTATTACCTGTCGGTGAAGTCGACCACGCTCTTACTTGACTGACTGTATATATATATTTTTCTTTTTTTAAACGTATAAACTGTTCTTTTAAGAACAATATAATAAAAACAAATCATACATAATTCTAACGTCAAGAAGAAGTCATTAAGGAGACCAGCGGACTACAGAGAAAGAGAGAGAGAGAGAGAGAAAAGACTCTACCACCCCGACCAGTACAACAAATAAAGAGTGAGTTTTAATTTCAAATTTGCTATCTATTTTCTTTCCTCTTTCTATAAAAATCCTCCAACAGAATTATTGGCCGAAAAGCGGCTGACTATTCTGCTCCATCGCCACTTTTGTAGGACCTTGTCCAGAGTAGGGCTCGAGCCTGATTCCGATTTAGGAACCGAGACTTCTGCCTCTGCTCCATCCGGCACTTTACACATGACCTAAAAACTCTTACGATTATCCTTTGCCAACCCGAGCCTATAAGCTTGACTGCTGAGGCTCAAAACGGCAAAAATTACAGTATAGCTGAAATTCAGTTAAAAAGTAGCGCATCCGACGTTACAGTGCAATAAAATTCTCCGGAAAATACACTTTATTTGGCACAAAAGTGAACATGTTCAGAAACAATAAAAAATTAGTTTGTTTACTCTAAAGTAAACTATCATACACTAAAATTTAAGGTTAGATACAGTACTTCCTGGCAGGTGCGTCACCGTTTGAAATTCCATGCACGGAGTACTGCTACTGCCATCTCTAGAAAAACAGCAAGAGCTTATTCGAGATCCTATTATACGGGGTCATCCAAAAGTCCGGGTACGGCAGAAAAACTTTCGAAGAATGCATTTTGGGAAAAAACGTTTCTGACAAAATTATAAGGATTTTTTCCTGGCTATTTGATGGTAACCTTGGATTTGACCTTTAAGTTAACCTTCAAGGTCATTTAAAGGACAAGTTAAGTTTAAGTTGGAACCCTCATTGCTTATCACGGATTTTGAAACAATAGAAGAATTTACGTACAAATATGGTCTTAAACATGACTTTGACAATGATCTCTAAAGTCATTACAAGCTTGAAATTGCTTTTTCATCGGTCATCCCTATTTTTTATTACAGATTTGGATCGAGTTAAAATTTAACGTTCAAGTAAGACCTTGACTACGATTTTGACAATGACCCTAAGATCATGTCAAAGTCAGGTTATTTTATTTGCATTAACCATTATTTTTTTGATAAGTTAGGAAGAACGAAAAAGCAAATGTACAAATATGACCATAATCAAGCTCTTGGCCTTGAACTAGTATTTGAAAGTCATTTAAACAGATTTTTTTAAAACATTTTTAAAAATTTCAATGACTAGGGTAACTAGCGATCCCAGTTAATTAAGGCAAGGAGATCGCCTGGCCAATTAAGGCAAGTCTAACGATCCCGGACTGTTAAGGATTGGCTTACATTCTCGTTCAGCTAAGACAAGGTTTACAACCTGTGGTCAAAATATTTTCCATTGACAGTTTTGCAAATTCCTAGATGGCCATAAGAATTTTGAATTGCACTCAAAACTACACACTGCCTTGCCTTAATTGGTCGAAAGTACACGCTACTTTGCCTTGATTGGTCGGGAGTACATTCGTACCGGGACTCTCGGCACTCGATCCATATGTGACCTAGAAGGTCATGGTCAAGTAGTTGGTCAAGGTCATGTTTAGACGCAAAATTTTTTGCTCTTTTCAAATTCGCGATAAAAAATAAAGATTTTCATTTACAAAACTTAACTCGTTCTTTAACCCTTTCGATACTGTAGGCACATATTGTCCCAGAGAATTTCTAATAATTACTAAAAAATTTAAATGCTTACAAATGCATTGGGATCTGGGATTTTAGTACTGTACGGTCATAGACTCATAAACAAGTCCAAACCTGTCTGCTTTGTTGCTGTTTGCTGTCTGCTTTTTTCCTTTTCTATAAAATTTTGTCAGTCTAGATGTTGCTAGCAAACAGTAGACACGTGTCACGCTTATTACTAACTGTGTGTTTATATGTGCTGTGCTCGGAATTGCCAAGTAAGCTATTTATAATTTTATTTTACTTATTTAGTGTGCAGCAATAGTTTTTATGAGTTTTTTTATTTCCAAAAATAAAAATGGGACTTATATGTCCCAGTAGTGTTAATTATTGGGATATTATGTCCCATCAGTATAAAATAAATAATATAATCATTTATTTAAATATTTGTTTTTCCCGTCAAACTAAATTAGAAATAAATATTTTGTGCTATAAATATTACATAAATTATTAAAATAAAAAAATCGTATTAAAAGGGTTAAATGACCTTGAAGGTCAAAGTAAAGGTCAAATTCAAGGTTACCATCAGATATCCAGGAAAAAATCCTTATACTTTTGTCTAAAACGTTTTTTCCTAAAATGCATTCTTTGAAAGTTTTTCTGCCATACCAGGACTTTTGGATGACCCTGTATATACAAGGTCTGGCTATTAAATAACGAGACTGGTTACGAAAAAGGGTTTTACTAGAAAAATTATTCTACATTCGAATGCCCCCCTTCAATATACTCCTCTTTCCTCGCCACACACCTTTCCATACGTTTTTCCATTGATCGAAGCAGTGCTGGAAGTCTTCTTTGGTGAGGGCCCTTAGGAGCTCTGCCGTTTTTTGCTTTACCACTTCCATCGACTTAAATCGGGTCCCTTTCAAATCAGATTTCATCTTCGGAAACAAAAAAAAGTCGCACGGTGCCAAATCTGGCGAGTACGGCTTGTGTTCGAGCACTGGAGTGCGCTTACCGGCTAAATACTGCTTCACAGATAGCGCGTTATAGGAAGGTGCGTTGTCCTGGTGCAAAATCCACGAGTTGTTCTTCCACAACTCGGGCCGTTTCTTACGAACTCGTTCTCGCAGTGTTTCCAAAACTGACAAATAGTAAGTCTGGTTGACAGTCTGACCCTCTGGAACCCATTCAGTCATCACGGTACCGTTAATGTCGAAAAAAACGATCAACATTGCCTTGAATTTGGTTGGTCATCTTCAGTGCTCACTAGGCCCTCACTGAAGCGCTTACACCACTCAAAAACACGCGCACGAGATAGAGAATCGTCCCCATAGGCCTCTTGCAACAATTTACAGCACTCAGTTGGAGTTTTTTTCAATTTAACAAGAAATTTGAGATTGATACGTTGCTCCTGTTTTTCGTCACACATGGTTTTCTGCACTAGAAAAAAACACGTTCGTTTAAAACCGCTACTGCACAAATACAATAATAGTGACGAGAACGTCTTTTGGTACGTGCATAGACAAGATATCTAGATACCCAACGCACTACTCGTTTTTTTCCCCACCCCTCTACGGCGCCCTCTAGGCGCGCAGTCTCGTTATTTAATAGCCAGACCTCGTATAAATATAAAAACAATTAACTATATAAAGAAATTGTTTAAAAGAAATATATTTCAAATTGTAAAAAAGTATCTATATAATTGATAATAATAATAACTATAAAAATATTGATGTAATTAAAAATTAATAATTAATCTGAAACTCGATTTGAAATAAACTAAATTTGATAATTTTTAAAATTAACTTCATATATACAATAATAAATTTAATTATCTTAATTGAAATCAATATGAATAATAAATTATTTATCATTGTGACAGTCGGTTCAGCGAAGTTAGACCATCTGTCATGCGGTAAATATAAGAGTTCGGGGCGCGACTGCACGTGGCGCTATCGATCAAGGAATCGATAGCGCAGTGCCGGAAATCGATTGGAGCGATGTGAGACGGGCAAGGGGGATCTTTCTCTCTCTCTCTCCCTCTCTCTCTCTCTCGCGTTTTTCCCGCCGGAACGTGAACGTGTGCAGACGTAGTAGGATGTAAAAACCCGGCTACGGAGACCGTGATTAGAGCTTCGACGATCTCAAGAACACTAATAAGTGGCCACTTAAGTAGTCCGAGTGCATGCTAAACAAAAATTATTATTCGTACATCGAAAAACCCCCTTGTAAGACTCCACTTTTTCAAAGTATAGTGCAAGGCTGGCAAGTAGGCAAGGAGCCTCTAATGATCGTGTAATGTCGGTATACAGTTTCGACATTTAAATGCACACAATTTTTTTAATTTTTTTTTCTTTCGCCACCTACACGCATACGCCCGCAAACACTTTAAACTCACAAGCCACGAAACCGTTCGGTAACGACACTATACCGATCTTCGTTTTCTATTACCTGCACTTATCCTAAAAGTACGGGTAAAGAAGATCAGTGTGCTTCTAAACTTCCTTGCCTACAAAACCCTAGGACTCTAATTTTGAGCCCTAGGTTAAACTAACAATTTCACAAATAAATATACACATAATAAATTTAAAATAATAGCTTATCCTTCTTAGAAAAGGAAAGTTTTGATGCAACGCAAACTGATCTTGACGAACACGTGCGCGACACTAAGGCACTGAAAAAGTAATAAATTTCCCGGAGACCCTTTTTTTATGCTGCTCTAGTCCTCTTTCACTTGAGTCGCAGAATCTCTATATAAAAAAAAGGCTATGTACCCGAAATACGAATAACCGCCTTACCGCTTTCTTCTAACGGTCAACTGCATTCTCAGACGTGCATTATATTTTTTTTTCCTTTCTCTTAAAATTATTTTAAAATCAACAGCGTTTATATTTTTTCTTACTATTAATAATTTAATTTATACAATTATATAGAAATATTCACAATTAAAAATAGTAATCAAAAATATGCGACACATTATTAAGAAAAAAAAGGGAATTTATAACGATTTACTTTCCTTTTTGCGATAGTTTTAAGTTATTAATTACACCAGAGGAATAAATAAAACTAAATTAAAAACAATAAACAACTAGATTTAAAACTACAAACTAACAGAGATGTCGAAATGAATAAAATAAAATAGATAAAATTTAGGCGATTATACTTTCCTAATTTTTAATAAAAAAATGTTTGAGTTATTTATTGCGAACAAGTAACTAAATACATAATTATATAATTTGCCACCTTATATTTTAAAAATACGAATTTCTATTGTAGAAAATAAAATAAGTATAAAAAAAAATTTAGAAAAGAAATGTAATAAATGCAATAGAACTTAAATTATTATAAAAAAATACACGATTATGATTTAAATCTGGTAGCACCTCGCTATCTTAAAGATTACTAAATTAAATGTTACTGATTTAAAATAAATAAAATAAAAACACTCGCATACTCGAAACTTTTTAATATTATTTTATTTTGAAATTGCAAATTCGTATTCTTAATTTATAGAAACAAAATTCAACTTATAATTGTAAAATGCACAGCCAAATTTTAACTACAAATTTTATAGTTTTATAACTTTTTATAAACAACAATGTGTATAGAAATCTTGCGCCACGTATGTTTGCTTAAAACCTTCTTATTCTACAGTCCACTACCTCAGACTTACATTTTAACCAAATAAATTTTGTAATCGTTAAATAAATAAATAATCACTGTATTATTGATAATTATTTTTGACATCCAAATAAAAAAAAATATATTTAATTGTGTAGGATAACTATAAATCAAGTATTTTAGAAAAAAAGGGATTATGTATTTCGAGAATTTATAATTTAACTTAATTGATAAAAGCATAAACGTTATACATAATAAGATCGAAATATGGATTTACCACAATGATATGCAATATTCAAGTTCTAGGTTTATATTATAATATTTGTTCTAGATGATAAGAAAGCAATAATAGATGGTTGTTTAACTTAAAATATGACGTGTAAAATTTAAAATTATTTGAAATATTAAACCTTTTAAAATATTATTATTATATTATTATACACAATAATTCACAAGTTGTGTTAGTATTACAAATAATTTTAAATTAATAACTAATAGTTTTAATATTGCAGTAAAAATTTCGTTCTTTTTTCGTATTATATCCAAATTTTGCGCTAAATAATATTAAATTATGTAAAATAGCGTCAAAAAATTGTTTAAACTAGTTATAAGTAAATTGTAAGTATTTGGATGAAAACAAGCTTCCTCTCTCTCTCGCACTCTCGCGATCACCACGAAGGAGGATCTCCGAAAAAGGCCCACGCCCCTGGGCCGGGCCCGAATTTTCCGGAAAATCTATTGGTGCGGACAACTCTCCCCCAATGTGCATAAATACCGCCGACGCGCAAAGTTCGTCGGAGTCAACCACCATCAGCCGAAGAGCATCGACACCGCCATTCAAGAAAAAAGTTGCTGGATTAAAACGAGCCGACTGCGCCCCGGACCGAAGGACATCGTAAGACCCCAGCAGGCAGAGTCCGATCCGGATCACCACGAGCCGACCGCGCCCCAGCACAGCATCGAGTCAACTTGCCAACTCGTCAGAGAGAGAGAGAGAGAGAGTGAAGTGGTCTTTTTTTTTCCTCCAAATAAAAAAAGTAAGTTCAGCATTAAATATTTTAATTTCAATAATAAATTCATCTTTTTACTCTCTATCTATTTTCCTCCAAGAAGTCGCTGGACTAAATATAAAGTGTCCTTCGACTTTTATCCTTTTTGCATATTGTTAGGTCCTATACCGAGAGTAGACAAGCCTGTAGTGGCTTGTCGCATTCTCAATCCTGAACTTCACACCTGTCCTTTTATAAAAATTAATTCATTCCGCTCTGTGATTCCTTCGGCCGCCCCAAGCCCATGAGCTTCAGTGCTCAGGCTTAAAAAAGGCCAAAAGCTGCTGGAAAAGCCAATACTTCCGACATTACAATCGGAATGAATAGTGCTCATGGCAGAAGGCTAAAGCTACGAATAGTTTGACTGAGTAGACATATAAGTCAACTCTTACAATTGAAGTTTATAAAGCTATCAAGACAGTCTACGATGAATTGATCAAAAACGATCTTACTCAATGCATTAGCGGTTATACTCAAAACTGTAATAAAAGTTTTAATTCAATTGTGTCGGCATTGGTTCCAAAATCCACTTCTAGTGATAAAACTTTATTGGATATAGCTGTGGATATTGCAGTTTGCGTATACAATGACGGCTTCGCTTCAATTTTTAATATAATATAAGCGATGCATTTGGAAATTAGCCCGAACAGTTATAAAATATGCTTGAAGATTTACAAACAGCACTTAAAGCTTGCAAAGAGATCGCTGTCTGAAGCTGTAAAAGAGTGGAGGATCGCTTTAAAATCTAATAGAAAAGTAATGGAAGAGCAGGAGACTAATCTAGAAGGCCAATTATATAAAGCAGGCATTGCGGATTAAAGGTATTGCAAATTTTCTACGACTTTCTATAACTTAAAACTTTAAACGTATTTATCTTAAAACTACATATTTTAAGTTGGCCGCACCTATAACTTGAATAATTTGCAATAAATTTACTTCAAATTTCAACAAGATCTTTAAAAATTCATTGTCTAAATAAGTACGTAGGATTCTTTTTTTTTTATATTGCGTAGTTCCTTTGTTACTAACAATTTTCTGGCAATTCTTTCTACGAATTTTGCAAGCTAGACTTTAGAAGTGCGCCTTTTTGCTAAAACTCTATGTGTAAAAAAAATCCCACGTACTTGTTAAGCTGTTTTTATGTACAATAAAGAAAAATTTAATGACTCATCTTAATTTAAAATTTACAGGAGCTGTTTATACGGCCGTGGACTCTTTTAAAATAGAGAGGTCATCTAAGAAACGTTGCACAGCCACCATTTTCAAATTATTTATTGTATTAGGTTGGAAACTATGAAACGGGCGTTTTTTGTTTAGTCTGTGTTCAGCTGCGACTGAGAGAGATACATTGTAACGTGCGCTCGATATTTTTATTTATAAAGCTTAAAGGTATTCTTCTTACATTCGCGTGCAATAAATAAAGTCAAAAAATTGAACTCATAGGTGCCGCACGAATTGACGCAACTGCAGATGATCGACCGCAAAAGCAAGTGCACATCTTTGTTGCTTCGCAATACACGATTGCCATTTTTACACCAAATCATCACTTATGACGAAAAGTAGATTTTGTATGATAATCGAAAACGATCAAGCCAATGGGTAGATAAGAATACACCCCCAGGACACATCCCGAAACCGAAATTTCATAAAAAAAATTATGGTCACCATATGGTGGAATGCCCAAGGAGTGATCCATTATTCCTTTCTACAACCAGGCGAAACTATAACAGCGATGTCTTATTGTCGTAAAATTGATGTCATGCATGTAAAACTTATGAAAAAACAACCAGCATTGCTCAATCGGCACGACGCAATATTACTGCATGATAACGCACGACCACATAAAGCTTCAATTACTGTTGACAAATTAACTTCTCTACAATATGAAATTTTACCACATCCTCCATATTCACCCGATATTTCACCGACCGATTATTACCTTTTTCGTAATTATGAATTATTTTTAAGAGAAAAAAAATATAATAACCAAAATGATATTATAAAAGACTTTAAATTGTTTATTAACTCTAAAAATAAAGATTTGTTTTAAAAAGATAGATTTAAAAATATATAATTTGCCCAATCGTTGGCAAAAAGTCGTAGATGCCAATGGAAACTATTTTAATTGAATATAATAAATAATGTGAAAAATTGCGCTTTTCGTTTATTTTCATTCAACGCCCGTTTCATAGTTTCCAACCTAATATAAAAATCATGTTTTTTAGTTAATCATATGTACAATAAACTTCTGCCTTTGTAATCTCGATTTACTTTATTCTTTTCCTTAAAAAAATAAAATCACAAAAAAGCCTATTTTTCCAGCCTCTAGAGTGACCTAAAAGGCCTTAAAAAGAATAGAATTTAAATAATACTAAAATTTGAAAGAACAGAACATTTTACACCTAGAATGGCATTATGATTGCTCTAGATTTTAAATATCACACATTTTCCTAGAGATAAAATATTGAGTTTTTTAAGTTTGCCAAACGATTACAATCAGTCTTAGTATATCATATAAAAATAGTAAAAACTTGATATCTTTATACAATTAAAGTACTAGTTATAAAAACGTATTAGTTTTGTATAACTAAATAAGTCAAAATTCTAAAATTATATTGAATAAATTTATATTTTTTTTTCAGTTTGTTCAAGAGCCAAGCAGAGAAAAATTACTTCCTGATCCTTTAAAACATCCTTACATACAACCTCCGTACACTGTAATTCTTGAATTGACTGATGTCTTAGTACACCCGGATTGGACGGTAAAAAAATATTCTCTTTAATAATTACTATTGTATAATTCTAATTATTATTATTATTATTATAACCGATTTCTCGCACTTCTTAACTTGCGCTGGAATCATTCACTTATCTCGGGTATTTATACACAGTGTGTCCCATAGACAACGGAACTTTTTCAAAATAAAGACAAAAACTCAATATTCCGGCAAATCTCATTTACTTTATTTAAAATAGTCTCCTTCGGCATCAATACAACGTTTTGCACGATCAATTAACATATCGAATGAGTTTTTGAGATCATTTTCAACCATCGACTTTAGTATGTCGGTCGTCGCTCTTTGGATGGCCTCTACGTCAGCATGACATTTTCCTTTCATAGGCAAGTGCAATTTGGAGAACAAGTAGAAGTCGCACGGAGCCAAATCCGGCGAGTACGGTGAATGGTTGATGGTTAAAATAGAATTTTTGATCAAATAATCCGTGATCAAGTTCGATCGATGAGACGGGGCATTATCATACAACAAACGCCAGCTCCCTTTTTCACGGTATTGTGGCCGCACACGACGAATACGGCTGAGCAAACGCTTCATAACACCAAGATAAAACACAGCAGTAATCGTTTGACCAGGTGGAACGAATTCACGATGAATAATACCCTCCGAATCGTAGAAACAAATCAACATTGTCTTCACTTTTGACTTTTCAAGACGACTTTTTTTCGGATTGGGCTCGGTTGGGTGCTCCCATTCAGCACTTTGACGCTTGGTTTCGGGATCATATTGAAAACACCATGTCTCGTCACCAGTCACAATTAAATATTTCAAGTTTTGGTTTTTTTTTGACTCTTTAATCAAATCCTTGCAATGTTGAATTCGGAGCAATTTTTCGTAGTCGGTCAATTTGTGTGGAACAAAGCGTGCACACACCTTCCGTAGATTCAAATAATCGGTCAAAATGCGATGAATTGAATTTTTGGACACATTTAATTCTATTTCCATGTATCGCAATGAAGATTTTGGCTCATTTTTTATAAATTCACGCACTTTTCAATGTTACTTTGAGTAACCACGGTATTCGAAGGACCTGGATGTTCGTCGTCCTGAATGTCTTCACGACCTTCCTGGAACCGCTTATACCACTCATGCACTCTGGTACGGGATAGACAATTATCGCCATAAACTTGTTTCAGCAAATTATGCGTCTCAGTAAAGGATTTACCGAGTTTAAAACAGAACTTAATATTTGCTCTTTGTTCGAAGTTCATTTTTCGACCGATGCCACGAACACACTGTCACTTTGAGCGCGATATTTTGGTTTCCATTGAACCAAATGTCATACAATTCTGACAGGATGTCAGTTAAGAATGGACCTTTTTATTGCTAACATCCACCAATATGTGGCGCCAATATAAATCGATGTTTTAAAAAAGTTCCGTTTTCCATGGGACACACTGTGTATACCAAAGGATTAAGCTCGGTTGTTATTATTATTGTTGTTGTCGTCTCTTTTGTTGTTATTACTATTATTATTATTTTATCGGGAAACAGGGCTACACCTGGCTCACTACGTAACACGCGTAAGGAAACTTACAGAAAGAGTGATAACAATATTTAAGCTATAGGAATTTACTTATTGGATTAGTTTTTGGGCTGTTGTCGAGAGATGATAGACACCTGTTAAAAATAGCAAGCTCTTGAAAAAAGTAAGAATTAAAAAATTTTTTAAATATTAAGTACTTTTTTGCAATAAAATACCCTTATTTGTTTTTTATTCTTTAGAGGTTAAAAAGTGTTGAAGACAGTTATTGTGTTAATTTGTTTCAAAATGTAATTAAATATATAATATCCACTATATTTTCGCTTTCTGAGGGGTTATTGTATAATTTTTGACATTCTAAAATTCTCTTAAATATCCCCAATTAGCCGTGGAATTAATAGTAAAATACATAAAAGATGTTTGTTTATTTGCCAGAGAACACTCTTATGTCAGCCCTTCTTAGGGGTTGATAGATCAATCGTATTGCATTATGAGTGAAAATTGTTTATTTTATATCAAAACAAGTGACGACATACAGTTATTGAAACATAAGGAAGATTTTTTTTTAAGTATATCCAACAATGTTTCAGCCGGAAGATATTTCTTCAATTCAGACCCTATTTTTATCTCTTATTCTAATTATACCGTTTAATTCCAATTACAGAGTATTGGTTGATTACCAATCTTTACCTATTACGCTCATAACCGATTATTACCAATAATATCTAAATATAAACAATTCAAATAGACAATTAAAACTAATTTTTTTCAATAAGATAAAATTGGGTTTCAATGTATTTGAACCGATTCTAATTAACTCCAATTTAAACCGATTATTATGTAATTGGGCGACCTGATAAATCACGGTTTTTACCAATTAAAATGTAATCAGCTTTAATCAGTTCTAATTATTGATCATTTTAAAGTATCTTAAAAGACAAAGTCTTTGAACTTAAAACAGATAGTTCGTAGACGAATGGTTTGCCATTAATTTCAACCTGCGGGATGACATCGAAATATCAAGCCTCGACGTATATATATTCAATTGCTAACTGCGATAAACTTTAGCTTATTGATAATAAGTTTAAGAACAGGTATACCATTTAGGTATGTGCAGTTGGCAGTAGCAAAAGCAACTGAAAAAACTTGATGATTTCAACTTAAAATTTCTTTAGGTTAAAATAGGTAAAAATGATTGAATATGTAAATATCGTTCATATAAATCAGTAAGTGAGAATAATGAATAACTAATGCTAGATTACTTATGAGAATTTTGAAAAGAAGTGGATCAAGAACACTGCTCTGAATAACATTATCCACGACTAAAAGCTAGTCGAAGAAGTTACCAAACTCAGTAAATGCTTGTGTACCATTTGATAAATAACTGAAGAACTACTTAAGAGATACAAGAAAGCATTCAATAGTTTGTAATTAACGAAGTAATTTCGTATGAGGTATTGTTTTGAACGCTTTTAAAAAATCAAATTATAATGCTAAAAGCGATAGTTTTGGTTTCTGCTAGCAATTTGGACTAATTCAAAGATGCCTTAAAGTGCAGTCAACGTGCTATGATCTTTACGAAATCTAGCTTGACAGTAGTAAATTTTATTGTCTTTCATATCCAATGAGTAATTTTAATTTAACTAGTAGACATTAGGCAAGTATAGTTCATCAACATAAAGTTAAAAATATTTCGGTGATCGGTAAATATTGCATCATTGAATAATAACTAAATGTCAAATTCTCGCCAAGCCAACTTCGATGGATGAATGGATGGATGGATGGATGGATGGATGGACGGATGGACGGATGGATGGATGGATGGATGGATGGATGGATGGATGGATGGATGGATGGATGGATGGGGGTTTATGAATGGATGGATAGAGGATGGATGGATGTATGAGTGGATGGATGGATAGATGGATGGGTGGATGGATGGACGGATGGATGGATGGATGGATGGATGGATGGATGGATGGATGGATGGGGTTTGATGAATGGATGGATGGAGGATGGATGGATGTATGAGTGGATGGATGTATGAGTGGATGGATGGATGGATGGATGGATGGATGGATGGATGGATGGATGGATAGATGGATGGGTGGATGGATGGATGGATGGATGGATGGGGTTTGATGAATGGATGGATGGATGGATGGATGGGGTTTGATGAATGGATGGATGGAGGATGGATGGATGGGTGGGTGGGTGGATGGATGGATGGATGGATGGATGGATGGATGGATGAATGGATGGATGGATGGATGGATGGATGGATGGATGGATGGATGGATGGATGGATGGATGGATGGATGGATGGATGGATGGATGGATGGATGGATGGATGGATGGATGGATGGACGGATGGATGGATGGATGGATGGATAATTTTATTAAACATAACGCTGTACAAAAAATACCGTAAAAACATAACAAAATATAACAGCACTAAAATATACATAGAAGTAGTTAACACTAAAACTAAAACTAAAGCTAAATATTAGAAACTAAATTAGTAAATTAGCTAAAATTAGAACTGAAAACTAAGATTAAACTGGAGGTGAGCCAGAAAGGGCACGGTATAATCTCTCTTTTTAGAAAGAAGATAGAAAAAAACGATAAATTTAAAGAAAGAAGTGGAGTTTATAGAGTAAAAACAATTTAGGAGACTGTTTCAGAGACGGAAAAAAAAGACAAGGAAAGATCTATTGGAAACTCGCTAGCTGAAATCAGTAAAGTCAACGGCTTTAGCTCACCTCGAGTAGGCCTATTTGAGAAATTCTACAAAAGGCTGCAATCAAGGTATGATGGTTCATGCGATTTAAAGATTCTATGCAACGCAGTATTAGCAAAATATTTCCTCCTCTCGGGTGTGGATAATCAGTCGAGAGAAACCCTATATAAAGCAATGTGCTCACGCCTAGTTGCATCATAGATGTAACGAATACTAGTGCTTTACACAGACGGCTTTTGTTATAAAACAATAAAATAGATACATGATGTTATTGGTCTGGTGATAATTACTTTTTTAAAAAACATCTGGGCTGCAAAACAGCTACAGGATACCAATTGGGCTATGTATAGAAAAATGTTTCAAAATGTATCATACAAATAAATAACGTGTATTTCACTTTAAAAAACAGTTTTATTTTGCTTTTCCTTTCTAGTTTTATTCATTTCCTTTTAATCGAATGTGTCACATACTACTGTGATCAAAAAGTAACGTGAATTTGTTAATAAAATGTCGATTCTTTATTTATTCTTCCAAATAAATTTCATCCCCTTCAAAGTAATCTCCGTCTGATAAAACGCACTTTTGCCAACGCTTTTTCCAGTCCTCGAAACAGTCGGAATAGTCTTTTTCCGGTATAGCCTTCAAAACCTTCTTCGATTTCGTTTTTATCTCCTCAATCGTGTCAAAACGGCGTCCCCGCATTGGCCTTTTGAGTTTGCTGAATAGCCAGAAGTCGCACGGAGCCAAATCAGGCGAATACGGTGGTTGCGGAACGATATGAGTCGAGTTCTTGGCAAAAAAGTCGCGAAGAACCAATGCAGTATGACATGGTGCATTATCGTGATGAACGAACCAAGAGTTGTTCGCCCATAATTCCGGCCGTTTCAGACGAATAGCTTCACGCAAACGACGCATAACACTCAAATAATATTTTTTGTTGACAGTTTGGCTCGGCGGAAAGAATTCATAGTGCATCACGCCATGATAATCAAAGAAAACTGTCAACATGACCTTGATTTTCGATCGACTTTGCCGTGGTCTTCTCGCTCTTGCTTCACCTTTTGTACGATGATTGCTGGATTGGTCGGTGGTTTCAGGGTCGTATGCGTAAATCCAAGTCTCGTTTCCAGTAATGATGCATTTCAAGTGGTCCTGATAGTCAGACAGCAAAGTTTCACACACATCAACGCGACGCTTTTTTTCCAAAAAATTAAGCGATTTTGGCACCAATCGAGACTTGACGCGTTTGAGACACAAAACAACCTTCAAAATGGTTTGGGCTGAGCCAAATGATATTCTAACACTATCAGCAAGGTCTCTAATTGTCAATCGACGATTTTCAAGCACCAAATCTTTGATTTTTTGGACGTGGCCCTCGTCGGTAGACGTTGATGGTCGTCCAGAGCGCGGTTCGTCTTCAACGCGTTCTCGGCCCGCTTTGAACTTGTTGTACTACTTATAAACGTTTTTTTGTGCCATAGTTTGATCACCAAAGGCCTTCTGCAACATTTTCAACGTGTCCGCATAAGAATATTCGTTCCGCAAACAAAATTTGATGCAAGTTCTTTGCTCAACAAAATCACCCATTGTAAAAATCAAAAAATTCACTTTTGGTTGTTTACAAAAACACGTGTAACTCGGAGCTAATTAAACCTTTTGACAAACAGACGCTTGGCAAATGTTAAAGACAGTCTTACCAACCTAGGAAACAAAATTTACCTGCCTTCCTAATGCCCAGGAGTTTTAAATGACAATTTTACCTTACTTTTTAATCACAGTAGCATGTGTGACGACGGGGCTACTAAAGGAATTATCTATCTATAGCCCAGTGTCACTAATGTGTGTCAGTTTGCAAAATTGCTAATTTCACTTAGTTCGAACGTTATAGATACATCGCACAAAAATAAATGACAATTGGTATCATATTTAAATAATAAGACGTCTGGGCGGCGGTTTTTCTCCTCAGGCTCTGGTAGCGAAAGGGTTAATAATCTTTTACAATGTTATAAAAATACATAGTTTAAAATAAAGGGTGATTCATCATGAGGTTTGATTTTCAATAGGCTTCTTTTTACAGATCATGCGTGACTCCTGTCAAACTGTAATGTAATTTTTATTTAGTATTGTTTGACAAATCATCATGGAAAGACTTACACCGCAACAACGTATCCAAATTGTTCAGCTGTATCACGAAAATCAGCGTTCTGTGAGGAATGTTTTTTGTGCTCTTAGAGTAACTTATGGCGTGCATCGTCGACCTACCGAAACCACTATAGCCAATACCATCCGCAAATTTGAAACCCAACATACATTATTGGATGATACTCGATCGATTAGACCACATCCAGCACGTAGTAAAGAGAGAATATAGCGGCTGTAGCTGAGAGTGTGGCTGAAGACCGTGACGAATCGATTCAGCGTCGTTCTCAACAGCTTGGTTTGTCGTACGCCACAACTTAGCGTATTTTACGTTGTGATCTTGGTTTTAAGGCATACAAACTTCAACTCGTGCAATAATTGAAGTCGGGCGACTTAGGTTTGCGTCGTGTTTTTGGCGAATAGGCTCTGAATCAGCTCAATGAAAATCCGCTGTTTTATCGCGAAATTTTATTCAGCGATGAGGTGCATTTTTGGCTCAATCGATACGTCAATAAGCAGAATTGCCGTATTTGGGCTGATAAACAATCTGAAGAGCTTCAACAACTACCACTAAAGCCACAGAAATGCACAGTTTGGTGTGGCTTATGGGCCATTGGAATCATTGGTTCGTATTTCTTTCAAAATGAGTCCGGTCAGAACGTAACCGTCAATGGCGACCGCTATCGCATCATGATAACGGCTTTAACCCGTGGTATCGATGAACTTTAGTTTCAACAAGACGGCGCTACTTCGCATACAGCGAGAGAAACAATGGACTTATTGAGATATCATTTTGGTGAGAACCGGATTTCACGTTTTGGACCAGTAAATTGGCCGCCTAGATTGTGTAATATCACACCTTTAGATTATTTTCTTTGATAAGCCAGCTTCAATCGACGCTTTGCAAGCCAACATTATTCGTGTTATTTGCGAGATACCGGTCGCTATGCTGGAACAAGTTGTCCAAAATTGGACCCTTAGGATGGACCATTTACGGCGTAGTCGCGGTCAACATTTAAATGAGATAATCTTTAAAAAGTAAATGTCATAGATTGTTTTTTCGACTCACAATAAAATTTTTACTATAGAATTCAACTTTATGCCTTTTATTTGAGATTAAAAACCAAACCTCATAATGAATCGCCTTATTTAAAAATATAATTAACCCTTTACGGCCCAAAGTCTCTCTCCGCGAACGAAAAATTTAGCCCCTTCAAAATATGACTAAATTCATGTATTTTTTTTTCTGAGAAGTACCTTACTTACTATTTTCGGGTGTGCTCTTTCAGAATCTGCTATCAGAAATTTAAAAAAAATGCACTTAAATATTATTTTTTTTCGATTTAACTTGAAAAATTGCAATTTTTGACCTCTTTCTTTTATAAATTCCATATTTTCTATGAATTCTAATATCTTTGAATAGGAACAATTCATATTATAAGTGATCTTAATCTCTTGCCTTTCTGATGCGACTTTCTGTTTTCAAAAAGCTGTAACGGCCGCTTTAAAATGGCCGTTTAAACAATGCAGTGTAAAATAAAACTTCGACAGTTACTTACGAGAACAGGATTAACTGAACAAAAAAATGTTGCAGAACAAGAAGTGCTTAAAATTAACCAAAGAATACGTGTGAATTTCCCCAAAATTTTTTGAGACGTTTTTGAATTTCTGGACTTAGCCACTTTTCGAAAAATCCCAAAAATGTCTCAAAAAATCCACACGTATTCTTTAACTGATTCTAAGCATTTTTGCATAAGTAAAATTTTTTTAAAAAGTTTTCATAGTTGGTTTTATCACACTCAATTTCAGTCTCATCGCTTTCATCTTCGTCTTCAATAGGAATGTCCGATTTACCCGAATCATTGGCATTAGGTATTACAACATAACCGTCGTCTTCTGTGATTTCGACTAAATACTTTTGCCTTTTTATGAAAGTGTAAAGTTTGACCTTGACCATCACCTTTAAGGCTATTGGAAGGTCAAGTTACATTTTTTTAAAAAGCGAACTTATACTTCTAATCCCAATTTTGATACTTACTAATTCCGTTGGCATTCTTCTAATAGTAGAAAAATAATGATGGTCCCCTTAGTTTAGTTATGCATAGTAAAAAAAATTAAAAATGAAGAAGTAGTAAATGTTTTTTGATTAATTTTTATTATAAATTAACTTAAACAAATTAGACATACAGAAAATAATATTTTTGCAGCTATTAATACTTTTTAATAAACAAAGATTCTTTTCTAATGATTTCCTAACAATATTTCTTAATAATAAATCTTTTCCTAATAATTCTTTCCTAAAAATTTCATTTAGTTACATTTTTACAACATTTTTTCTCTTCGCTAAGAAACGTGGATTAGTCAGGAACTATTATTTTATGCAAGATGGCGCTACGCCGCATAGAACTCAAGAGGTATTTAAAGCTATTTACGAAGTTTATGGTGAACGCTTCATCGGTTGAGGATATCGCAAGTTTGCACACGCAGGTATAGAATGGCCCTCTTATTAACCAGACTTAAACCAGTGTGATTTCTTTTTATGGGGCTACCTGAAAGATTACTGTTATGCGGAAAAACCCAAAACCAAAGATGATTTGAGAGAAGCTATTAGAAAAGAAATTTCTAGTATTTCTTCATCTAAAATTGAATAAGTCTTTCATAGTTTCTAAAAATGGCTTGATTATTGTGCAAGTTCAGATGGGGATCACTTTGAAAATATTTACCATTAATAGTTATTTCCTAGCCAGGTTTTGTCATTTTTTTAAAAACGTAATATGTGTCTGTTAAACATGTTCGATTAAACTGTAACCTACTTCAAATAAAAATGACCACTTCACTGATTTAATATGTATTTTTATTATTTTTTTCCCTGCACTCATCTCAAAATTATAAGTGATTACTTAAGGCAACTTCCTATTTGTCACCCTGTACAAACTTGTTTGCAGTTAATAAGGGATGAACTCCCAGTTCTGGTTAAAGATGTTGACCTCAATACGAGAAATAGATTATGGCTACAAGACGGTGCTTCTCCACATTGGTCAATCATTGTGAGAAATTATCTAAATTGAAGATTGAACATTCGATAGATAGATAGAGGAGGTCTTGTAGAATGGCTACCTAGGTCGCCAAACCTTATATCGCTTGACTTTTATTAATGGGGCTTTCTGAAAGATGAGGTGTATCAAACCAGACCAATGACAAAGAAGATTTGAAGGTGAGGATTCGGAATGCATGTAATACCATACCGCGGTATGTGTTATTAAAGCTAATGTGTTAGAGAAGCTGGAGCAACTTTTAAACATCTTTTACCTTGAATAGCTCTTTTCATCCCGCCTTAGCTAAAAATACAGCTTACATCGATGGATGATCTCGCCTTAACTGGCTGGGTCTCTCTCCGATCTTGCCTTAATTGGCCGGGTCTCTGGTCGGTCTTGTTTTAACTGGCTGGATCTCTGTCCGATCTTTCCTCAACTTGCTGGGTTTTTGCTTGATCTTTCCTGTGCGCGAGATAGCTGAGACAGTAGGCATCTCAAAAGACTGCGTGGGTCATATCCTGCGTGCAATTTCGGGCATGAGAAAGCGGTCGGCGCGATGGGTGCCGCGTTCTCTCAGTCCGGAAAACAAGCGCAACCGTGAGACCACTTCAGAGCAGTGTTTGACGCTGTTTAAGCGCGATCTGAAGGAGTTTCTGCGTCGTTTAGTGACTGTCAGCGAAACATGGGTCCACTGGTACACACCAGAGACCAAGGAACAGTCGAAACAGTGGACTTCACCCGACGAACGTGTTCCGAAGAAGGCGAAGACTGTCCTATCGGCCGGAAAGGTGATTGCCACCGTTTTCTGGGATTCACAAGATGTGATCTGCATCGACTACCTGAAAAAGGGCAAAGCGATTTCAGGGCTCTACTATGCCGAATTATTGGCCCAATTCGACGCCGAATTGCAGAAAAAAAGGCCCCATTTGGTGAAGAAAAAAGTGCTCTACCACCATGACAATGCACCGGCTCACACCGCCGCCGTCGCCACGGCCAAATCGATCGAATTGGGCTTCGTACTGCTACTTCATCCACCGTATTCTCTAGATTTGGCCCCGTGCGACTTCTTTTTGTTTCCTTTGCAGACCTTGAGAAAACGTATTTTTCAGACGGGTTAAAGAAGTTGAAGCATCGCTGGATCAAGTGTATCGAGCTAAGAGGAGACTATGTTGAGAAACAAATCGCCACTTTTTCAAAATTTTCGCTTTTCTTTTGTAGGCTTAGTACTCATCGAACCACCCTCGTATATACACGATTGAGAAAAATATGAAACGGGAAAAAAAAGTGAATAGAAAACTTAGAAAAGGAATAAGTGAAGACAACAAGAAATAGGAAAATAAGAAAAGATTGGAATCAGAAATAAACAAAAAATACAAGAAATACTAATAAAGAGATGAGAAAATGGGTATAGGGCAGAAGTAGACAAAATAGGGAAGAGTTTTGTAGTATTAGGAGTACAAATTAGTTCGGTCCGTTTTCAAAAGATGGCTCTGGCTATCATGAATATTTAATAGTAACAGTTGAAGTCGGTAGTTTTACAGAGGCTAGACATCTGTCAATAATATTGAGTTTATATCGCTTCGAGTTTCATAAAAAAATCTCGGTTTCAACTGTGGTAACCCACTAACGCCCAAAAAGTCAGAATTTGTAGGTGATTTTCGACCTTATCTGTCGAACGAAAAAAGCCGAAGATTTTAATCAAACCCATTTATCTTACCATTTTTGGGCATGCTCTTTCGATTTCCGAGGTCAAAAGTATAATTCCATGCATTACAAAAAAAACATGGCGGTTTTTTAGTGACAAGGTACCAAAAAAATGAAGAAACAAAATTTTATAATTTTTTCCTCGTGTCCAATAACAATTCTAGTGAAAATCAAACCATGAAGAAAAGTGAACAAAACGTCTGAAGTTTTAAGAAAAATTTTAATAACTTTAATTACGTTTAACCGTCCTAAAATGGCGGTTATATGCGTATGCTCTCGACAATATGACGTTAAAATTGAAAAATCGTGAATTAATTAGAAATCTGACCTAAACTCTGATTCTCAGGGGTTCTCAGGGTCGCTGATCATGAATCTGGCATCAGATTTGTGAAATTTTAAGATGGTGACCTGATTCCGCGCATGCGCAGTAGTAAAATCTATGAAATCTCCAAGAACTGACCTGAACTTTGTCACTCAGGGGTTTTTGGGGTCGCTGATCACGAATTTGGTGAAATCGAAAAATCTATGAGTTTGTAGCGGCTTCCAGTGTAGCTACTTAAATCTAGCGTAGCCGCTTAAATCTAGCGGCTTCTAAGGTACTTTCGTCCGTTTGCCGTTTTTCATAAACGTTGCCCAACTCTAGCCACGTGGAGGTGGACGATAAGAGTCTTTTTTTTTTAATTTTATGTTTTTTTTGTTTAAAGTTTCATGATTTTTTTAGATTTTTTATTATTTATTTTGTTGTATGTTGCAGAATTTTTAGTTTGTTTTATGATGCTTTTATTCTTTTTAGAAATGTTCTCTTCTAAAACAGGTTTCACAATATTCTTTTCTTTTTTTGTATTTAATGTTTTTTTGTTTGCTTTGAATTTTATGAATTTTTTTGGACTTTCCAAGTTTTATTTATTTTCTTGTAATTTGTAGATTTTTTTGTTTTTTTTTTTTATAATCATTTTATTCTTCTTGCATATGGTCTTTTTTGAAACAATTTTGACAATAGTACATTTTACAAGTATTGCAATACTTTGTGATTCTGAGTGCACATGTATTAAAGGAACATTTTTTCACAGAGTCTTTATAACAAAAATCGTGCGCTTTCGATCGATGACGCTTCCCGACATCCAGATAATGTCTTGCGATACCCACTAATGCATTAACGATTGCTGCTTGAATGAGCCTAATCAAAACGACCTAAGTCCATTTCTTCGAACGAATACATGGCAAACTATTGTTACAGTGTCCGTCATACAAATCTACCCCATCCATAAATTTATTGTAGACATGAAAAGCATTTGGAAAAGGTAATTCCACTTTTTTCTTATCTGTAGCACTACAATGCTTGCAGGATAATTGAGGTGTTACACCTGCAGCTGAGGAAATTATTGACACTTTCTTGGAGTCCATAACACTAATGTGGTTGACCCCACTGTTTTTATCATGTTTCGCGATGAATGTATCTCTTGGAGCTTTCTTATTGATCTCATTCTGCATAGGCACACGATTTTTTCTTATTGTACCTGTGGATCTTAAACCATATTTCAGTAGGTGTACAACGAGATCAGTATTGGTGAAGAAATTATCGAAATAGTGATGAAATTTGGAAATGTCTGCACTACGTGTTTTCTTGAAAAAAAGGTCTAGTAAATTCATTACTACTTTTGAACCAAGGGGGCATTGATTCAAAATATTTACTTGTGAACCCTTGCCGCAATACAAATTTCAATCTAATGAAAATTCATCGCAAGTTCAGAGGCCCCAAAATTTTAAACTGAATCAGATTGGTTTAACACGGATGAATTGCTTCAAACTAGTTCGGGCGTAGGATTTCGCCATTATTTCGTCAATAGATAGGCCTGTTTCAAAATATCCAAACATTTGAATATTACTTCGAAACCTATTTAATAAAACTCAAACTCGTCATGCCTTATCAGTAGAGTTATCTCTGGAATTCGAGTATTTGAGACTCCGTTTAATGTCTTCGAAAGTATTCCGTGACATAGTAGACTTGGCTACCTCGCAGGATAATAATGGATTAGTTGACCAGTAGTCACGCTGAGATTTCCTTGAGTTGAAGGTAAATAGAATTATTATTCCAAATGTAGCCTCTAGGTCAGCTTTCGAGATATCATGCCCATTTTCACGGGTTGCTTCAATGATGTATTATTTCATATCATCTGAAAAAATAGCTCAAATAGCTCAACCTGGCTTAAAATGCGAATTTTTCTCTTCTAAGAATGACTTAGTAATATCGTATTATCATTATTTCTAGTATGAACCTTTTCTTCATTTACCCAGACAAATTCATGATCTTCCTGTAGTTTCTGTTGACTGTCTGTGTAAGTCTTAGAAACTTCTCTGTATAGATGCTGATCGAGGTATTCTTTAATATCTTCTGCAGTATCTCCACCATCTGATCCTTCTGAATCATATTTACCAGAATTATCTGGATTCGGTATCTGAATTACTTCATCAAAATCATCATTAGTATCATCGAATTCATAGATTTCGTGACTACGAATAGACCTTTTTCGTTTGGGAGGCATTTTCAAATTTTTTGTGGATATTTTTTGATATCCCAATAAGCAGAGCTCGGCAAAAAGAGTTCAAGAATTCATAAATATCCGGAATTATAAATTCAAATAGTATTCGTAAAGAATCTTATATAAAATGGTGAAATTTTACAGTCAATAAACATTGGGTTAATAATGAACTTCATAAAGATTTTCTAGCTCCCAAAAGATTTATCGCTATTTTCATATAATAAGGGCAACATTCGGGATCTGCTACTCTATGATTTAATTTTTCCGCCTACGTGGAATGCCCAGTTGAGGCGTAGTTCTTAGGCTGTCGGTAGGCAACTACATCTGATTTCACAACTAAAGTCCTCTCGTAAATATATATTAAAATCATGAAATGGAAAGAGTCTTCGTGTAATGTAACTAATAACCTGGAAGAACGGTTTCTCATCCATGTGAAGTCTTTATGTTCTGGAGGTTAGCGACCAATCACTACCAGTGAGGCCAGATTCTAGACGAAACTTTCCCCTACTTTCGCGCCCAGCACGCCTCGCACACAACGCAACGCTGTGTGTCGGTGCGTCGGGAAACCGGAAGACGCCGAGGGAAGCCGAAGTTGGCAGCGAACAGAGGAGAAATAATATGCCAAGCTTTAGGTCAGTTCTTACAGATTTCATAGATTTCGCTACTGCGTATGCGCGGAATCGGGTCGTCATCTTGGAATTTCACAAATCTGATGCCAGATTCGTGATCAGTGACCCCAAGAATCCCCGAGAATCAGAGTTCAGGTCAGATTTCTAATTAATTCACGATTTTTCGATTTTGTCGCCATATTGTCGAGAGCAGACGCATATAACCGCCATTTTGGGACGGTTAAACGTAATCGAAGATGGTGAAAAAAATATTTCCTGAAACTCCAGACATTTTGTTCACTTTTGTTCATAGTTTGATGTTCACTAAAATAGTTATTGGACACAAAGAAAAAATTATAAAATTCTGCTTTTTCATTTTTTTGGTACCTTGTCACTAAAAAACCGCCATATTTTTTTTGTAGTACATGAAATTGCACATTTGACCTCGGAAATCGAAAAAGCATACCCAAATATGGTAAGGTAAATGGGTTTGGTTAAAATCTTTGGTTTCTTTCGTTCGAGAGATAAGATTGAAAATCACCTAGAAATTCTGACTTTTTGGGCGTTAATTGGTTAAATACTACTGTGATCAAAAAGTAAGGTGAATTTGCTTATGAATTGTAAATTCTTTATTTATTCTTCCAAATCAATTTTACCCCTTTAAAGTAATCCTCGTCCAATAAAACGCACTTTAGTCAACGCTTTTTCCAGTCCTCGAAACAATCGGAATAGTCTTTTTCCGGTATAGCCTTCAAGACTTTCTTTGATTCGTTTTTATCTCCTCAATCGTGTCAAAACGGCGTCCCCGCATTGGCCTTTTGAGTTTGCTGAATAGCCAGAAGTCGCACGGAGCCAAATCAGGCGAATACGGTGGTTGCGGAACGATATGAGTCGAGTTCTTGGCAAAAAAGTCGCGAAGAACCAATGCAGTATGACATGGTGCATTATCGTGATGAACGAACCAAGAGTTGTTCGCCCATAATTCCGGCCGTTTCAGACGAATAGCTTCACGCAAACGACGCATAACACTCAAATAATATTTTTTGTTGACAGTTTGGCTCGGCGGAAAGAATTCATAGTGCATCACGCCATGATAATCAAAGAAAACTGTCAACATGACCTTGATTTTCGATCGACTTTGCCGTGGTCTTCTCGCTCTTGCTTCACCTTTTGTACGATGATTGCTGGATTGGTCGGTGGTTTCAGGGTCGTATGCGTAAATCCAAGTCTCGTTTCCAGTAATGATGCATTTCAAGTGGTCCTGATAGTCAGACAGCAAAGTTTCACACACATCAACGCGACGCTTTTTTTCCAAAAAATTAAGCGATTTTGGCACCAATCGAGACTTGACGCGTTTGAGACACAAAACAACCTTCAAAATGGTTTGGGCTGAGCCAAATGATATTCTAACACTATCAGCAAGGTCTCTAATTGTCAATCGACGATTTTCAAGCACCAAATCTTTGATTTTTTGGACGTGGCCCTCGTCGGTAGACGTTGATGGTCGTCCAGAGCGCGGTTCGTCTTCAACGCGTTCTCGGCCCGCTTTGAACTTGTTGTACTACTTATAAACGTTTTTTTGTGCCATAGTTTGATCACCAAAGGCCTTCTGCAACATTTTCAACGTGTCCGCATAAGAATATTCGTTCCGCAAACAAAATTTGATGCAAGTTCTTTGCTCAACAAAATCACCCATTGTAAAAATCAAAAAATTCACTTTTGGTTGTTTACAAAAACACGTGTAACTCGGAGCTAATTAAACCTTTTGACAAACAGACGCTTGGCAAATGTTATACGAATAGACAGTCCTACTAACCTAGGAAACAAAATTTACCTGCCTTCCTAATGCCCGGGAGTTTCAAATGACAATTTCACCTTACTTGTTGTTCACAGTAGTATGTCCAATTTTGTGTTAATTAAGCAGCTTTTTCGGGAGGTTTTAGTTTTATGCTTTTACTGGAAGAAAACGGCAGCTAAAGCGCATCGAATGCTTGTGACAATGCTTAAACTGATAAATTTTGTAGGGAATGGTTTCGACGTTTCAAGAATCAAGATTTCAGCGTTGAAGACAAGCCTCGCTCTGGACAGCCAAAATAATTCGAAGACAAAAAGTTGGAGGCATTACTCGATTAAGATCCGAGTCAAACGCAAGAGCAGCTTGCAGAATCATTGAAAGTGACTCAACAAGCAGTTTCTGTACGATTGAAATCCATGAGAATGATTCAAAAGCAAGGCAATTGGGTGCCTTATGAACTGAAACTGAAAGACATTGAGAGACAGACAGAATTTTTCTGTTGTGAGCAGCTGATTCAAAGGCAACAAAAAAAGGGTTTTTCACATAGAATTATTACTGGGGATGAAAAATGGATATTCTATGATAACCCGAAGAAGAAAGAATAATACGCTGTGCCTACTCAATCGTTGCCATCTACCTCAACATCAACACTAAAGCTGAATATTCATGGTTCGAAGATTATATTGTGTATCTAATGGGACCAAATGGGTGTTGTGTACTATGAGCTGCTACAACCTGGCGATATCATAACGGCCGATCGATATACACTGCCATTGATTCGTTTGGGCCGTGCATTACGAGACAAACGGCCGGAATATAAGGAAAGACATGACAAAGTTATTTTTCTGCATTACAACGCTCGGCCTCATGTCGCAAAAGTTGTGAAAAAATATTTGGAAACGCCCTAGTGGGATATTTTGCCTTACCCGCCGTATTCTCCGAAAATTGCTCCTTCTGATTACTAGTTGTTCCGAGGGATGCAGAACGATCTGGCAGGTCATTGGTTTACTTCTTTCGCCGAAATCGAAAATTGGCTCCTAACTTGGATCACCTCAAAAGGCGAGACATTTTTTCGAGATGAAATTCGAAAATTGCCTGAGAGGTGGGAAAAAGTAGTAACTAGCAATGGATGATGCTTTTAATTAATCTTTTAATTCTTTTTATTTTGAAATAAATGCATTTTTGACCGCAAAAAACGGACCTAATTAATTTGTACTCCCAATAAAATAAATAGTATCGTAATGGGAAAGAAAACATAAAAATAAAGATATGTTGATTTAAAATGAAAATGATGGTAATATGATGACTTTATTAATGTTAGTTAAAATAAATAAGGATTAAATTTTTTAAATAGTTAATAGCCGGAAAAAAATTTTTGTTCAAGTTATACTATATACTTATACTATATAGTATAGCTAATAAAAGAAATATTTTTTATTTTTGTATTTAAGTAGTTATGATATAAGATTGTAATACTGTACAGTAGTTAGAATTCTTATTTTTCTTTTAACATTAGTGCATATAAACACTATTTTCTTTCAGCGTACACAAAGTATAAAATATTACGGTAAAATCCGTATTGTACACGTATTCATTTAACTTTATAGAAAAAACCAAAAATAAATATTCAGAAAATAAAACTTCTCGAAAGTTCTTACATTATAATACAGTCTGTCAAGTAAGAGCGTGGTCGTGTTAATTTATAAAAAAATTTATTTGATGAAACTTTCATATTTATATATACATTATACACATTACAAACAATGATGCAATTTGGTCAATAATGTGTCCAGTCACCACCGGCGTCGATAATTGCCTGGCATCTCCGAGGCATGCTTTCTACTAATTTGACGGCGTATTCTAGTGGCAAGGATCTCCAGATCCGACGAATTTCGTAAGACAACTGCTTTAAAGCGTATGTGCGTCTTCCACGAAGCTTCCGTTTAAAATATGCCCACACATTTTCAATAGGGTTTGCATCGGGCGACTGCGACGGCCAATCCAATGTAACGATGCCAGATTGAGTCTTCCACTGAGTACAGAGCTTGCTGCGGTGTTTAGGAACGTTGTCCTCCTGCAGAATCCAATCTTAATTTTTTGTGATGAACCATCATTTGGCAGATGGCAGTAAAGCCTTTTTGTAGATTTTTATCATTTTCTCGGCATTTAGGTTGTCAGTAAAGAGGTGCAAAGTGCCGAATCCCTGCTTTGAGAAGCAGCCCCAAAGATGCACCTTTATTCCATGTTTTACGGTCGACTGAACAAGCCTATTGGTGAAAGTTGACCAGGCTCGCGTGAGGACAGAACGTGCCCATATAGAACATTCATCAGTAAAGATGACATTTTCAAAATCTCTATCAATATTCTTATGCGCCCAAGCGAGTCGCTTTGTCACATGTTTTTCAGTCAACAGAGGCTTCTTCATTGTGTTGCGCCATTTCAGATGATTAGTACAAAGATGGGTTCAGATAGTTTCGTAGGATATATCTAAACCTTTTGCCATTAATTTTGCTTGTCCTTGCCGCAGTGTTAAAGCAGGATTCCGTGAAAACAGATTTACTATTCTTTTTTTATCTTTTTTGTTCACTTTTCCTATCGAGCCACGTTTTGGTAAATCATCGACATTTTTAGCCACTTTATATCGCTGTATCTACTTCTGTACAAATGCCTTCGACTTTCTCATATATTTAGCAGCCGCTGATTGCGACATTTTGGGACCTTTCGGGTGGATGCAAAGGAACACAGCCTCGTAGCGCGACGCGTACTTAGCACTCATGGCGTTTAACGTGATTCTCTTTCAAAAGATCAACGACAACTGAATCTTTGTTGACAATGCATCAAGGACAAAGCTTCCCTCTATCGGCTTGCGAAGGAATTAGAGCAAAATCTTTCATTACCTGTCGGTGAAGTCGACCACGCTCTTACTTGACAGACTGTACATTCTGTCAAAAAAGTACCGGGAATTGTCGATTTAAATCTGGTAGGGCAATTTAGGCAGGTGAAATTTTTTTTTCTGGGTTGGTGCAACTGTCCTTAATGACTATGCCAAGTTTGAGCGAAATCTGTCAACGAGTGTGTTTACAGTAGCTGGTTGTCAGTCGATGTCAATAGTGCGTGCCAAATCTTTACAATGGGTGATTACGTTGAACAAAGAATTTGTCTAAAATTTTGTGTTGCGAATTAAATTTCGTGTGCCGATGGATTGAAAATGTTGCATAAGGCTTTTGGTGATAAAGCACTATCGGAAACCCGTGCGTATGAGTGGTACAAAGCCTTCAAGGAGGGTCGTGAAGTCGTCGAAGACTTGCCTTGTTATGGATGCCCATCGACGGCTTTGACCGCAGATAACGTCGATAAAATGAAAGAAATGGTGCTTGAAAACCGTCATACCAGCTTGAGAGAGATAGCACATGAACTTGAGATATCCTATGAGTCCACATGTACGATTTTAATTGATATTTTGGGCATAAAAAAGGTGGCCGCAAGACTCGTTTCAAAACAGCTTAATTTTCTTCAAAAACGCTATCGCGAACAGGTCGCTTCGGACATGCTGGATCGCGCCAATTCCGATCCCGCATTCATGGAATGCATCATAACTGGTGACGAAACGTGGGTGTACGAGTACGATATGCAAACAAGCCAGCAAGCATCGGAATGGGTGGGAAAAAACGAGCCGAAACCGAAAAAACCACGCCAAAGCCGCTTAAAAGTGAAGGTGATGCCCATTGTTTTCTTTAATATCCGTGGCGTGGTGCACTACGAATTCGTTCCAGAGGGTCAGACGGTAAACAAAGAGTATTACCTAGGCGTTATAAAACGTTTGCGTGAGCGTATCCGTAAGAAGCGGCCAAATTTGTGGGCGAACAACTCGTGGATTTTGCACGACGATAACGCGCCGTCTTACCGAGCTACGATTGTGACCGACTTTCTCGCCAAAAACTCAACGAACACGCTTGAACAACCACCGTATTCGCCGGATTCAGCTCCCTGTGACTTCTCCCTCTTTCCAAAACTTAAAATGCCGCTCCGTGGCACCCGTTTTCAGTCGATTGAAGCCATAAAACAAAATTCGGCGCGCGAGCTGAGGGACATCCCGGAAAGCGCCCATAAAAAATGTTTCGATGATTGGAAGTGCCGTTGGCATAGATGTATCGGAGAAAATGGAGCCTATTTAAGGTGACCCAATAAATTTTGATTATTAAACGTAAAAATGTTGTTTTAATTTAAAATTCCAGGTACTTCTTTGACAAACAGTATATTATTGCGCTTATCACATACACTGCGCTTCAAATTTCTTTTATTTTCTTGGGTTTTTCCCTCGAGTAGAAGTTTTTTTCTAACGTTTTATTACTTTATGACTTTGGACAAACAAAGTCTTCTTCTTATGACCTTTATTAATGATCTTCCGCGAGTTCTTAATCACACAAAGCACGGCATATACGCCGATGTCACGCATATTTACTTGTACTTTTGCCCGTCGGAGCTTCACGTTTTTATACGCAAGCTTAATGGTGATGCTTTAGCGATATTTTCATGACTGTCTCTACTTCCTATCTTCTTTAACCATAATTTTCCTTTCCTTTTTCTATTTTCTTAACTTTAACTTTTCTTTCTGTGCGGTGGTTATACTAGATAAAAATGACCACGTGCTTATTCAATGACTGCGCAATACGACTTAAATAACACTGACAAGTTGCGTGCGTTGCAACTGCCGGTTACCAACTGACCGCGCTTTCTTCTATGTTCGGATTCGCCTCCACCCTCTTCGTTTTTCATGACTAGGTTAATTGATTTTTTGTATTCTCTATCCTTTTCCAACTCGGTATCAGCATATCAATCGTTAATCGATCGGTTGATTTTCGTATTTCTTTATTACTATATTGGCTCCTTATTATGATATTTATTCCGCCGCCTTACAATTGCAATTTGTATTCCCACGCATTTGCTTCGTCGCAAAACACGGTACGTACGCGCACTGTTGTTGCATGCATCTATCTTGCCTCTCACTTACTCCTCCAGCTTTAACCTTGCAAACGCGCTCCGCGGCCGTTTAAGTAAGCTCGTTGCGGCTTCTTGGACAGCTACTGTTCCCAAATAGCACGTGTACGCGTTTAATTGCCTGCGTTATATCTGCGGTTTGTGCATGAGTGTGAGTGTGTGAATAAACGCTGCTTTAAGTACTATGCAAGGCTGGCTGAACTTCATCTCCAGCTTCACCTCCTCGTAGCTGCATGAGTAACATTTTCGTGGTGCTTCCACCTCCAGGTCCATGAAAGCAGACGAAATTTCATTCAAAGAGACTGCCTGATTTTTTCGAAGACTAATCGATGAAGAGGAGGCAATCATTATAGTTCACAGTTTTAGCCTAATTGTTTTATTTTACTTTACATTTAGCGAAGCATAATTTTATCAAACTGCCATTTAGTATCATTTAATTGTTACATCCCACTCTCATTGGTTTTCGTATTTATTGTATCTACTTACATTTTGTTATAATTTTTATTTAACTATTAAATTTTATGTCATCCAGTTATTTTAATTTTAATTTTATTTGTAATTTTTAATTTTTTGGGACACAAATAGTTTATTTCAAATTTTTATTATTTTTATTTTTGTTATTATCTTTGTTTTATATTGTATGAGTTCGTTACGATATAATTATTATTTTATTATTGTTATATTTAATTTACTTTTTATATTTTTTATAATTTTTATTCAATTATTGTAACAGTTATTCTGTTCTATATCTGTGATTTCTTGTTGGGATAATACCTCGTGACAATTGTTTTTCAATAAATGAAAGTCAAATCTCTCACTTCTCTCGTTCTCAGTTTTCCCTATTTCCTGTCTTCCTTTCCGTTTAAATTTGTTATCTCTTCCGAAATTTACGGAGCAAAATATGAATAATGAATATTTTAATAAAACATTCTTGAAAACGAAAAAAAAGAAAGTTAAATTATCATTTATTTGCTATTTTTCTATTGTATAAATACAGTAAAAATTTTATTTTATTTTGTTACATGATCTATTCTACCGATTTTTTTATGGGATGAAGAAAAACAGCAAAAATATGGATTAATTAAAAATAAATATAAAGATAAAATATTATTTTCTTATGATAAATAACTTACAATTAAGCATCATGTAATACTTTAAGAATAAATAAATCTTTAATTGTTTCTTCATTTAGTATCAAACTGGATGGCGATTCAAAAAACGACCTGGAATTGATTATTTCTTAGAAGCTATCGCTCCTCCACAATTTGAAATAGTAGTGTATACTGCGGAACAAGGATTGGTAAGATTTTGATTATTCTATTTGTTTCTCTGCGCGAATGCGTACATTTGTATATAAATGTTGGCATTTAAGTTATGATGTACAGAATTTTTCTTATATAAATTTAAGTAAATTCTGTGAAATACAGAATTACGCATGTAGTTTTTATTTATGATAAACAAAATTTATAAGGTAGAATAATTTTAGAAAAATCGTCAATAATGTTATAATTTTATGGTGAATAGAGTGGTTAATCGATTCAATAAGTGAAAAAAATAAATAAATAATAACTTTAAACATATTGCTTAAATTTCTATTTTTTTATTACAAAAAGTGTCCAATATTATATATTTTTTATTGACAAGTTCTTGTAAAAATAAATACTATTAGTTTTGATAGAATTCTTGTTGATTGTTATGAATTTATCACGTCCACGAGCAAAAATCGAAAAAAAATTTCCGTTTTTCTTTTTTATTTCTTCGTACGAGAAGTCTTCCGAAGGCGAGTCATCCCTACTACCTCTCCGTCGGCTAAAAATAGATGCGCACATGTGCACTACACAGCCTAAACAATGAGGGTAGAGAAGGACTAAAGATACACAGATACATTTTTCCTTCTTCTTTTTTTTAAAATTCCAATTTATTTAACTAATATACGCCAACTATTTAACCTTGAAACAATTAACGCCTTCCTAATATTTTACGCATTTTAATATAATAAATATAAAATAAATATAAAACTTAAATTCATACTTTTTATAATGAATTTTAATTTTACAAAACTATATATATATATAAATATATAAATTATAAAATTTATGAAAAATATTATTGAATAATAGTAGTTAAAATATAAGAACATATTTTAAGGTTGTATTTTATAATTATGAATAATTTATTGTGTAACGGGATTACTGATGATGCGCGTGTGGGACTCACACGAACGTGCGCATTGCTGCCGATGCAACTATCCTGCGCTGCGGCCTTGAGTGTCGACGGACGTTAGCCGTCGTGCAATCGCGCTCGCGTGCAGTGCCGATCCTATTATAAGGTAGGATCCGCCTCGGATCCTACTTTCTATAAAGTGAGGGTCCTTATTTTACTACCCCAATGCAGGCGGTGCTCTTTGCCAAGCTCGGTTAGTCAACCTGCGTGTCAACAGCGAGTTGACACGCCCGCGGAGGCAGCGGTATTCAGGAACGAAACACTGGAAAGGAGAAAATAAACTAAACGCACGCCTGTTGTGCACAGTCTACGTTTGTTGAGTCAAATTGGGTAAAACATGTATACAATACTTTATAAATTGACTCTGGACCCTTGCTGAGGGTTGCAGACAAAAATAAGTATATCGACCCGCAATTGTTCCTCGTGAGACACGCACTACGCCTGCATGATCGTCACTCGCCTTGCTATGTTCACGTAGCAAGGTATGTGAACCAGCCTCTATACTCGCCGACTGATCGGCGGGTTAGTTGCGGCCTCTCGCGGGCAACTGGGAGACTACGCGCGTGTAGTCTCGCAAGCGCGTACACGCTAACACTACTATGGGTGAGTGAAAGCTAATCTCTCATTCACGTCTCGCAACGAATAATTATATTGTTTAACGCGATCGTGTTATTAAAAGATCGCGACACGCACCCGGACTATCTATGTGGCCACTTACTATTGCTTAGCGAACGTCGGACTTTTCTCTTCGTCGACTTTGGCAGGAAATTCGGTACCTTGGATTATCGCACACGGGTTGCGTTTCGGCAAGGAAAACAATAAGAAAGATCCCTTCTTGTCCGTCTCGTGTTGCTCGGAACGATTTGCCGCGCTGCGCTATCGATTCCTTGATCGATAGTGCCGTGTGTAGTTGTATCGCAAACTTTCATATTTCCCGCATGGCAGGTGGCCTAACCTCACCGGACCACCTGTCACACCCCTCTCTCAGTTGCTGCTAAGCCTCGATTGGCAGCTACTTTACCCGCTCACTCCGGATTTGAGTTGGGATAAAGTTATGGAATCATGACACCTGTTCACCACAAAAATAAAATTTATTCGGTACATTTTTTTTTAGAAACATGGTTAAAGGGAGGCCGTGGCTCTTACTGTCAGGGCTCCTTGTATTTCCAGTGCTCATGGAGGCGTGGGCTCTTTTTCTCGCTTTTGTATTCGCACATAAAGCACCAGGAAGTAGTGGTTTGGGTTCGGCGCGCTTCTTCCACCCTCCGCGCATTCTGGGCCTAGTGCTCGGCTATCTCGGCCATCTTTGGCCGTCTTTGGCTGTCTTCACCCACTTAGCGTCGCAGGCGGCCTTCGGCTCCATTTCCTGTTGGAGTTGGCAGAGCTTCTCCTCTGTGGCTCGCTCCGCTGCCTTCTACTCTTGCTGAGCCTGTCGAGCGGGCGCCTCTGTCTCCCGGCGGTGTTTCTCCTTCTTTTGCCGAAAAGCCTCTTGATGCTGGTAGTGTCGGTTCCAGTCAGCGCCCTCCACTGCGAAGCCTTTCCTCTGCGCACTGAGGGTCATCGTAGCGTCAGCTGAATTTATCCACATGTGGAGGTCGTTGCTGGCCTCCGCGTGGCACCGGCCTCCCCTCTCGTATAGGATCTCCAAGCGCCGCGTCATAAGCGCTCGTGGCCTTCTTCGCGAGCGCCTTAATGGCTTCCTAGTCTCTCGGGGAGCCGACTGGTGGTGTTCGGTGTGAGGCGCGCAGTCTTGCGCCGTGCGCATCCTCGGCGGACTCAGCCCTCGGAGATGTTTGGAGAGCGCGCAGAGTCTCTCCGTGCGCGTCCTTGTCGGCCTGCTCAGTCGTTTTTTCGGGTCCCTCTGGACCCGGGTGTGGGCAGCGTAGCGGTCGTGGTCCTCTGGTTGCGGGCTCGTTCAGTTGGGAAGCGCGCAGAGTTTCTTTGCGCTAGTCCTCAGCTTCGGAAGCGACGTCTTCCGCTTCCACGATCACGACGCTGGACGGTTTATCGTCTTGTTCCGGGCAGACTGCGGGGCCAGCGAACTGGTCGATGACCTGGAGCATGTCGAAGACAAACTCGTCCGTCTCCTGGCTTGTGGCCATCGTGTACAGCTATGCCAGTGCTATCACTAGTGCACTTAGCCACGTCGCCTTTGATCTGAGGTGTCACTGTAACCAAACGAGGGGAAACGATTAGTGGCAGACGTCGAGAGTTGTTTTTGAGTTTGCTCGCGTGTTACGGGACGAAGTTGAAGCGCTTTCGCTCGCGCCCTTCACCTTCTCGTGCTCGGTGGCCTTCCCGGGCCTGGTTTCGCGCGGGCAACGGAGTCAGGTCGCGTCTCTTGGGGCGGCAGCTCCCATACATTATTCGCGGGATGCCTTATAACACACGCCGTCTTATATGGTCGACCTCGCTTCTTATCCGGCGCAGCGGCCGTGCTGTCGCTCTGCGTTGGTACTTCGCTGAGGACCAGGCCTGCTTCTTGTGCGCTCGTTAGAAAAGGCCCCGCCACGTTAAGAGTACGGCTCATCATACCTTTGTCCTCCTCCGTACATGTTACTGCCGAGGGCCTAGCTGATCTCATAAAGCCCCGCGAACTTAGAGGCTAGTTTTCCCACTATTCTCTGCGCGGTAGAAGAAAGGACCTTGTTTTTCTTCCACACCAAATCGCCTTCCTTGAAAAAGAGTTTATTTACGCACGCGTTATAATATCGCGCCTGTCTCTTTTGCTCTCTCGTCGCAATTTCAGATGAAATTTCCTGCTTCCTCCTGCTGCGATTGAGAAGAAACCTCTCGCAGCCTTCTTGCTTCGCTCTTCGGTGGAATAGGCTGACGACAGCAATTGAGCATCGCCGGGATTGCTCCAACGGCGCTCTGCTCCGTCGCATTGAAGGCGAATACCACCGCGTTCAGGTGTTCATCCCAGCGATCATCCGACTTCCCTAGGCAGGCAATGATCATCGTCTTAATCGTTTGGTTGGCTCGCTCAACCGGATTATCCTGTGCTTGATAAGCCGGCGTTGCAGTGAGACGGATACCGTGCTTCTTTAGATATCCATCGATTATTCGATTTTTGAACTCCGTGCCGTTATCGGACAGGAACACTTCTGGCGAGCCAAACTGAAAGGACTCGCTCGACAAGTGTCTTGAGCACGGCTCTGGCTTTCACCTTCCGCAATGGGATGTATTTGACCTATTTGGTCAATAGATCCTGGAATACTAGGATGTATTCGAAGCTTTGGCGGCTGTGGACAAACGGTTCCATCATGTCAGCAGCTACTACCTGCCATAGCCGCTCAATGAGCCTTCTTCCCATTAAGCAGGTCGGAGCTTTCTGTTCCACCTTGCGCTGCCGGCAAACTTGGCATCTGCGTACATAGTTTACCACGTAGTCTGTCATTTTCGGCCAATAGTACTGCTGGGTGACGCGGGTGTGCGTTTTCTAATGGCCAAGATGCTCTACTGTCGGATCATCGTGGCACTTCTAGAGAATCTGCTTTCTATGTTCTACGGAAACAACGATCTTTCATGCGTCGTCGTCGTCTTCTAGTCCTCGATGCTCGGGTTAAGGTCGTACTTATATAGCTGACCCCCACCCACTTTTCAACGAGGATGCTCCGAAGACTTCTCTTGCACCTTTTTCAGATGTAAAAGGTACATTGATCTTTGGTACCTTTTGCCCAGGATAATGCCGCTATCGCCGGCTATTCCCCTTTTTCGAATATTTGTGAAAGAACATCGGGCACGTGATTCAGTGCCCCTTTCCGGTGCTCAATAGTAAAGTAATAGCCTTGTAGCTCCAAGGCCCACTGCGCCAGCCTTCCAGTCGGATTCTGGAGGCTATCGAGTCAGCGAAGGCTACTGTGCTCAGTTACGTGCTACAGTTATATGTGCTCTAAACTTGTAGCCCTTCACATACGGCCTAAACTTTTCGACCAAACTACGGCATGGCACTCTCTTCTGTGACATTATATTCCCTCTCTGCAGGGCTTAGGGCACGACTCGTGTACTTGTTCAGTCGTTCCTCTTCATCGATCACTTAGAGTACGAGGTGTGTTCAGAAAATAGAGGGAATTTTCATTTTTTGAAATAACTATTAATTTATTCGTTTACATTAAAGTTATTGCCTTCAAATTATTCCCCATTAAATATTATGCACTTGTATCAGCGCTTCTTCCAATTTTTGAAACACTTCTGAAACTCGATCTTTGGGATAGCCGTTAGTTCTTTCAGCGATGTGCTTCTAATGTCATATATGTATGCTTGTAAAACAACGGCCTTTTAAGGTTCTCTTTATTTTTGAAAATAGAAAAAAGTCACACGAAGCCATGTCTGGCGAATATGAAGGCTGGGGCATCGTTACAGTATTGTTTTTGGCCAAAAATTCACGAACAAGCAATGAAGTGTGAGTTGGTGCGTTATCGTGGTGCAAAAGCCATGAATTGTTTTGCCACAAATCACAGCGTTTTTTTCGGATTGCTTTACTCAAACGGCGTTGAACTTGTAGGTAGTACTTCGTATTGACCGCTCGACCTCGTGGCAAGAATTCATGATACACTATAGCCTTAAAATCGAAGAACACAGTGAGCATAACCTTCACGTTCGACCGCATTTGCCGAGCCTTTTTCGGTCTTGGCGATCTAGAATGCCTTCACTGGGGCGGCTGAGCCTCAGTTCCGACGTCATATCCGTAAACCCATGTTTCGTCACCAGTTATAACACGTTTCAGCAATTCTGCATTGTTGTGGACTTCATTTAGTGACTCCTGAGTAACTTCCATTTGCCGCTGTTTTTGTTCAAAATTCAACAATTTTGGAACAAATTTTGCTGTCACGCGTCTTATACCCAAAATATTCGAAAAAATTTCATGGCGTGAGCCAATCGATATGCCAACATCATCAGCAACTTATCTGATTGTGATTCGGCGATCGTTCAAGACCATTTCTTTCACTTTTTCCATTTTTTCATCGGTTGTGGATGTGCTCGGACGTCCCGGGCGTTCGTCATCTTCAACGTCTTCATGGTCATCTTAGAAACACTTATATCACTCGTGAACTCTTGTTCTACTTATAGCGGACTCACCATAGGCCTTTGTTAACTTTCACACGCTTTGTTACAGTTTATTTCATTTTTTACACGAAATTTGATACAAATTCTTTGATCCATTTTTTTTAACAAACGAAAACGCCGAGCTCATAAAAACACGTCTAACCTTAGCGGCTGCCACTAACAAAGTAAACAATGAATACAGCTGAAAATTGTATTATACTTTAGAGTTATGTGTACCAACATAATAAAAATTTTGACAATCGGACTTTCCTATCCTAACGTCAACTCGGTTTTTGCCGCACGGTTTATTAACTCATCGACCGTGTGGCACTCTATGCGAGTGACGATCCGCTTTATCTGCGGCAGAAGATTGTCGTAAAGACTATCTACCATCTGCTCCTCGCTAAGTACCAGTATTATCTTAAGCAATATCGCATCTAGGCACGTTAGGTACGAGCGCGCTGGCTCTTCCACTTGTTGAAAGCATCTGATTGCCTCATCCCTCAGCCTTTCCTAGATGTTCGCCTTGGAGCCCAAACGCGCTCGCGCAGCCTGGCTAAACACTTTTCAGGACTGCTTTTGTGGCCCGTGTACCATATCTCTGCGATACTACTAAGTAACGCAGGCAGTGACGCCAACATCTCTGGGTCGATGAGTCTCGCCGCGTTCTTCGCCTTTTCCACCTTTCAAAGAACGCATCTATATTATAGGTCGGCTCTCCATGGAACGAGATGTTTCACCGACCAACAATCCGTCCGATGTCTTGGTTGCTCGGCATTCCTGTGTTGCACCACACGCTGTTAGCCTGCGCGTTGGTGCTTCATTCCCCCCTCCTTCAGACTCCTTTAGGGCTCGATTTGCGGGATGGCGGGCCTACATCCGTCCTTGGGGTATCTTCTTTCTCCCTTGGGCTGCTATGATCGAACTTGTAATTACACGCAAACGTATCCTGCAAGTTTACATGGTTTTGGTCTGGAGCTTTGCTCTTGCGCCTGACTTGTAAAGAGATGTGATCCTGTCTTCTTTCTGTCAGGATGATGCGCAGGGCGTGGTGTGCCTTAGATGCGCGTTGACGCTTGGTTTTGAATTTGTGGCCTCTCGTTGGATGCGCAAATTCCGCATCTCCTTTTGCATCTGGTGCATGTACGCGACCGTTTTCTCTATGGTACGCGTGAGACTTTCAAAGCGCCTCTTCATTATTATTTTCCCATGGGTTGGTGGCGGGTCGTATGTATCCGCTTTTCTTGTTCTAGGGTTGTTGAAGGCAGCTTCTCAGTCGTAATCCACCGACCCTGCCATTGTGTTTGGCAAGGCTTTGTCTTGGCAAGCTCGCTGCACAAAGCTCCTCTTAGCTTCGACTATTTTCGCCTGTTCTACTTCTTTGTCCCTTGCAGCCTTCTCTTAAAAATCAGCTGCTATGTAATTTCCCAGTAGCCAATTACTTATGCGTGCGAGCTTGGCCATTCTCAGCCCTTTTGCTCTGAGCGTTAGGGCATGGAGGGTTTCGTCTACCTCCTCGCTCTCCATTCCCGCGAAAAGCCACTAGTCTATCCTCTCGACCGTGCTCTCTGACACTATTTTTCTCTCACTATTTTTGCTATGCACGCTATCTTATACAGGACAGCGAATTGGCACGCCCGCAGAGGTGGCGGTATTCGCGAACGAGACGCCAGAAAGGAGAAAATAATTTAAACGCGCACCCGTTATGCGCAGTCTACGTTTATTGAGACAAATTGAGTAAAACCATATATATATATGTAATACATTATAAGTTGACTCTGGACCCTTGCCGAGGGTTGCAGACAAAAATACATCGTCGCGCAATTATTCCTCGCGAGACGAGTACTGCGTCTGCGTATGAACCAGCCTTAATACTCGCAGGCTGGTCGGCAGGCTGGTTGCGGCCTCTTGCGGCTAACCGGGAGACTACGCGCGTGTAGTCTTGCGCGCGCGTACACACACTAACACTACTATGTGTAAGTGAGAACTAACCTCTCATTCACGCCTCGCAACGAATAATTATATTATTTAACGGGATTGCGCCGATAAAATATCACGGTACGCACGCGATCTATCTATGTGGCAACTTATTATTGTTTAGCAAGCGTCAGACTTTTCTCTTCGTCGACTTTGGCAGAAAACTCGGTGTCTTGGATTCTCGCATGTGGGTTGCGTTTCGGCGGGGAAAACGTGTAATGAGTTAATTTGAGTTTGTGCGCGCCGTTGTATTATGATAGAGAGTGTAACATCGACCTTCCCAAGTTGCTGGAATGTCTTTTATTTTTTTTTTGTTTTTTTTTGTACCATCCCCTTATTTTCTCACTACTTTCTTTTCTTTTATCTCCTTCAGCTGTTGAGAGCGGGCGTAATGCAAAAATGCAATAAATATACAAAATTTAGAAAATACTGAGGAATGTGCAGATGTTTGCGTCCCTAACGGTCAACGCAAACAACTTGATCACTTCACTACAGGTAGATATTAGGTTGCTGCAGATGAAATAGCCGATTTAGTGATAAATTGTTAAACAGCTGTAACTTTTTATAAAGACAATTTATTTAATCATAATAGGTACCAATAGATGCAACACACTTTTCTCAACGATATATAACTACATTTATTCCAGTTTTGTAGAAATCCGAGTTTCTGGTTCGAAGAAACTTCTCGAAGGCATTTTTCACAGCAGCTTCATTATTAAATCTTTTTCCTGTCAAAAAGTGATCCAAATGTTTAAAGAAATGGTAATCTGTTCGTGAGAAGTCTGGTGAATATGGAGGGTGAGGAAGAGTCTCATAGCATAACTCGTTTAATTTTTGGACCGTTGTTCTCGATACATGAAGTCGTGCGTTATCATGAAGCAGTATCACTCCATCCCTGTTGACAAGCCTAGGTCGTTGGACTATCAATTTCTGATGCATTTTATTCAGTTGAGCACAGTATTTCTCAGCATTGATGGTTTCGCCAGGTTGCAGAAACAAATAGTGAATAACTCCAGCTACAGACCACAAAACAGTTACCATTATTTTCTTTGGATGAAGGCTTGGTTTCAGCATGTGTCTTGTATTAAGAGTAAGCTTAAGATGTGTCTGATATTAAGAGTAAGCTTGTAACATATTCTCGACCTGAGATGGTAGCGTTGTTGAGATTAACTAACCAACAACATGCTACGTCTCGCTTATATTTATAATATTAAGTATAAGGAAAGCGCGTTGTAATACAAAACTACGTTCCACATGTAAATACATATTTAAAATAATTTTTTGTATCATAAGTCATCATGTAGTATTATTTATATTTAAGTATAGTTAATATGATCTATAAAAATTCACAATTACTTTTAATTTTACAAATTTACTTAAGATATATTTAAGTTCAAATTTAAATAGGAACAAGTTTATATTTTATTGGTAGCGATAATTATATTTAGACCAATGTTACATTTAATTCTGTTTAACCCTTTCAGCCCTGACTTTTTTAGAGTAACGCGATTTTCGTCGCATTCTATTAGGTTGCTGCAGATGAAATGGCTGATTTTGCAATGGCATAAAGTTAGCTGCAATTTTAGTGTATTATGTTGGCACAAGGCGGCGCAAATGATATAACATATAAAAGTATAAATACTGCTACCTTGATTTATGGAGTCATTTCTGTTTTGCACTTCATAGTGATCGTAAAAACAAAAAGAGAAAGTGAACATGGAAGTAAATTAAAAACGGCTACTTTTACTATACGAACTTAAATTAGAGCACAACGCAACGGAAGCAACGAGGAATATCAATAGCGCATTTGGGCATGATACAGTTAGCGAACGAACCACTTGGCGGTGGTTCGAACAATTTCGATCCAGAGATATGGACCTTGGAAATGAGCCACGTGGACACCCAGGACCATCGATCGATAACGACGAGCTGCGTGCATTATTGGAGTCTGATCCCCGCCAAACCATAAGGGATCTTGCCGAAAAATTAGGCGTTTACAATTCGACAGTTTGCCGCCACTTGCAACAACTTGGAAAAGTGAAAAAGCTTGACAAATGGGTTCTGCATGATCTTGCCGAGCAAAACATGACGTGTCGAATGGAGATTTCAAGTTTTCTTCTCTCCCGCAACAAAAAGAAACCGTTCCTGCACCGAATTGTGACCTGCGATGTAAAGTGGATTTTATACGATAATCGTCGCCGATCGGCCCAATGGCTAGATGCCGATAAAGCGCCAAGACACATGCTGAAACCAAGCCTTCATCCAAAGAAAATAATGGTAACTGTTTGGTGGTCTGTAGCTGGAGTTATCTACTATTCGTTTCTGCAACCTGGCGAAACCAGGAAATCAGAAATTGATAGTCCAACGACCTAGGCTTGTCAACAGGGATGGAGTGATACTGCTTCATGATAACGCACGACTTCATGTATCGAGAACAACGGTCCAAAAATTAAACGAGTTGTGCTATGAGACTCTTCCTTACCATCCATATTCACCAAATCTCTCACCAACAGATTACCATTTCTTTAAACATTTGGATCACTTTTTGACAGGAAAAAGATTTAATAATGAAGCTGCGGTCAAAAATGCCTTCGAGGAGTTTCTTCGAACCAGAAACTCAGACTTCTACAAAACGGGAATAAATGTACTTGTATCTCGTTAGGAAAAGTGTGTTGCATCTATTGGTACCTATTTGGATTAAATTAATTGTGTTTATACAAAGTTACAGCTGTTTAAAAATTTATTACTTAATCGGCCATTTCATCTGCAGCAACCTAATATATTTAAGGGTTTCTGGGGTCGCAGATTACGAATCTGATGTCAGATTTTCAAAATTCAAAATGACGGATCAATTATGGCGGACCTATTTAAAAATTGGTCTAATTGGCTTAAAATTGGTTACTAGGGGGTTTTTGGGTTTGCAGATTACGAATCTGATATTAGTTTGAAGTGGTCATTTTCTGGAGTGCAAGTGAACTTATTGAATTTTTGTTCACCAAATTGGATCTATTCTTTTCAATTTAAAAAAACTATCATCGAATTTGTAATCAGCGACCCCGAAAACCTTCAAGTAATAAGTTTCAGGCCAAATGAATGAATTTTTAAAAAATTGTTTTCTATATTAAATCCGTCATTTTTAATTTGAAAAATCTGACATTGGATTCATAATCAGCGACCCCGAGAACTTCTGAGTAACAAGTTTTGGGCTAATTGGATCGATTTTAAAAAAGTCGTCCGCTATATTAGATCCGCCATTTTTAATTTTAAAAATTATAAAAATCTGACATCGGATTCGTAATCAGCGATCCCAGGAACCTCCGAGTGTTCATTTTTATGAGCCTAACTTTACGTAATTCGATAATTGACAATTTTTTTTTTAATTTCTGCCAAAAAAATTGATTTTCTTATATTGTTATAACCACAAAATTGTTA
This sequence comes from Chalcis sispes, assembly GCA_949987625.1. Classification (NCBI taxonomy): domain Eukaryota; kingdom Metazoa; phylum Arthropoda; class Insecta; order Hymenoptera; family Chalcididae; genus Chalcis; species Chalcis sispes. The sequence continues at coordinate 43,472,988 of OX465097.1, read as the reverse complement.
TTAATTTTTCGCACTATGAATTTTTGTTGCAAAGTAGAATAAATTTTTGGACCGTTGGCGTTTGGAAATCAAAAAAATATTGATTTTTGACAAAGTTATGAACGTTTGAACGCAAAAGTGGTTTCGATCGAAACCACTGGGGCTAAAAGGGTAAAAAAAAATAATTTATGCATGCATGCAATGACGTTTTCAATTTAACGTAAATGCAAAGGAAGGTACCCGCAGAGACATCGTCTCGTCCACTGAAGAACCAACACCCTCGCTTTAAGTAAAAATCGGATCGCCTGCGCCAAGAAAATCGGCCGCTTAAAGTAGGTCAAGGCCCTCTCGAAATCGGCCTTCGCCAACCGGAACGAATCACAAGACAACGGTGGAAAGGCCCTTACTTCCTCCTCCACCCCGTTTTTCCATTTTTTCCTCAATTTCTCTCTCTTCCTACCCTCCTCTTTTCTTGGTTGGCTGAAGGGATGACTTATCATCGAAGGCGAGGTGATGAGCGGCATCGCTGCACACCAGACAGTCAGTACAACTCGACAACTCTAAAACAGTACAATTCTACAATTCTACCGCAGCAACACTTTAACAGTGCAATCACAATACTTGAAAAATACAATTAAGAAGACACTACAACGAAGAAAATTTCAACAAGTTCAATTACTGAGACTCAAGGCCGACCCTACGCAGAGCCGAGATGGCCGTGCAACACGAAGCTGCAGTACAAGTTCCAGACGATGGTTGATGTCCGCAGATACCTCTTGGCGCGGTAGACAATAAGGAACGCTATTATATTATCTAAAACATTTGAAATAAACAGAAGTAAGTTTCTCTAAATAATGTCAATCACTATTTCACTGTTCTTTCTTCCCACTCTTGCTATTATCCGATTGTTCTCTAGGTCCAATTACGTAGACTGTGAGCCATCAAAAACCTTTCCGAGTCGCTTCTCAACTCCAACCACGTGAAGTAGAGGTGACTCAATCCTTAAATATCCCTCACTCATGCACCAAGTAGTTTACTCGAAAGAAGGAGAATTGGGCAGCAACGGGCAAAAGATCCTAAGTTATTAGACGTACTACTGTGGTCAAAAAGTAAGGTGGATTTGTTTATAGAATGTAAATTCTTTATTGATTCTTCCAAATCAATTTCATCCCCTTCAAAGTAATCCCCGTCCGATAAAACGTACTTTTGTCAACGCTTTTTCCAGTCCTTGAAACAGTCGGAATAGTCTTTTTCCGGTGTAGCCTTCAAGACCTTCTTCGATTCGGTTTTTATCTCCTCAATCGTGTCAAAACGGCGTCCCCGCATTGGCCTTTTGAGTTTACTAAATAGCCAGACGTCGCATGGAGCCAAATCAGGCGAATACGGTGGTTGCGGAACGATATGAGTCGAGTTTTTGGCAAAAGAGTCGCGAAGAACCAATGCAGTATGACATGGTGCATTATCGTGATGAAGGAACCAAGAGTTGTTCGCCCATAATTTCAGCCGTTTCAGACGAATAGCTTCACGCAAACGACGCATAACGCTCAAATAATATTTTTTGTTGACAGTTTGGCCCGGCAGAAGAAATTCATAGTGCACTACACCACGATAATCAAAAAAAACTGTCAACATGACCTTGATTTTCGATCGACTTTGCCATGGTCTTTTCGCTCTTGCTTCACCTTTTGCACAATAATCGCTGGATTGGTCGGTGGTTTCAGGGTCGTATGCGTAAATCCAAGTCTCGTTTCCAGTAATGATGCATTTCAAGTGGTCCTGATAGTCAGACAGCAAAGTTTTACACGCATCAACGCGACGCTTTTTTTGCAAAAAATTGAGCGATTTTGGCACTTATCGAGACGACGCGTTTAAGACACAAAACATTCTTCAAAATGGTTTGGGCTAAGCCAAATGATATTCCAACACTATCAGTGAGGTCTCTAATTGTCAATCGACGATTTTCAAGCACCAAATCTTTGATTTTTTGGACGCGGCCCTCGTCGGTAGACGTTGATGGTCGTCCAGAGCGCGGTTCGTCTTCAACGCGTTCTCGGCCAACTTCGAACTCGTTGTACCACTTATAAACGTTTTTTTGTGCCATAGTTTAATTAATAAAGGCCTTCCGCAACATTTTCAACGTGTCCGCACAAGAATATTTGTTCCGCAAACAAAATTTGATGCAAGTTCTTTGCTCAACAAAATCACCCATTGTAAAAATCGAAAAATTCACTCTTGGTTGTTTACAAAAACACGTGTAACTCGGAGATAATGAAACCTTCTGACAAACAGACGCTTGGCAAATGTTATAGACAGTCCTACAACCTAGGAAAAAAAATTTACCTGCCATCCTAATGCCCGGGAGTTTTAAATGACAATTTCACCTTAATTTTTGATCACAGTAGTAAAAGTCTAGGCTCGAAAGAAATCAAATATATACACATTTATTATAAATAGTCGCGTTCGATTGACAAAGCTGACGTGACAAGAGAGAAGGAGGCAAAAGACTCCCGATAGTAATAATAGGGAGAGGGAAAAGTCCGAAGCTACCTGTAAGAAAAGAACAAGGAAGAAGCCCCTTTTTGCTATCTGGAATTCGCCGAAGCAGCATCGACAAAGAAAGAGTCTCATTATGTTCCCTGATATAATAATAATAAACCATCATACAAAATTTATTACAAACGAGGAGAATCCCCTCTTATACGTTTCGCGTTGCCCGGATGGATTTCCCGTGCTGCGCTATCTATTCTTTAATCGATAGAACCGTGTGAAGTCGCGCCGTGATCTTCAATATTTACCGCATGACAGGTGGCCTGACCTCACTACGCCACTTGTTATAATTGTTAATACTAATTAAAAGAGCAATTAATTTTATTACGTGTATAATTTTTCTAATTTAGGTTTATTGCATTTTACTATTATTTATCAATTTTAATTATATCGATTTTATTATTTTAATATTATTATTAGATTTAGCTTTAAGTATAATTTTAAGAATACTCTCAGGACCTTCTTTTAGTAGTTAATTATTTATATTCTTAATAATATTTAGTCATAATTAATACTAATAATAATAAAAAAACACTTATTACTATATTTGGTTTTAGTTATTTCTTTTTAATTGATTTTAAGTAATATTTTAATTAATTTTAATTTTACAGCAGTTTAATAATTTTTGTCCGATATCTTAATCTTATATATTGTAATTCATAATTCCAAAAACGCATGAGTGGGAGAAGAACCATGTCGTCGGCTGCGTTGCACAATAGTTAAATTTTAAGTTAAGGATCTGGAGAAGAGAGGAAAATGCATTTTCGTTCGTCGGCTTCTGTCCCCTGCATTGTTTATATTTTATATCTACATCTTACTTGCGGCCTTATGGGCCAACTTTTTGTATAAAAAAAGTAATTTTCTTTTGAATCACTGAAGCATCAGAAACAGTTCCCACGAGCACTAGCTCAAAGAAACTCGTTTTCCTCGTTCCGAGTAGCCCTTGTACGTTCGATTGAAATTTTACGAATCTTTTTAATATAAATACTTTAACTAAAATTTTTGATTTTATTTTTTATTTTTCACCAAGTTCCACTTTTAATCTTTTTCTGAGTTCTGTTTTCAATTTTCTTACGTTGTTAAATTTTCACGAACTTTCTTTTTTGTTTTAATTTTTCAATTTTCACAGATATTTTTTAATCTCCAACTTTTCTATCCTTGGTGTATACGATTGATTCGATACCTTAAATAACATTCAATTTTGTCCCTGGTAGCCTCGGCTAGTTGCGTGTAAACGTTTGTTATCCTACCGTAATATTCAATTTTGTCCCTGCTAGCTTTGGTTAGTTACGTGTAAACGTTTGCTACAACTTTTTTACCTTTCGTAACATTCAGTTTTGTCCCTGCTAGCTTCGGATAGATGCGTCTAAATGCTTGTTACGTTCCATCTTTCTATTATACTAATATTTTTTTTATTTATGCTCAAAATTCAACACTGATTCGGCGAGGTAGGTAAAATGAGCCACACCATGATGGTTGTTGTCAGTTTTAATCCATTTTATATAATTATTCCTAAACCTTTACGGTTGTATTCGTCAAGTTAATTTTTGTCAGTAATAAACGACCAACGTTGATCTTACGCTCTGCTAGTCCGAACTATTGCGAGAAATCGTATGTTCAAAATAGCGCCAAACCTACACGTTAATTAGTTTTATTAATCGCAAATGAAACGAGCGTAGTAACAAATTAAAATTGAAGGCCCGGATGCAATAAGGGGATTTACGCTCAAAATCACGTAAAAGTATTGTCCAAATGACGACATTTTTAAAATGACAAATCAATTTTTAAAAAATACTAGCTTGTAGGTAATGAAAAGAAGAATTTTTTCCCGAAAGGAATTTTTTTTCAACGACTTCTTTCTTAAAAAAAATTAAAAACCAAAAATTTTCTACCAAATATTCTGGCTATTTTTAATAGTTTTATAAAATAAATCGCTGTAACTCGGTCAAATATGGTTAAAATTTTTTAAAACTTGGCGGAAATACGCAGAATACTTGAGAGTTGCCGATGGATTAATTAAAAATTTTATAAATAATTCTTATTAATAATAATTTAATTTCAAGTACGTAAGTCTCGTTAATCACGTTTTTTTAGCTTTAAGGGGTTACCCCCAGTTGTAGCTCAACAAAAAAGGCCTTTTTCATGAATTTTTTTTGAAGAAAACTACAAAACTTTTTAAAACAATTATTATATTATCTTAAAGAATACATCTTGAAGAACTTTCAGTAATTTTTTTATTGCAAAATATCACATTGTTAAGTGGCAAATGGCCGCCAATAAAATAGTGTTTTTATTTATACGGTTTGCGGTGACCAACATTGCGGCGAAGTGGATTATTTGAAACAAAAAATGTGGATGGATTCAGTTAAATATAAATATAAACTAGTCTTTAATCGAAGGATTTAAAAAAATATTCATTTTTTACAAAATGGCGGACAGTCAAAGTTAATAATTTGATTTTAACAAAAAAAAAACGGCCGTGTTTTAGCTATAAAACGGCAATTTTCTTTTAAACAAAAAATCGAACGATTAAAGACTACATTTTTATGTATTAAATAAGCCTGCAAAATTTCAAGAAGATCAGTTTATTAGTGTTTAAGTAATCTTGGTCACCGACTTCAGAAATGCCATTTTGAGAAAAACGCGTTTAAAGTTTTAATTGCCGGTTGTTTACACAACGGATTTTTCTCTTTCAACGCTCATATCTCAGTCAATTTTGTTCGGATCGACTTGAAATTTCCAGGTCATATTCTCAGATACTTATACTTCAAAAAAATGCAATTAACAAAAAATCGATTTTTTCAAAGTCGCAAGTGGGGGTAACCCGTTAACGAGAAAAAGTATCGAGGGAAGTTCAAGGTACAAAAAACTAACAAATGACAATAAATTATTAGAAGTTTTGCAGTCATTTGTTAAAGACCCTCAATCTTTTATTAATCGTGTTTCTCATGAAAATGAAATCAGCTTTGGATCTGTTCATAAAATTTTAAAATTAAATAAATGGCATCCCTTTAAATTGTCTATAGTTCAAGAGCTATTTGAAGACAACTTTGATAGACGCGTGGAGTTTTTTGAGGCTCTAAAGGCAATGATTATTGATGATCCCGAGTTGCTTGATAATATTGTCTTCTCTGACGAGGCATCTTTTGAACTAAATGGTAAGGTAAATAGACATAACTGCATATACTGGTCAAAAGATGATCCGCACTGGATAAGAGAAAATCATACTCAGTATTCACAAAAACTCAATGTTTTGGAAGGTATTTTCAAAGGCCAACCAGTTGACCCTTTCTTCATTAAAGGTAATTTGACAGCTCCCACTTACGAAACCTTAATTCGAAAACAAATAGTTTCAGCTATTTAACGATTGGCTAACGGAAATTCAAAAAACGTTTACTTCCAGCAAGATGGAGCTCCTCCACATTACGGTCTTTATGTTCGTAAATATTTGAATGACATTTTCCAAAACAGATAAATTGGGCGAAGGGGTCGAATTGAGTAACCACCACGATCACTCAATTTAACTCCATTAGATTTTTTTCTGTAGGGTTATCTAAAGGGTAAAGTTTACGTTACTAAACCTACTGATTTAAAAGATTTACGCCGTAGAATGAAACAGGAGATGCAGATGACACCATCGGATATGTACCGTAACGCAGTTAGAGGGGTTTATATTATTGGGTGTACAACTTTGCTTTCACCGTTTTGCAATAGATGGCTGTAGCGGTACGTGGTAGTTAAAATAAATAGATCATAGATGTCATACAATAATCTTAGGTATTTGTAAACATAACGCCATCGAAATATTAGTCGATTTGTGTCTGCATCATAAAGTTATTCTCGATTAAACATGTCAGCTTACGAGCCAAATTCTCGTCATTTGCGGGAGGTTTTAATTTTCTGCTTTCATATGAGGAAATCTGCAACTGAGGCTCATCGAATGCTCTCAAATACCTATGGTGAGGCCGCTATTAGTGAAAGAACGTGCCGAGAGCGGTTTTAACGCTTTAAGAACGGCGATTTTAACGTCGAAGACCAGCATGGCGGTGGAACAAAGAAGGTTTTCGAAGATGCAGAATTGGAGGCATTACTTGATCAAGACTCGTGTCAAACGCAACAAGAATTGGCAGGATCATTGGGAGTGACGCAACAAGCCATTTCAAAACGCCTGAGAGTCATAGGAATGATTCAGAAACAAGGAAATTGGGTGCCGTACGAGTTGAAGCCGAGAGATGTTGAACGACGTTCATGTGTTTGTGAACAGCTGCTTGCAAGGCAAAGACAGAAGGGATTTCTGCATCGCATTGTGACTGGGGACGAAAAATATGTTCACTACGACAATCCCAAGCGCAGAAAATCATGGGGATATCCTGGCCATGCTTCCACGTTGACGGCCAAACCGAATATTTACGGTTCCAAGGTCATGCTCAGTATTTGGTGGGACCAGCTCGGCGTAGTGTATTATGAGTTGTTAAAACCGACTGAAACAATCACAGGCGATCGTTATCGAACGCAATTAAGTGTTTGAGCCGAAGATTGAAAGACGAACATCCGCAATACAACGAGAGACATAATAAAGTGATTTTACAGCATGACAATGCTCGACCCCATGTTGCGAAAGTGGTCAAGACATACTTGGAAAATTTGAAATGAGAAGTCTTACCCCACCCGCCGTATTGTCCACACGTTGCTCCCTCGGACTATCACTTGTTTCGATCAATGGCACACGGCCTGGCTGACCAGCACTTCCGGTCTTATGAAGAAGTAACAAACTGGATCGATTCGTGGATCGATTCAAAAGATGACCAGTTTTTTCAACGCGAGATTTGTATGCTGCCCAAAAGATGGGAGAAAGTAGTGGCCAGCGATGGACAATACTTTAAATCATAAATGTATAACCAGTTTATTACAATAAAGCCTCGAATGTCGGAAAAAAAACAGCGGAAGCAAAGTTGTACACCCAAAAGATTGGCACATGGCCAAGCTGTGCATGGACAACAATTTGAAAATTTGCTGTAAACTGGTCACATACGATTTTTCTTGTGACCTAACATAGATCTCGCCTTAGCTGGCCGGATCTAGATACAATGTTTAACTATTTTTTTGTTTAAAAAACGCATATTCTCGCTGATCATAGCCGTTTAAACCTTGTTTGAGTTCATACGACTCTGGAATAACCTTGAAGATCATCGGGTTACATGACCTTGATGCATATCTGAACGTAAAATTTTCCGTTCTTCCGATTGGCAGTATCAAAAATAGGGCTTTCCATTTAAAAAATAAAAGTTGACATTAAAATGACCTTCAAGGCCAACGCCAAGGTCAGCTTCAAGGTCTCCATTCAGATCCTCGTTCACAACCCTAATACTTTTATTTAAAATATTTCTCTCGAAAACGTATATTTTCGCTGATGGGGGGGGGGAGTCCGATACTTTTTGATGATCCTGTATATCATCATACAATTGTTCGTCTATCTATTGCTATAAGTAATATATTTCTTCTTATTTATGTTGTATTTTTATTTAGAATTATTACATATAAACAGAATGAAGACAAACCGGGAACGAAGCGACAATACTCCTAATGATATTTTTATGGTGTTTGTACTTTCGTTTTGATCGCGGTAATTAAAATGTATTTGGTCAAAGAAAAAGAGAAAGGAAAAGAGCGTTGTTTTCACATTACCCCCAATCTGAGGTCTATTTCATTCCCATCATAAACTTATCCGCAAACGTCCGTCCTTCTTTTTCCATTCGCGCTATCTCCACAACCTCCGCTTTCATATCTAACACTATTTTTTTCAGAATTTTTTATTCATACTTAAATATATATCTAATTATTGTAAAGCTAAAGCATCGTATTTCGATAGGGACAGCCTCCAAACAGATCCTTTTGCGACTCAGTCAAGAGCTCTTCGAGCTCTAGGACGACACTTTGGACAATTTCACCGTTTAAAGTTCTTTGTGATTTTTGTTTAAATTTTCATAATAGAATATATACTTTTGTGTTAAAATACGAGTGTTGTGTTATAATTATTTAAAAATTTTTTAAGTACATTTCAACCTTACAGCAGGAATTCTCGATGGTCATAACTTGATTAGCTATAACTTTCTCAATTTCACGAATTTTTCAATGCGGTTTTTACGTACTATATGTTTTTTAAAAGAAATAAAGAAAAATACTGCGTACTACACTCAATAATTTTTTTAAATTATTAATGAAGGAACACCTCTTTATAAATTTATGGAATACCCCTTATCGGCAGAAATCATTTCCAGTGGTAAGTTTAGAAACGGTTTAAGGAGTGTCTCTTCTTTGCTAGTTACATTTTTCAGTGGCAACATTGTACCAAAAATCATAGTAGTGAAACAAAATCACCGCGTTTACACACTTAATCCTTTATTTCTAGAGGTTCTATAAAGGTACTATTTCGACGAACTCAAAAATTATTAATGAGTACCTGAACAAAAATCAATAAAATGATTTAAGCAATTAAAACTCTTAGCTAAAAATCTTGGTTTTAAGTACGTCATCGACAAGGTAGATTTCTCGTTAGAAAGAGAGATGGTAACAGTGTGTATTCCATGTTCTCGTTATCTGAGTTACATATTCTACACTCCTCTTTAAGTATTATAAGTAATAATAACAAAAATACTAACATTAATAATAATAATTTTACCTTCTTTGACAAAGCTGAAAATACTCTGGTTAAGACAAGCAATAGTACCAATATTGATACAGCTCATAGCAATTATGAGAAAAATAGATGTGCATCTAAAAATCTACGAGGCCTGGCTATTAAATAACGAGACTGGTTACGAAAAAGGGTTTTATTATAAAAATTATTCTACATTCGAATGCTCCCCTTCAATATACTCCCCTTCCCTCGCCACACACCTTTCCATACGTTTTTTCCATTGATCGAAGCAGTGCTGGAAGTCTTCTTTGGTGAGGGCCTTTAGGAGCTCTGCCGGTTTTTGCTTTACCGCTTCCATCGACTTAAATCGGGTCCCTTTCAAGGCAGATTTTACCAAATACTACTTCACAGATAGCGCGTTATGGGCAAGTGCGTTGTCCTGGTGCAAAATCCACGAGTTGTTCTTCCACAACTCGGGCCGTTTCTTACGAACTCGTTCTCGCAGTGTTGCCAAAACTGACAAATAGTTAGTCTGGTTGACAGTCTGACCCTCTGGAACCCATTCAGTCATTATGATACCGTTAATGTCGAAAAAAACGATCAACATTGCCTTGAATTTTGATTTGGACATCCTTGCTTTTTTGATTCTGGGCGATTCAGGCGTCTTCCAATGCATCGATTGCCGCTTTGTTTCAACATCGTATTGAAAAATCCACGTTTCGTCGCAAGTAATAATGTTTTTTATCAGTCCGGAATCTTTTTTCAACCTTTCAAGGAAATCTGAGCAGACCTGTTGACGCAAGAGCTTTTGGTCAGGAGTCAGGTTTTTTGGCACTAACTTCGCACAGACTCTTGTCATGTGTAATCCCTCGTGTCAAATTTGTCTAACCGTTTCTTTATCGGCGTTTACAGCCTCAGCAATCATCCGGATGCTCATTCGACGATCTGCACGCACAATTTGGTTGGTTTCGTCACTGTTTCCGGAGTTGAGACAGTGATAGGGCGACCTGGGCGTTGGTCATCTTCAGTGCTCACTCGGCCCTCACTGAAGCGCTTACACCACTCAAAAACACGCGAACGAGATTGAGAATTGTCCTTATAGGCCTCTTGCAACAATCTACAGCACTCAGTCGGAGTTTTTATCAATTTAACGAGAAATTTGAGATTGATACGTTGCTCCTGTTTTTCGTCACACATGGTTTTCGGCACGAGAAAAAAACACGTTCGTTTTAAACCGCTACTGCACAAATACAATAATAGTGACGAGAACGTGTTTTGGTACGTGCATAGACAAGATATCTAGATACCCAACGCACTACTCGTTTTTTTCCCCACCCCTCTACGGCGCCCTCTAGGCGCGCAGTCTCGTTATTTAATAGCCAGACCTCGTATAAAATCGAATCTATAAAATCTATAAAATCAAGCGAAAATAAAGCTAAAGTTGCAAGTAAAGGTTCTCAACAGTGACTAGTAAATAATACCACTAGAGAGTCCAAGGGAGCCAAAATGGAGCTACGAACGAGTTTTCTCAATATGAATTCACTACGAGTTTACATAGAGCAAATCCGTTAATTTCTATTGCTTAGTTACTCCTACAATCCTTGAGTGTAGTTGAGACCTGGTTAGTCTCGTGCATACCAGATGATATTATTCAGATTAAGAGTTATAATTTTTTTGGACAAGATCGGATGTTAATGGAAAAGAAGTTGCTTTTGAGGTTAAAAATCATTTAAAATGTTAAGTCTTTTCCACCTCCGACTGACAAGAAAAGGTTCTCAACCCGAATCTATCGATTTCTTTGGTTCTGGGATATGTTAAAGTACATCAAAAAATAAGAGATATGAGTTTTCTCTTATCGACTAACTTCCACTTTTAAGGAGTTAAAATGACCCCTAAAAAAAGGGATGAAAACAGTTTTTTATAAAAATCTCATAAACCAATAGGGATATTTTAATGATTCGAACGGCAATAAACTTGTCACTTAATGTGGAAATTTCGTACATAATTTTAATTCCATAATTTTTCGACCCCTAATTTTTATGGGGGCAAGTTCAGTTTTTATAACGTATTTTTGGATTTCAAACTTTTCAAATTTTATGAAAATAATTGCAAATAATTTTTTTTTTTTTTTTTACAAAAATGGAAAACTAAATTGACGTGTCTACGGCTTTTTAAAAATCACCCCTTCTGAGGGGTATCCAACCCTTGAAACGAAATTTTAAATTCCTCCTAGTCTATTAAGAATATTTTAATGATTCGAACGGCAAAAAACTTATTATTTGATATAGAAATTTTTTGCATAATTTTATCCTCGTAATATTATACAGAATCATTTTTATCTTATAATGTAGCACTCGTTATTTTTGTTTGGATTAATCCTATTTTTTATTGTTTTTCATGGTACTTCTTTTTTTTTTATACAAATACAAATAGATTTTAAAATCTTTTATCCTATGTGACAAGATAAAATTTATTTTCACAAAATGAAATCAAAACTACGGATTTAGTTGGAATAATAGTATTTACGTGTTATGATAATACATTATTGATTATTCATTATTAGTTTCAGCTACGTAATTTTATTATTCAAAGTTTTGACAATAATGATAATCTTTATAAAAATGTTTGTAACACAATGATTTTTTACACCAACCACAATGTACAATAGCAATATTTGTACAGCAAGAATCCCCAAAACTAAAATTAACAGGATTATCAAATTCATCAGGTTTTACATTGATGTAACCACTTTTATACCAGGGATATTTAAAGAGATTCGTATATCTCGGTAACGAAAGCTGGTTGTAGACTAAAGATTGAAGTTTAATTATATTATTTCTTAAATGTAAATTTAAATTATAATCTATTAAAATTACGTCTCCGGAAAAATGTCGAACAAAGTTCTTCCAGATGCGAAATCCATATACATCAAGCGGTTGTATTTTTCCTGTTGTTCTTGCTGGTATCTTTTCGATATTAACAACTTTATTTTCTGGCATTGTTTCTTCTACAACTGTATCACAGTGCCCACTCCAAGAATCAAGTAATAGTACAGAGTGATGACCTGCATTTGGATAAAATACTTTTTCTAACCAAATTTTAAGAAGGTCTGTAATTAGAACATAAATGCATAAAATTATGCTATATCATATTGCATAAAATATTCATCACATTATTTATCATCACATTGCATAGAAGTGATTTAAAATATGCCCATTTAAAGTTAATTTTCCAGATTTAGATGCTTCTACATATACGTTTTTTGGTCTAAATAAATTAGCTTCTACAATAAGACCAAATTGACCACTATGTTCTTATAAGACTATAAAAAGTGGTGATAGTAGTTGCTGCACGGCTGATATAAGTGCTTGTATGGTGTAACTGTGTTGTTGATGAAACCGGCTGTACCAAGCATTGTACTTAATTTTTTGCTTCAACTGCTAATGTCCTTCCAGATTGAATTTCTAATTGGAATCCACTCTGATCTTAATTATATAAATTCTGGATTCCAATCGCTGGTACACACGATTTAACGTCAGCAACAAATACATCTGCTTTTAGGTGAAGGTCTAAATCACTTTTTAGTGTTTTCCTAGTAATAAATTTATTTATTTTTCTAGATACTATTCTATGAGCCTGTTTAAAGCGTAATAACCAATTTCTTGAATTCTTGAATTGTAAATCTTCAGAGGCAACTTCTTTTCTAGCGCGTAAGGCCCACCGTCGTATATCGCGATCATAAATAATTACATCTTCTTCAACACCAGTATATTGACAAACGTATATTGACAAAGTCTTGCAACTTTGTCTCTATAGGTGCCGCCTTTATTAATTGTGTGGGCTCAACGTTTCACTTAACTGATAGATATCACCTTCTTAAATCTGTTAACAGTTTCAATATTTCAATTTTTCTTTTTGCCACTTCTCCAAAATTCTACGATTTTTTGTTTCTTATCGAAATATACTTCTTCATTATTTTATGTACATTAATTTCTTAGTTCCTGGATAGGATCAGGAAAGTGATGTTGTATTTCATCCTCGACTATTCTTGCATCATGGTCTTTATACTCTTTATAAAAATCTAGCGACTCTTCAACAATCATCTCCACCTCGTTAAATTTATCATTAGCATCTAGGAATATTTGTTGAATTTTTTCTGCTAATTGAAATTCTTTATGGTTGATCACGCCATCTAGTATTTCTAACGTTTGAAAATATGCTAATAATAAATTTATAACATTTATAGGATCAATCCTCATTTTTAAATCTAAAATGAAAACACTAATAATTATGAATTATTTTGATTATCGAACAATTAAAAATGAATATAATTTTACTTTGATCATTTACTTCTCAATTATATTGGGTATACAACTTCGCTTCCGCTGTTTTTTTCCGAAATTCGAGGCTTTATTGTAATAAACTGGTTATACATTTATGATTTAAAGTATTGTCCATCGCTGGCCACTACTTTCTCCCATCTTTTAGGCAGCATACAAATCCCGCGTTGAAAAAACTGGTCATCTTTTAAATCGATCCACGAATTGATCCAGTTTGTTACTTCTTCATAAGACCGGAAGTGCTGGTCAGCCAGGCCGTGTGCCATTGATCGAAACAAGTGATAGTCCGAGGGAGCAACGTGTGGACAATACGGCGGGTGGGGTAAGACTTCTCATTTCAAAGTTTCAAAGTATGTCTTGACCACTTTTGCAACATGGGGTCGAGCATTGTCATGCTGTAAAATCACTTTATTATGTCTCTCGTTGTATTGCGGCCGTTTGTCTTCCAATGCTCGGCTCAAACGCATTAATTGCGTTCGATAACGATCGCCTGTGATTGTTTCAGTCAGTTTTAACAACTTAGAATACACTACGCCGAGCTGGTCCCACCAAATACTGAGCATGACCTTGGAACCGTGAATATTCGGTTTGGTCGTCGACGTGGAAGCGTGGCCGGGATATCCCCATGATTCTCTGCGCTTGGGATTATCGTAGTGAACATATTTTTCGTCCCCAGTCACAATGCGATGCAGAAATCCCTTCTGTCTTTGCCTTGCAAGCAGCTGTTCACAAACACACGAACGTCGTTCAACATCTCTCGGCTTCAACTCGTACGGCACCCAATTTCCTTGTTTCTGAATCATTCCTATGACTCTCAGGCGTTTTGAAATGGCTTGTTGCGTCACTCCCAATGATCCTGCCAATTCTTGTTGCGTTTGACACGAGTCTTGATCAAATAATGCCTCCAATTCTGCATCTTCGGAAACCTGGTCTTCTTCCTGGTCTTCGACGTTAAAATTGCCGTTCTTAAAGCGTTGAACCACTCTCGGCACGTTTTTTCACTAATAGCGGCCTCACTATAGGTATTTGAGAGCATTCGATGAGCCTCAGTCGCATATTTCTCCATATTAAAGCAGAAAATTAAAACCTCCCGCAAATGACGAGAATTTGGCTCGTAAGCTGACATATTTAATTGAGAATAACTTTATGATGCAGACATAAATCGACTAATATTTCGATGGCGTATGTTTACAAATATCTAAGCTTATTGCATGACATCTATGATCTATTTATTTCAACTACCACTTACCGCTACAGCCATCTATTGCAAAACGGCGGAAGCAAAGTTGTACACCCAATAATAGCATAAAAACTTAATTGAAATAATAAATAAATTACAATGCACACAATATGCAAGTGCTATATAATATATTAAAAGATTAAATAGAATTCATAAAAGGTTATTTTTATTTTGTTAATTGTATGTTAAACTATATGAAATGTAAAACATTTACTTAAATTCAGTACAAGAAAAAAATACTTAATATTAAATCTTTTATATCTTTCTAATATTTTTACATTATTACTATATGTATATTAATATTACAACATAAGGAATAATGAGGGTCATATAATCAAAGAAAATAATATAAAATAATTAACGGTTATAAAAATACTTACACGATAAGTGTATATAATTAGTTTGGTTATTTGTAAGAATTATTACATATCTTTTATTTATTAATATTATACGAGGGTGGTCTGAAAAGTTTATGACTTCAACGTGAAGATAGCAGCACTCGTTAATAAAAGCTAGCAAATTTCGTTGTTCATCTGTAGACAGTTACGCACCAAAGTTTCAGCCATTTTGGATGCGCAGTTGTTAGTTGACAGTCGTTTGAGTGAGTCGATGTGAGTGTGTTGTGGAAATTGACAAAATTGAGTATCGAGCTGTTATTAA
The DNA here is from genome assembly GCA_949987625.1 of Chalcis sispes. Lineage (NCBI taxonomy): Eukaryota > Metazoa > Arthropoda > Insecta > Hymenoptera > Chalcididae > Chalcis > Chalcis sispes. Next base: position 43,457,585 of record OX465097.1, on the reverse strand, counting down.
ACTTTTGTTTTTGAAAGGCAACACGCCTACGCGAATCAAAAATGAGTTGAACTCTGTGTATGGGGACTCTGCACCATCATTTACCACAGTGAAATTTTGGGCAGCTGAATTCAAACATGGCCGTGAGAGCTTGGGAGACGATGAACGTTCGGGACGTCCAAAAACTGCAACCACTGTCGATAACATCGCCAAAGTTCACCAAATGGTGCTAGACTACCGCCGAATTAAAGTAAGAAAGATAGCAGAGGTTATGAACATGTCCAAAGAACGTGTTTGCTACATATTAAATCAAGATTTAGGCATGAGAAAGCTGTCCGCACGTTGGGTGCCGCGTTTGCTCACGTTAGACCAAAAACGTGTTTGAATGAACATTTCCAACGCTCTATTGGCGCAGTTTAGGTGCAATAAATCTGAGTTTTGGCGCCGATTAATTACTGTAGATGAAACTTGGATACACCTATACGCCCGAAACAAAAATACAGTCAAAGCAGTGGACTGCAAAGGGGGAACCGGCTCCAAAAAAAGCAAAAACTGTTTTTTTGGCTGAGAAAGTGATGGCGACTGTTTTTTGGGATAGTCATGGAGTTATTTTAATCGATTATCTTAAAAAAGAAAAAACCATTACAGGAGCATACTACGCATCATTACTTGACAAGCTGAAGGCAGAACTTGCGGAAAAACGTCCATATTTGCAGAAAAAGAAAATCCTGTTTCACCAAGACAACGCGCCGTCTCACACCTTAGCGATTGCCATGGCGAAAATCCATGAACTACGGTTTCAGCTGCTTGACCATCCGCCTTACTCACCAGACTTAGCCCCAAGCGACTTCTTTTTGTTCCTTCATCTGAAAATTGCTCTCGGAGAACAGAGATTTTCGTCAAATGAGGAGGTAATCACCTTCGTAAACCGTCATTTTGCAGAGAAAAACGCCGAGTACTATTTGGATGGGTTAAAAAGATGGGAGCATCGCTGGGAGAAGTGTGTAGAATTGCAAGAAGGCTATATTGAAATAAAAAAAATTAAGAAAAAATGTCTTGTATCTGTGTTAGGTCGGAAACTTTTCAGACCACCCTCGTTTATCTTAAAAATACTCATTTAAGGAAATTAGAAAACTTAATAATTTTAGTTGTTACTACTATTATTGTCTTTGTAGCAATGAAAACTTCGATGTTCTGCAAGTGTAATAAGTAGAGTGGTTCAAGTTTTTTGCGATGAACCTGACTGGTGACTTTGAATAAAATACAACATTCTATTCTAATTATGTTTTAATTAAATTCTAATAATATTCTATACTTACCTAATGTTTGTTGAACTACTTATTATTTTGTTCAAAAAGTTGTAACAATAATATTAGCAGTAATAATGGTAATAAAAGTAATAATAATTTTATTATTATTTTTATAACGATCGTTATTTAACCATAATCATAATAATTATGGTAAGAGTAAACTTTATGATAAAAGTAACCCAAAAGATTATTAATGAAATATTAAAATTGAATACAATATTATTAATTCTACTAGAAAATAACAAATGCTACATTATGAGATATAGATGATGCATAAAATTTTTGTATCAAATAAGAAGTTTTTTGTCGTTTGAATCATTAAAATATTCTTAATAGACTAGGAAGAATTTAAAATTTTCTTTTAGGGGTTGGTCACCTCTCTGAAGGGGTGATTTTTAAAAAACTCTAAGAAACGTCAACTTCAGTTTTTCTATTTTTCTAAAAAAAAAAATTATTTGCAATTATTTTCATAAAATTTGAAAAGTTTTAAATCGAAAAATACGTTATAAAAACTGAATTTATTCCCATAAAAATTAGGTGTTGCAAAATTATGGAATTAAAATTACGGGGTAAATTTTTACATTAAATAAAAAGTTTCTTGCTGTTCGAATCGTTAAAATATCCCTATTAGTTTATGAAATATTTACAAAAAACTGTTTTTATCCCTTTTTTTAGAGGTCATTTTAACCCCTTAAATGGGGAAGTTAGCCGATAAGAAAAAACATGTATCTCTTATTTTTTGATGTTCTTTAACATATCCCTGAACCAAAGAAATCGATAGATCCGGGTTGAAAACCTTTCCTTGTGAGTACAAAGGTAAATTAGGGATCCCGAAATTTATTCTTTGCTCTATTCATGATGGCAACTTCTCGTCTGTTCTCGCAGCAGTTTTATATAGACCACCTGAAGTGACATTTTTACAAGATCTTAATCTTATTTACGATCTGCGCAGGTTTTGTTTCCATTATAGCTGCAAAATTATTATGGGTGATCTGAATGCTGATTTTTTCAAAAAGAGTGATGACGCGAAATTGGTGCGTAAATTATCTGATGAACTCTCACTGCAACTTGTCCAGTATGGCCTTACGCATTACACGCCCATGCCTCGTACATGGATTGATGTAATTTACGTTTGAGATAATGACAAAATCACTGAAGCTCATAACGTTCTGGCGCCCTGTCGCAGTGGATATAATATTATTTATCATAGTTAACGTTTCTTACAAAAGTTTTAATTCTACCTAGAATACCTGCTCATACCGAGACTTCAAAAATATCTCTTCTGAAAATATAATTCTTTTTCTATTCTACTGTGATTGGATGCCATTTGTCGATGTAAATTCTGACTTTGACAAGTCGCTGAGACGATTCTGCGACATCCTAATGGCAGCAACTAATGAACCAGCTCCCATTAAGACATTTATTCCCAAGAATGGAAGATTTCTTTTGATTGGTGCAGAGTTAGCTCAACTTTACAAGTAACGAGACGCACTTTACCGTCGTTATAAACGTATAAACGATACGTCGCTTCTCAACGAATTTTTAATGTTAAGAAAACAAGCAGGCTGTTAGACTGAGACTTCGCGAGCGGTCTACTACTGAAATCGATTATTTAATGCGCTTAAAAACACCTAGAAAGAATCGCGCAATTTGGGTCTTTCACCCAAGCATAAGAAGAAGTTGGGTAGCTCTTCGTCTGATGAACTGAATAGACACTTCGCAGCTGTATCGGTCTTACCGCATGACAATGGCAAAAAACACGATGAAATTATTAATAATTCTACTTTCGAATATTTCGCATTCAAACCAATTAATATAAATGATGTCATGCTAATGATTTCTCATTTCTCATCGTAGGCACTGGGGGCTGATGGCATTGCACGGAGTGTCATTCTTAAAGCTCCACCGGTTATTGGTTAATTTCTGGTGGAGTTATTCAACTCCTTCTTTATAAATGGCAGTTCCCCTGCCCTCTGGAAGAGAGCGAGAATAATTCTACTTAAAATAAGTAAGGCGCCTTTTTCCATTTCAAACTTTCGGCTCATTGCACTGCTGTGCTTTCTTTCTAAGATGTTGGAGAGGTCAGCCTATGTGCAATTGCAGGAGCATCTAGCTGTCTCTCACATTCCTTATCTATTAGAAACCGGGTTCAAACCATATCACTCAAGAGAAATAGCCTTGCTTAAACTTACTGTCGACACAAGAAGTAGTATTGACAAGAAACTTGTGTGTTTACTCTTACTCTTTGACCTCAGCAAGGCTTTTAATACAATACGACTTGTCCGACTATTAAAAAAAATTAAGCCTATGGGGTTTTCTCGATTGGCTCTGTCGTGACTTAACTTGTGTACTTACCCGAAAGAGAACAATCTGGTTATATATCCTTCGCCGGCAATTCGTCCTAGCTGAGTTCTTATGTGAGTGTTCATCAGGGTTTTGTGACTGGACCTCTCCAGTTCACCTCGCAAGAACTACTTAAAAAGCTGATGAAGGCGTTGTTGTTCCCTCATATAGACTATTGTTCAGTAGTGCTGTTTGATGCTTCGCCAGAACTACGTAATCTAGACTAACTGTTGCAGTGTGAAAGTGTCTACTGTTGTAGACACTACAAAATTTCTGTGTTGGATACGTAGAAGTCCTTAGGAGGAATGATCGTGTTTCTTCTCATAGAGTCTTTGCAAACTGGCTGCGTACTGTTACGAGAAGACTTTATTTCATGACAGTACTGGTGTAAAATCATACTGATGCACGTACCGGACTATCTGGTCTCTTCTAGGTATGTACTCAGAGGCCCAGTTGGAGGAAAAACAAAAGAACTCGTCGCTTTCTTAATGCGCACTGAGACTTGAAGACGCTCGTTACAAGTTCAAAGTGTGTATGTATAGAATTTCCTACTTTCTGCAATCCAAGGCATTAGATATATCAGTAAGTTCAAGACAGCAGTCAAGAGACATCTTCTTTAATTTCATTGATAATATATTGCTAAATTCTATGTTAACTTATTGTGTTCTGTCCTTTTTACACCGATTTTAATAGAGTGCATGTATTTAATGGCTGTATGGGAAATAAATGACTGCGTTTGACTGTGAATAGGTTTTCTTTTATTTTTGTTGACTGATATATATTTTCGAATTTCATGCTGTTATTCGTAATTTTAACTCTTTCTGTGATATCGCCTTCACGTTTTTGTATTTGACTTACTGATTAAGTATTGTATAGTATTCTTGAGCTTGACTGTCATATCACACGTGCAATATTTTTATTTTTATTTTTATTATTACCAAGTATTATGTAAAATATTACTTTTTGTATATTTTATACCTCTCCCTCTCGCTCTTCCTTTCTCCCTCTGCAATCCTTTACAAACAGGTTTCAGACCGTTTTATTACACTCAAACATACTTACAAAAACTGACATGTCATATTAGAAAAAATGGGTATTAATAAAAAACTGGTGACACTAATTCTTCTATTCGACTTCAGAAAGGTGTGACAAGGCACCACGTCGTAGCTGAAATAGCTATGTGCGCCCTGTGTGCCTTGCAAAAAATAATAATGTTTTATGCTCTCTCTCTCTCTCTCTCTCTCTCTCTCTCTCTCTCTCTCTCTCTCTCTCTCTCTCTCTCTCTCTCTCTCTCTCTCTCTCTCTCTCTCTCTCTCTCTCTCTCTCTCTCTCTCTCTCTCTCTCTCTCTCACTCTCTCTCTCTCTCTCTCTCTCTCTCTCCCTCTCTCCCTCCCTCTCTCCCTCCCTCTCTCCCTCCCTCTCTCCCTCCCTCTCTCAACGCGTTTAACAGTTGTTTTACTCCGCCTGTTACACTTTTAATCGCGATCGTTTTCAATCGATCGCAAAATCGTTTTACGACTTGCTGTCCAGCGGGCAAAAGTATCGCTCCTAACTCTGCACGTCTCTTCTGCCGATGGCGAGTAACTCTCGACTCGTTGCCGTCAAAATCCGAGGACACAGTGATGGTTTTACGCTCGTTTGACCCTGCACACGATTTCATAACCTCTCACTTTAATTTTTTAATTACGCGCTCTTCTATATTTTCACTCTCGTTTATTTCGTAAATATTTGGCGTTGGGCTAAACCATTCTTTTTCGTTCATTAAATTCATTGCAAAACGAGGCGTCACAAACGGTTGATGAAACGAGCGCTGCACTCGAGTCGGTGCAACCCTCTCTCACGCTTCTCTTATTGAACTCGCCTCTTTTACATCTTGTAATACGGATGCTCGCATCACCTCGCGCTTCATATTACGCACTAGCCTTGCCGCATAATATTCGCACTCGATAGAATAATCTAGTCACGTGAGTCATGCCTTCAAATGTATAAATCGTACCGCTTGCATGTGTCGGCACACTATCGATATAGTTACCTACGCAGACGTCGTTATCGCCATCATAACCACCAGAATCGCATCGTATATCGCTGCAACCAGCATTTGTATCGTAAAACTAACGTTACCGCCTACACCGTAAACTTGACTACTTGCACTCATGCCACTCTCATCACTCAATATACTCGCGCAAAACAAAAGTGATAATATATTTTTAGTTTAACAACCGTGAGTATAGAACTCAACCCTTAGAGAGCTGGGATTTTAGAAGTTTTCAAAACTCATTATTTGTATGGCAAAGTGATCAAAGACCCCCAACTTCGACCCAAACTAAGACTGAAGGTTTATGAATTAGACCTAGACGCATATATGCGTTATTCCGATCTAAGACTGTGATATTCTATGTTTAATTTTTTAAAATTGTAAAATAATAATGTTTATGCATAGAAAAGTATATACATTCTGTCAAAAAACTACCGGGAATTATCGATTTAAATCTGGCGGGGCAATTTAGGCAGGTAAAATTTTTTTCTAGGTTGGTACAACTGACCTTAATGACTAAGCCAAGTTTGAGCATAATCTGTCAACAAGTGTGTTTACAGTAGCTGGTTAAGTCAGTCGATGTCAATAGTGCGTGCCGATTTTTCACAATGGGTGATTACATTGAACAAAGAATTTGTCTAAAATTTTGTGTTACGAATGAAATTTCGTGTGCCGATGCATTGAAAATGTTGCAAAAGGCTTTTGATGATAAAGCACTATCGAAAACGCGTGCGTATGAGTGGTACAAAGCCTTCAAGGAGGGTCGTAAAGTCATCGAAGACTTGCCTCGTTCCGGACGCCCATCGACGGCTTCGACCGCAAATAACGTCGATAAAATTAAGGAAATGGTGCTTGAAAACCGACATACCAGCTTGAGAGAGATAGCACATAAAATTGAAATATCCCACGAGTCCACATGTACGATTTTAATTGATATTTTGGGCATGAGAAAGGTGGCCGCAAGACTCGTTCCAAAAGAACTTAATTTTCTTCAAAAACGCTATCGCGAACAGGTCGCTTCGGACATGTTGGATCGCGCCAATTTCGATCCCGCATTCATGGAATGCATCATAACTGGTGACGAAACGCGGGTGTACGAGTACAATATGCAAACAACCCAGCAAGCATCGGAATGGATGGGAAAAAATGAGCCAAAATCGAAAAAACCACGCCAAAGCCGCTCAAAAGTGAAGATGATCCTCATTGTTTTCTTCGATATCCGTGGCATAGTGTACTACGAATTCGTTTTAGAGGGTCAGACGGTGAACAAAGAGTATTACCTAGGCGTTATGAAACGTTTGCGTGAACGTATTTGTAAGAAGCGGCCAAATTTGTGGGCGAACAACTCGTGGATTTTGCACGACGATAACGCACCGTCTCACCGAGCTACGATTGTGACCAACTTTCTTGCCAAAAACTCAACGAACACGCTTGAACAACCACCGTATTCGCCGGACTTGGCTCCCTGTGACTTCTTCCTCTTCCCAAAACTTAAATTGCCGCTCCGTGGCACCCGTTTTCAGTCGATTGAAACCATGAAACCAAATTCGGAAAGCGCCTATAAAAAATGTTTTGATGATTGGAAGTGCCGTCGGCATAGATGTATCGGAGTAAATGGAGCCTATTTTGAAGGCGACCCAATAAATTTTGATTATTAAACGTAAAAATGTTGTTTTAATTTAAAATTCCTGGTACTTTTTTGACAGACAGTATAAGAGCTTTTAAGGTCACTGATTATGATTCTGGGATCGAGATTATATTAGGTTGCTGCAGATGAAATGGCCAATTTAACAATGACATAAAGTCGGCTGCAATTTCAGTGTATTATGTTGGCACAAGGCAGCGCAAATGATATGACATATTGAAGTATAAATACTGCTACCTTGATTTATGGAGTCATTTCTGTTTTGCACTTCATAGTGATCGTAAAAACAAAAGGAGAAAGTGAACATGGAAGTGAATCAAAAACGGCTACTTTTACTATACGAATTTAAATTAGAGCACAACGCAACGGAAGCAACGAGAAATATCAACAGCGCATTTGGGCCTGATACAGTTAGTGAACGAACCACTCAATTAGTGGAGTCTGACCCCCGCCAAACCATAAGGGATCTTGCCGAGAAATTAGGCGTTCACAATTTAACAGTTTGCCGCCACTTGCAACAACTTGGAAAAGTGGAAAAGCTTGACGAATGGGTTCCGCATGACCTTACCGAGCAAACCATGACGCGCGAATGGAGATTTCAAGTTCTCTTTTCTCCTGCAACAAAAAGGAACCGTTCTTGCACCGAATTGTGACCTGCGATGAAAAGTGGATTTTATACGATAATCGTCGCCGATCGGCCCAATGGCTAGATGCCGATGAAGCGCCAAGACACAGGCCGAAACCAAACCTTCATCCAAAGAAAATAATGGTAACTGTTTGGCGGTCTGTAGCTGGAGTTTATCCACTATTCATTTCTGCAACCTGGCGAAACCATCAATGCTGAGAAATACTGTGCTCAACTGAATGAAATGCATCAGAAATTGATAGTCCAACGACCTAGGCTTGTCAACAGGGATGGAGTGATACTGCTTCATGATAACGCACGACCTCATGTATCGAGAAAAACGGTCCAAAAATTAAACGAGTTGTGCTATGAGACTCTTCTTTACCCTCCATATTTACCAGACCTTTTACGAACAGATTACCATTTCTTTAAACATTTGGATCACTTTTTGACAGGAAAGAGATTTAACAATGAAGCTGCTGTCAAAAATGCCTTCGAGGAGTTTCTTCGAACCAGAAACTCGGACTTCTACAAAACTGGAATAAATGTACTTGTATCTCCTTGGGAAAAGTGTGTTGCATCTACTGGTACCTATTTTGATTAAGTAAATTGTCTTTATAAAAAGTTACAGCTGTTTAAAAATTTATTACTTATTCGGCCATTTCATCTGCAGCAACCTAATATATATGTATATGTATCGTCGGGTTGACGTTGCAACCGCGTTTTAAATTAACGCGAACTGCTTTTCGCCTTCATAAGCCTAAGTACTGAAACTTATGGGCTCGGGACGGCGGAGGAGTTAAAGTTGTAAAAATTTTTAGGGATAGAAATAAAATTCGGGACTGGACAACCGTATAGGCCGATGTTGGCCTACATGCTGTCATGGAAAGGACCTATTGAGTGTTTTTCTTTGGATAGAGATATTTAGCCGATTCTGGCTAATACTATCTCTTTGGAAATGTAAGAAAAAAATACACAGTCTTAGATAAACTTACTTTTTATTGAATGTGAGATGCAAAGAATAAGGACGATCTTCTCTCTCTCTTTATGTCTCTTTGTTGCTGTGGTTGACTTTTTGTCGTCTTCTTCTTCTTATTTATAAAATTAAATAGTCTGTTCGGCGTAGCTGTTTCGTAGTGGCTTCCTAGAAGTTTTTTTGTAGTTGCTTAAGATCTGCTCGTAGTGATAAATCCTTGCTTGCTTGTAGTAGTGTAACTTGTTCCTTAGTAATGTTCCTCGTAGTAATATTTTCGTAGTAATGTTTCCGTAATAATGTTTTGCGTAGTACGTGGGCCCTCGAGTGCTGCCTGAGGTTTGCTGCTTGATGATTATTTTGTGCCGTATTTAAATGCGTTGGAGAAGCTACTCAGCCAATTTCTTCTTTGACCGGGAAATTCGGGGACAGGCCGAGTTTTTCAGGCCCCCTCTTCCTGGCGGGCTTCTCGGTTAGAGAGAGTAAGAATTAGAGAGAGAGATGATCCATTTTTACAGAGTTTTTACATAGGTGTTTTATATACAATAAAATTATGTTAATTTTAATTGTATGATCGTGTGCCATTTAAGGTATAACGCATTTTACAACAGAACGAAGTTTTACGTCGCATTTTACATAATTAGGTGAAGAATGAGTATTTAAATAATAAAGAAAAGATTGCTATGAGTGTTTTATTATTACAAAAGAGAAAATTATTGTAGAATAATAGTTTAAATAGTCATCCTTTAGAAGTTATAATTTTTAATTAATGGACTGTTGGAGGAGTACTTAAAAAAAAAGTTATTAAATAAATATTTGCTAGTATAATTCTAAATTTATATTGAAATTTTTATTATTAATAATAATAATGATTACAATATGTAATTATTAATGCAATTTCTTTTTGTACAGTTTTGTTTATAAAATAAAATAATGTAGCTGGTCGCGGACTATTATTCTATCTAGTGAAATAGTAATAATTAGGATCGTTGAATGGTTAATTCAAATTAATTATTTCTTTTAATTCATTTAATTAATTACTTATTTTTATTTAATTAATTATAAAAAATATTATTTTGAGTTTATTACAAGAATTCATGACATTCCAGATGATTGCGCGATGTTCTAAATTACGCTATGAGAAAGACTACCTTGCATGAATTTGTGTGTCGAATGTCAATGAAATTTGTATTGACTGACTTAGCGATTTAGTTCTTCCCTCACTTAGAAGGAAGAATTTTATTTTATTATGACTTGTGTGAAATTGTCTGTAAAAATTGCATCGTAGTAAAACTGAGTTTAACGAGAGCGGTTATTCAACTCTCGGTTTAAGCTTTGGTTGAGTTTCCCAATGGTCTACGTCAGTGAAGAGTGCGTCGAGTAGGTTGTGGAGGTGATGATTGTTTTAGTAAAGAACTTCTCGGCAGACAAAACACAAAAAAAACGGAGGTCATGCACCGACGTTACAGTCCCATGCTAAAACGGTTGCTAGGTGATCGTAGTATCAACTAGCAATCGTACTGACGTAGTCGAAATGAAAACGATGAAAACTTGTACTGTAAGGCGTGGTTTTTTTAATGGCTGTAGTTGAAAAAGCTTCTTGATGACAGGACTTGTTGTGATGCTGCTGGTATTGAGTTGGCTAAGGTTTGTTTCTTGGTGATGAATGGGGTAGGATGTATTGGAACTCCTGCAGGATGTTTGGCTACGGTGTCTGGGTTCATAAATCCGATCTCTATGTCATGTTGTTTTTCAGTCTGTTTTGTTATCTGAGTCGTAAATAGACGAGTTATAGAGCCACAGAGTGCGGCTAGGAGGTGCATTGAGCATCCGTACATGCGGTGAAGGAGGAAGCCGTTGATTATGGCTCCTGCTATAGTATTTATTGTTTGTATTATCAAGAGAATGGCTATTACAGCTGAGCTGACGATTCCGAATGTGGTCAACCTATTCCAAGCTATAGTCCAGACTGAGTCTAGTATTTTTCCTACTGTGTTTTCGTTTAGGAGTCTAGAGATGATGCCTTCGTTTTTCATTATAGGTTGGCCATGTATTTCTTTGGCAAATTCGTTAAGTAATGATGGTTTTTCGATTGGGAACATAATTCGTTCTTGTAGTTGTTCTAGATCTTTTTCCGTATAGATGCCACTAGTGGCGAGAGAAACCGGGTCAGTGTACTTCCATTTCATCTGTCTGAAAGGTTTAAGGGTTTGAGGTGTTTTACCTTCCATGGGTTTCGGCATGATTTTTAACTATTCCTCATTTATTCTCTAGTATGATGGTAGGATGGCATTGCATGATACCATGGTACCATGATCTTTTAGGATGTGGGTTTTATGTGTTAGATACTGAGTCCTGTTGTTCCAGGTGACTTCTAATTCGGCGTAGCAGTGCTCTCCATGTCGGAGTTTTACTTCTACAGGTATGTATTTGATGATGTGCACCACTTCTCCACCCGTAATAGCCATGTAACGAGGTCTCTTCATTAGGTTATAAGCGAATTCGTCTGGTGATCTGTCGGCTATGGTTAGGGCGTTTAGCAATGTCTGTCTCTCAATCCTGCGTTTTGCTGCAAGATGTTATGGTACAGAGATTTGATCTGTGTTCTGATGTGTTTTTCGACGTACACGAATTTAGAATTTACATACGCGAAGATGTCCAAGTTTTCTATCGCTATCCTTCTTGGCTTCGCGAACGAGTATCCTTTGGTAGTTTCTAGGATAAACAGCTTAGGGTGCTCGGTTATGATCACTTTGCATCCGCATAAGTTCTCGGTGCCTTTGCTGGATAGGGCAAAAGTTACGTCGTCTGTGGTAAGGGAATACGTGATTCTTCCATAGTTAAAATTACTGTCTATTATTTTGTTAGCTAACCCCTCGTATAAGAGTCCGTAACGGTCGAATTTACATTGGTCTAGGGGTAGGGCGTCCCAAAAAGAATAACCGCTCTCGAAGTCGATACAAGATGTTTCAGAGAGGCTGCACGATGTTCCGGAATTTAAGTGTATTTTGTTATTGTCCAGGTCTATTTTTGCAAAGTTTTCTCTTAAGGTGATTTTTAGTAATCCCTGTACAACTTCGTTTACCCAAGCACCATTAGGGTCTTGGTTAACGCTTCCAGAACGTCGCCCATCCTTAAAGAGTGTACCTGCGTAAACGATTGGATGCTTTACGGCACTATTGATTTTTATGTCGCTAATTACTGTACTATCTCCAAATTTAAACAGTCCGGTTTCTTACATTTGTGTACACGCGTGCCTACTAATTTCATGTATGTATTCGGCCTGACCATGATTAACTATAGAGTTGTGTGAGGACATTTCGCAGTGGTAAACTGTCCGCTGTATCTCCACTTGAGACTGTATTACATGAGTTTGACGATAATTTACCACTTGTAATAATTGTATGTAACGACGGGTTACATTTACAGAGGTTATAGGGAAGTCGCATTCGTCTACTTCTAGTAGAGATACAGTGGTTCCGTTTAGGTGTCGTGGTCCGCAGTCGTAACCAATCAGACTATAAATTAGAACAAAAAGATATGAGAGAATAATTATTTTTGCCAAGTCCATCTAAAAAATATAGTTAATTCTATTCTATTTCTTTTGGTTAGTCTTATAATCGTATGATATGAAGTTAGTGTTTTTTTTTTTTTTTTTTCTTTTAGCCTTACATTTTTGGGTTATGTTTTATGTTTTCTTTTATTTATTTTATTAATTTTATTTAACAATATTATTACTCGCGATTTCTTTTTTTGGTTATCTGTATTTATACGTATTTATTTTTATAAGTGTTTTTTTTTGTTTTATTAAAGTCAATCTGATTGTTTTACGTGACTTTATCTCGTTTATAGCTAGCTCTTGCTATTGGTGTTCCCTTTTATTTTCGTTTGTATTTAAATTCCCGATTTATGTGGAATTCGCGGAGCCTGTTTGCGTGGACGATTTTGTCGTTTTTCTTGTAACGTATCCTTATATTATGAGATTTGAGGATTTCTAATACTTCATGGGGTCCCGAATAACGATTGCCAAATTTCCCTGTTTTGGGTCCGGTTAACAAGAATGCATAGTATCCTACTTTAAAGCTCTTAGGATTGATTTTATCATAAAGCTATTTTTTTGCGTGTTTAGACCTGATTAGATTTTCATATGCTAGTTTTTGAATGTCATTTAGGCGCGTGACCAACTCCGTGATGTAATTTTTGTATGTTGGGAGCATGTCATTGACGTGTAATGGATCGCTGGATGGTAGTCGTGGCAGCTTGCCGAATACTCCTTCGTATGGTGTGTGTTCGGTGCTTTCCTGCACATTAGAATAATAATTTAGCATTGCTATTTCGATCCGTTCGTTCCGTTCGTTGTTTTTGTCGATATATTGTTTTAGAAATTTGCCGAGCGCGTGGTGAGATTTTCCCAATGATCCATTCGACTGAGGGTGGAAAGCAGTCGTTTTGATTTTCTTAATTCGGAATCTCTTCGCAATTCTGTTCATAAGATGGCTCAAGAAATTTTTTCCTTAGTCTGTTAGAATGGCTTTTAGTGCTCCGAATAGGCATATGAATTTTCTGATCAAAGCGTCTGCGATGGTGGTGGACAGCACGTTCTCTAAGGGGACGGCTAAACAAAATTTTGATATCTGATCTTAAATGGTCAGAATATATTCATATCCCTTGCTCGTGGGTTTAAGTGGTCCTACTACATCCATAGCGATTTTGTCAAAAACACTGCTGAGTGTATTGGTGATCACCATTGGTTGTTTTGTTTTTAAACGTACCAACTTTTTCATTTGGTAGTCAAGGCATTGTTGGACGTGACGTTGTACGTCATTTTTCAAATTTTCCTAATAATATGCTTGACGTATCCGGTTGATGGTTTTTGAGACTTCTCGATGACTTCCAATCGGTGATCTGTGTAATTCTAAAAATATTTCGTCTCATTTTTCGTCAGGGACGTATCTCAGTTTTCTGTTGCAAACTATGGTTTTGATTGGTGTGTTTTTAAAGGTGGCTTTTATTAAGCTTGAAACTTCGGACTATTCAAGATTTTCTATAAATTTGCTCTTACCTATACTGATAGTTCTCTGTTTTAGGTTCATTAATAAATCTTTTAGAGTGGTCGATCCTTTAGTCAAGTTACTTTTTGTTTGAGTGAGGAATTCGGGTTGTTCTCCCTTTATACACACTGCGAATAAGAACTTTCGACTTTTGCGTTTTACTCGGTGTACCTCACCTAATAACAAACCTTTGGTAGCGTTTATTTTGTTGTGTTCAGTCAATATTCTTGCGCCTTCGTCACAATTATCTTCGTTTAAGGCGTTGAAATAAACTATTTTATCGTTACAAGTGTGTAGGAGTTCCCTTATTTCTATTACAGGTCGTTCATTTAGCATTTCCTCGTCGCTAATCTAGGATCCGTCGGGATCGGAATCTTCTTTGTTGTCCACTTGGGGTCTGGATGGAAGCGCGAAGGGTTTAAGGTCCGCGGCTTCGTCGGAATCATCGTCTTCGCTCTCTCTGTAGTTGATGTTTTTCTTAGATCGCTGGACGTATCCTTCCGTATTTTGGCAAACGTTTTGGCTTTTCTTAGGTCTCCCCCTAGAGTTTTTTTTCTATTGGTTTCACAAGTTAAGGTGACAAAGGCCTTTCCTGGGTTTCATCAGGGACGGGTTCTTTCCTTTTTAATTGTGCACGTGTTACTACGTTAACCGCACCTTCTTCAACTGGGTTACGCGATAATGCATCTGCGTTAGCGTTTAACTTTCCTGGTTTGTAAATTATCTCATAATTATATTCAGATAACTTGAATCACCATTTTTGGACCCTAGTATTCAAGTCTACCGCTTTGAACCATACCAAGGGTTGGTGGTCGCTTATTATCGTGAACTTTCGTCCGTATACGTAGGATCTAAACGTTGTCACACTGTCTACCACGGCCAAAGCTTCCTTCTCATATACTTCGTAGTTATCCTCTGCACCGCGTAACATGCGCGATGTGTAAGCTATTGGTCGGTCCTTCCCGATTTCTCCTTGAGACAGGAGTCCTCCTACTGCGTAGCTTGAGACATCTGTCGTGATTATGAAAGGTTGTGAAAGATTTCGGAATCGTAACACGGGGGCAGTACACAACATATCTCTTAGGGAGTTAAAAGACTCTTCTGTTCTTTCGTTCCATTCGAATGGTGTCTCTTTCTTCAGTAATTTAGTCAGGGGTTTTGAGATGTATGCAAATCCCTTGATAAAACGACGATAATATCCTGCTAGTCCGAGGAACTGACGGACATTTTTCATATTCTTGGGCCGAGGAATGTTCTTCACGACCTCCAATTTCTTTCGGTTGGGGCGCAATCCTTCCCCGCTAAGCATGTGGCCAAGAGATGTGACTTTGCGTCTTAAAAACTCGCTTTTATTGGTTTGCAGTTTCAAACCTGCTAATTTTAAGCGTTGCATTCAAGCTGTAATTTTTGAGTCGTGTTCCTCTTTGCTGTTTTCGTAAATAACAATGTCATCAAGATAAACAAAAAAACTTACGCCTTGTAGTCCCTTTAAGAGTTTATCCATTAGTCGTTGTAAGGTAGCAGGCGCGTTTTTTAAGCCAAACGGCATTCGTACAAATTCATAATGGCCGAATGGTGCGCTAAAAGCCGTCTTGTGTGCGTCTTTCGGGTTCATCTTTATCTGGTGGAACCCTGACGCTAAGTCGAGCACTTTATAGTATTTGGCTGGTCCTACTTGATCGAATATCTCTTGGATATTAGGAAGTGGATACGAATCGCCTATTGTTTTTTGTTCAAGGCCCAAAAATCTAATACTATGCGCCATCTAGGGTGGCCTTGTGAGTTCGGTTTCTTGGGTACGGCCCAAACCGGAACGTTGTGGGGTGAATTGGAGTTTTTTATGATTCCTGCCTTTAGTAGGTCATTCACCTGTCGGTTTATTTCGTCTTTCAACGAATGTGGTAAGCGATACTGCTTGGCGTGAACTGGGTTGTCGTCAGTTATTGGGATTTCGTGCGTAATAAGGTCTGTTCCCGGGAGATCGTCTCCAGGTAGGTAGAACGTGTCCCTATCGTTCTTTGCTAATTTGGTGACATATGCTTTCTCTTGTTCATCCAGGTGGTCTATACCTAGGTGGTCTTCGATTGTTTCTCTGAGTTCGGCATCTTCGCGAGACCTAGGGTCTCCAAAGTCAGCGGACGACTCGAGGTAATAGTCTAAATCGATAGCAAGTCGTTCTCTGAAGTAAGATAACTGTACCTCGTAGCTGCATTACTATTGTGATCTTTGTCTTTTACGATTTCTAAAATATTCCTCTCTTTGTTATCTATGTTGTCGAGTGCATTTCCAATCTCGAAGGATTGCGTTTTTCCGTTCCATGTCATCATGCGGTAGGGATAGTCAAGGTGTACTTAGTTTTCGCGCAGAAAATCACAGCCTAATATTCCTTCCCCTGGGATATACACGTCGTCTTTTATGACGCTAAATTTTATCGTACTTTTTAGCAATGAGATCTCTATCGTCCTCCAGAAAGGTATGATTTTTTTTCCAATCCCACTTAAATTGTATCTTTCTGTCGTATCGATTTCTTCTTCGGGTGGTAGTAGGCTTGATTTTATAAGGTTTATCTCGGATCCCGAGTCAATCAACAGTTGCCTTTCCGTGAAGGTTGGTGTATTTAGTATTTTAACTAAGAGTAGTCCAGTTTTTGTTCCGCTCGTGATATTGTGCAAATTTTTAATCAGGTGCGGGTAATCTTCATCGTCCCAGAGCATTTTAATGCGTTTATCGCTTACTAGTATTGTATCGTCTTCAAAGTCCAATTTTGCTTTAGTGGTTTCGAAAAAATTCCCTCTTAATACTCCGTGAAAAGAGATAGGAAAATCATTATGCACTATGATAAATTCGATTATGGTTTCTCCGATCTTTACCTTTGCTTTCCCCAAGCTTGGCTCTGTTTCACCTTTCAAGCCTTGTAGTGTAAATTCGTCTAACGTCTTGAGATATTTGTAATCCGGCAAGACGCGTGATTTTAATACACTAACCTTTGATCCTGTATCGATCATGAGGGTGCTGGGAAACCTATTTTGGAGGAGGCTGAAGCTTACGAACGGTACAGTTTTACAAGTTTTTATGGCATTAACTCTCCACTAAAATCTTCCAGTTCTATTGGGAGAGCTGAGCGCACTTGAGTTCGTGGGGCCTTTCTGATGGCGCTCTGTTGTGGGAGACTCCTCTTGTTTTTTGCCTGGTTATATCTCTTTTTTCTGCACTCGGTGACTGCGTGCCCTTTTATATGACAATAGCTGCAGATTGGTACATTGGTCACATTCGTGGGTCTTTGTTGTCGGCAGACTGCTGCAGTATGGCCGGGCATGGCGCATTTCTTGCACCGCAACTCTGCTCTAGGCGTATTGTCGGTGCGTTTAAAGCAATTCAATGCTGTGTCCTAGCTTGTTGCATAGTTGTCAGGCGTCGACTGCGCGTCTGTTCTTATCACACTGCACTGCAGTATGTCCTCTTTGCCCACATATTTGGCATTCAGTATCATTGTTGCAGAAATTGGCAGTATGTCCTGGCTCTGCGCAAATTTGGCAGGTTTTTGCTTTAAAAAACAGATTTCTTCTTAGTGTCCAGATTTATTACAAAAGCGGCATCCTGCTGACCTGTTTATCCGTGCCTCGTATCGTTTGGCCTCCATTTTTTTCAGCTGTGGTTTCGCAACCTCTTTGCTTGCGTAGAAGAATTCTTTTATTATGGGCCCGCTGTTTATCGCGAAGGGCTGTTTTGGAGGCAATTTGCCTTTCGGCCAGTATTGCGTTCTTTACGATGTCTAAGATATTGTTCGTTTACTTCATTCTATTTTCTATTTCTGGTTTCAGACCTTGCTTAAAGCACTTTACTTTGTGTGCTTCTGTTTGTGCTCTAAATTCGGGATCGAGGGTGCCGGTAGCTATTTTATGAGCTTCGTCAGTCTGTGCTCCCAGATCTCTCATACAATTTGTGAAAGCGATGACGTTTTTATTTTCTCGCTGGTACTTGTTTCCGAGTTCTCCCAACAGCTGTTGCTCTGTTTTCGTACTGGCGTATATATCCTTAGAAAAGTCTTTCAAATATTTAACCGTCGGGAATGATAACCCGAGAATCGCGGCGTGGGCTTTACCTTTTATTCTACTTCTGATAAGTCTTACTACGTTTGATTCATCTTAGGGCCCGAGTATTTCTCTAGCTTCGTTGCAGCCTTCTAAAAATTCGCTTAATAGGATACTTTTTCCATTAAATTCAGGGACTACACCAAGGGCGTCCTTCAGAGATATCGGAAAGATCGGTTTGTGTTCGCCTTCATTACCGGCGTTTCTAGTGTAACCAGCCCTGTTAGTTTAAGTCATTGTCGGGGAGTCTGGATCTAAAAT